>JAQNBH010000010.1:16892921-17272921 GCA_028752905.1 Cladorhizidae sp. MBARI D1340-BT2
TCAAAGGTCCCAACCAACCACGCAAGTATAATTTTCCAAAGAATAAGTTCAGCAATGATAATTTATCATTCAACCCAGCCTGGTATGATGTCAAAGAAGCAAGTGGTTGGTTGGAGTATTCTGCAAAAAAGTGACAAAATGTATATACTGTTTTGCATGTCGTTTATTTGAAAATGATCTCAGAGAGAAAACTGAGCCAAATTGGATGTCGGTAGGAGTTTGTAACTGGAAGAAGGCGCTGGAAAAAATAAAAAAGCATTATAAAAGTACTCGGCAGAAGTGCGCGGAAAGTGCTTGTGAACATTTCCTTCAGATCAACAGGCACGTAGATGTCATGTTAGACAAAGGCTGAGAGGAAGAAATTACAAGAAATTGAGATAAATAGATGCTTCCTGGCACGATTGGTAGATATAGCAAAAACATTAGCAAAGTGTGGAATGCCATTTAGAGGTCACAAAGAGAAAAAAGAAAGGGGATTGGAAATAGTTGGTTTGTTAAGTCGATGGGACCCAGTCTTTGCTGAATACATGGAAAGTGGAGCAAGAAACTGTACATACCTTTCTAACAGGCTCAAAATGACGGGAGATCTCGTACCGAGGCAGATAGTGGAAGATGTAAAACAGGCCAAAAATGTCACTGTCATGATGGATGAAACTACTGATGTATCTGGAAAGGAGCAAGTGTCTGTCATGGTAAGATTTGTGGATAGTAAAGAAGTCATCCAAGAGCATATAATTGGCTTCATTGCTGTTGCAAATACAGACTCAGAAACTCTATTCAAGCTTCTCAGTGACACTTTGAGTAGTTGTTGTCTGAGCTGGTCACAAGTAAGAGGCCAGTCAGCAATATGAGTGCATGGTCTTCAGGCAAGAATCAAAGTTGAGGCACCCAAAGCTCTTCATGTGCACTGTTATGCACATTGCCTCAACTTGGTGTTAGTAGATGCAATGAAGAGTAACAAGATAGCAAGGAACTTCTTTGGAACTCTTGAAGCATCGTATAGTTTCATTCCCCAGAGTACTTGTCGACACAGCTTGTTTCAGACACTGCAGTGTGAGTTGAGACAACTACTGATGAAACTGGAAAGCTTGCGATCAAAAAGCTTTGCGAAACTAGGTGGGCATGCAGATATGAAGCCATAAAGGCAATGGAGTCAAATTTCCAAGTCATTTTTGTACTATCGAAGATGAAACATCACAGGCAAAGGCTGCAGCTGATGCTAGAGGCTTATTGCACCAATTTCAGAGCTTTGAGCCATGACTGTGCTAAAGCAGCTCCTGGAGCTTACCAATACCATAAGTCAGTATCTTCAATCTAGGCAGATTGACTTAGGAGCAGCAATCTCATCCATCAAGGCCACACTCACTGTTTTAAGGAGACAGAGAACTGAAGATAAGTTTCAGGAGTTCTTTGAGACAGCTACTTCTCTTGCTAACACAATTGGTCCTGATATTCCCACAATGCTCTCTGCACGGAGGAAGAGAGTCTCGCTGCGACTTGATCATATGTGGCATACTGAGCATCATCACGAAACAGTTGAAAGTAAGTACAGAGCAGAATTTTACTATCAGGTACTGGACGTATTGATAGAACAAGTAGAAAGGCGATTCTCACAAGAAACACAGAACCTCTTAGTTTCTTTCAGCTACCTCAAGCCTGAAAAATTGCTGAAGCGGGGTGAGGAGCAAGAAACTGACAGCAACTTGCAGCACCTACAGTGTAGCTGAGTTCTATGGAATGAATGAATCAGCTCTGAAAACAGAGTAGTCCGTTTAAGGAATCTAGGAGAGACCTTCTTCAAAATTGCAAAACAGTTCTGGATGTATTACAAGTTTTGCATCAGACTGGTGTGTAGGAGAACTATACCAACTTTATTGTTTGTTTGTCACCCACTTCCTGTGACCACAGGATCCTGTGAGATAAGCTTTAGTATTGTGCTTCGATCCACGACAGCTCAAGATAGAGTTGAGAACTTAACGATTCCAAAATGATATCACTGCTAAAGCTAAATTATGACTCTATTATTGACTCCTTTGCATCCATGGGACCTCGACGAATGCTATTATGATTCCAAAAAATATAAGATTTAATATAAATCAATGGCCTTGATGTTAATTTCTGTACGACATAAAATATAAAAAATTTCCTGAAGGTGATACAGGGTTTCATACAGGGGGGGGGGGGGGGGGGAAGCCCTGGGATATCCCCCCCCAAACGATTTCTCTCCCCGCCCCCCAAGAATTTACCCCCAAGAATTTTCACAATAAAAATTTATTTAAAAAAATTCTTATGTAATACATTACAGTAACGGAAAAAAAGAGCCGTACAGAGAAGGGAACGTAGAAGCAATAGCTAATATAATTATAATTAGGTAACTTTTATTACTTATACTATGGCATATACAAAGCATCTCAGCTAAAAGAGAGTCAAACCTCTCCCTAGACATCCTCAAATATCTGAAATGACTCTCTGGGTCAGACAGCCTCATCTCTTGTAGGAGATTGTTATAATCTCCATGCTGGGTACAGCGAGCGAATATAGGGCGTACCCACAAACTATTCTGTGGCAAGATGCAATTGTGTCATAATCTAGAATGTTCTCATGTGCTATTATTCTGTGGTTAGCTTTCCTAATTATAATAGTGTAGATTCTGTGGCAAGATGCAACTGTGTCATTAGATTCTGTGGCAAGATGCAACTGTGTCATTAGATTCTGTGGCAAGATGCAACTGTGTCATTAGATTCTGTGGCAAGATGCAACTGTGTCATTAGATTCTGTGGCAAGATGCAACTGTGTCATTAGATTCTGTGGCAAGATGCAACTGTGTCATTAGATTATGTGGCAAGATGCAACTGTGTCATAATCTAGAATGTTCTGTCCATGTGCTAGTACTTTAACTATAGGAAAGTACCCTCAAAATGTCTCAGAATCAATCTGAGAGCATCGATTTTGCAAAACAAATCGCCCCCAGACCCCCCTACTTGGGGCTTGCTTATGCACGCCCATCAAGTAAATGCCAAATGTTTTGAGTCCCTCCCCCCAAACTGTAAATCCTGTATGAACCCCTGTATATGCCTTGCAGAATGCAGACCATCCCTAGCTATTTTGCATGCCCAATGTAATTGTAGCTACAATGTATGTTTCTCCCCCCAACATAGTAATGCTGTGCACACCTGTGTCCCCTCCCCAGCATCAGAAGTCCTCTCGGAGCAATTGCCACCAGCCACAGCAAAGGGTTGCTTAGCACAATCCACTTTGATCAAATTAGCAGGGGCTTGGGCAACCCGGAAATACACCAGATGCCCCAGCAGCATGTCCTCAAGGGATGCAAGAGAATGCCACCTAGTGGGAGGGACCAGGTGGAGACTGCCGGATATATTTTAAGGAGGTCAAAAGAGGTGTGGCATAGGAGTCCGAGGCCATGGGAAGCTGAGACACTGCCGGCAGCATGTGACCTCTGCCTTCTTTAGCTTCCTCCGGTGAGGAGAGGTAGGAGCAACATCAGCAACCTTCATCAAGGCACCACAAGATTGGGAGTTAAGATTGACGTGGGAGCACCTAGATGTCCTCTCTGCCCAGGTGTGCAGCAGTATTGGCACACAAGGTGACAAGAGGAAATGCACCACGGCCATTGTTCACAGGGGAAGTTGGAAAGTGCGCGATGAGAGAGGTTTTTATAACAGACGTGAGAGGAGCATTGACAGAGGAGGAGGACTGGTGGCAAAAGTTACGCTGACCACAGCTTCAGAATTGGTGCAGCAACAAGCAGCTCAGTGTGAACTACAAGATGATGAGGCTAGGGCTAGGGCTAGGTGCAGCAACAAGCAGCTCAGTGTGAACTACAAGATGATGAGGCTAGGGCTAGGGCTAGGTACAGCAACCAGCAGCTCAGCATGAACTACAAGATGATAAGGCTAGAGCTAGGGCTAGGTGTAGCAACCAGCAGCTCAGTGTGAACTACAAGATGATGAGGCTAGAGCTAGGGCTAGGTGCAGCAATCAGCAGCTCAGTGTGAACTACAAGATGATGAGGCTAGAGCTAGGGCTAGGTGCAGCAATCAGCAGCTCAGTGTGAACTACAAGATGATGAGGCTAGGGCTAGGGCTAGGTGCAGCAATCAGCAGCTCAGTGTGAACTACAAGATTCTCTAATACTGTAGAAACTCTCGGCAGGTGGGGGAGCTCGGCATATACATGTACCTGCCATGTCAAGACACACACCACACACCAATACACACAACACACACAACCCACACATACACACCAACATGCATGCAAACTCACATCAATACACACACACACCAATACACACATGCACACCAATACACACACACCAACACACACACACCACACACCAATACACAACATACACACGCACACCATACACAATGCACGTACCGCTCTCTCTCCTCGCACAGTTGGGCTTGCTGTGATTCCAGCAGCCTGAGTCGGGCTTGCTCAAATTCTGCCTGCCAAGGAACATATGAGAAGACGGAACGGAGAAAGTACATCAAGTGAAATACAATTACATCACCACAAGAACATCTCCATAGAACACAGACACCCCACGCTGCATGAGGTGACTCACCTGTCCCCTGGCTGCCCCTGGCTCAGTGCTGGAGGAGAGACACCCCACACTGCATGAGGTGACTCACCTGTCCCCTGGCTGCCCCTGGCTCAGTGCTGGAGGAGAGACACCCCACACTGCACGAGGTGACTCACCTGTCCCCTGGCTGCCCCTGGCTCAGTGCTGGAGGAGAGACACCCCACACTGCATGAGGTGACTCACCTGTCCCCTGGCTGCCCCTGGCTCAGTGCTGGAGGAGAGACACCCCACACTGCATGAGGTGACTCACCTGTCCCCTGGCTTCCCCTGGCTGCCCCTGGCTCAGTACTGCAGGAGAGGCACCTCACACTGCATGAGGTGACTCACCTGTCCCCTGGCTGCCCCTGGCTCAGTGCTATGGAGAATCCTTAATAAGGACGTGCAGAAAACTACCCCCCCGGGTATTCCAATCCTCTGCTGTTGTCTAAAGGATTCTGCGTGCTCATCTCCCCATGCATAACTCCCTGGTAAATATACCCACCCTCCATCATTCCTTACTAATAAGTTCCTCTTCAGCTCCAGACATGACGCGTCGATCTGCTTTCCAAGCCGGCCCATCTCCGGGTCATCCGCCTGCAGAGTACACTCGTTATCACCATTTTGCTCTACTCTCACCCCCACACGATCATGTGATCTCCCGAGGCCGGTGGAGAGGTTGAACATGGGGAGGTCATGTGACATGGTCGGTTCATGGGTGCTGAAGGAAGATGGCGACAACACCGAAGAGGTGTGGCTGATTGGTGTCATCGCGTTGCGCTGATGCTGAGTGGGTGTGGTTGGGAATGGTATCAACCCTTCACACATTGGCAGTGACTCCGAATTTTTCCTGCTAGCTTCACTATCATCAACAACCTTCACTATAAACATGCCACGAGAAACAGAGATATTCACAAGCACATGCAAACACTTGTACATACAATCTGCAGATATTCACAAGCACATGCAAACACTTGTACATATACATCTGCAGATATTCACAAGCACATGCAAACACTTGTACATATACATCTGCAGATATTCACAAGCACATGCAAACACTTGTACATATACATCTGCAGATATTCACAAGCACATGCAAACACTTGTACATATACATCTGCAGATATTCACAAGCACATGCAAACACTTGTACATATACATCTGCAGATATTCACAAGCACATGCAAACACTTGTACATATACATCTACAGATATTCACAAGCACATGCAAACACTTGTACATATACATCTGCAGATATTCACAAGCACATGCAAACACTTGTACATATACATCTGCAGATATTCACAAGCACATGCAAACACTTGTACATATACATCTGCAGATATTCACAAACACATGCAAACACTTGTACATATACATCTGCAGATATTCACAAGCACATGCAAACACTTGTACATATACATCTGCAGATATTCACAAGCACATGCAAACACTTGTACATATACATCTGCAGATATTCACAAGCACATGCAAACACTTGTACATATACATCTGCAGATATTCACAAGCACATGCAAACACTTGTACATATACATCTGCAGATATTCACAAGCACATGCAAACACTTGTACATATACATCTGCAGATATTCACAAACACATGCAAACACTTGTACATATACATCTGCAGATATTCACAAGCACATGCAAACACTTGTACATATACATCTGCAGATATTCACAAGCACATGCAAACACTTGTACATATACATCTGCAGATATTCACAAGCACATGCAAACACTTGTACATATACATCTGCAGATATTCACAAGCACATGCAAACACTTGTACATATACATCTGCAGATATTCACAAGCACATGTAAACACTTGTACATATACATCTGCAGATATTCACAAGCACATGCAAACACTTGTACATATACATCTGCAGATATTCACAAGCACATGCAAACACTTCTACATACACATCTGCACTATACCATAATCTACCTTTTTGTTGTTAAATAATTTTTCAAAACCAGATACTTGAAAAATATTTCACAATTATATTTGTTGCCATAATTGTTATCATTATTCATTTTTATTTCATTATTATAATTTTTGAAAGAAAAACCTATTTATTATTATTATTATTATTATTATTATTATTATTATTATTATTATTATTATTATTATTATTATTATTATTATTATTATCACTACTACTACTACTACTACTACTACGGGCTTCACAGTGGTGACCACAAAGGCAGTGTCTACTTCATTTCTTTGTCTGGCTCGTCACTTTGTCAGCACTTCAAACCTAGGGATGGCCCCAAGAAAGCATGTTGATAACTACTTCACAAGTCAGGAGGTGAGAGAGCAAGTCCGAGAAGGCTAGGCCCATGGGTGGCTCATGATCACCACATCAGTGTCCCTGTCTCTATTGTTTGTAGGGCTCACTATCACAAAGTACCATCTCTCTCCAACTGCTGCTGCCTATAGAAGCTTGTATACATGGAAGTCTCTCACACAGCAAGGCTTGGCACACACATCCCTAGCAGCCTCTCACACAGCAAGGCTCGACACACTCATCCCTAGCAGCCTCTCACACAGCAAGGCTCGACACACTCATCCCTAGCAGCCTCTCACACAGCAAGGCTCGACACACTCATCCCTAGCAGCCTCTCACACAGCAAGGCTTGACACACTCATCCCTAGCAGCCTCTCACACAGCAAGGCTTGACACACACATCCCTAGCAGCCAGCAAGGCTTGACACAGACATCCCTAGCAGCCTCTCACACAGCAAGGCTTGACACAGACATCCCTAGCAGCCTCTAACACAGCAAGGCTTGACACAGACATCCCTAGCAGCCTCTCACACAGCAAGGCTTGACACAGACATCCCTAGCAGCCTCTAACACAGCAAGGCTTGACACAGACATCCCTAGCAGCCTCTAACACAGCAAGGCTTGACACAGACATCCCTAGCAGCCTCTAACACAGCAAGGCTTGACACACACATCCCTAGCAGCCTCTCACACAGCAAGGCTTGACACACACATCCCTAGCAGCCTCTCACACAGCTGTGCCAACACTGGGTGGTGAGTGAAGAAGAAAAGGAGACCAATTATTTTAGCTTGCAGTCAAAATAGCTCTTGTTATTGCTCCAGCCATTGTTCTACCTCTACCAATGCTGAAGGTCTATTACAGTACATTATTGATGTCATCACGATGATGTAATGCTTGGATCATCATTAGCCAAGAATTGTATGTATTTTTGAGAGCATGTATTTTTGAGAGCTTAAAATAAACTGGATGGAGTATTCATGAGCAAATGTCATGAGCAAATGTAGGCAACTAAATAACCCCTTTACCTATCAAAACATTTACAGGACCCTTTACCTATTAATATAACCAAAGCAGACCTCAAACTCCCTTTACCATAATGAAATCCAAATACATAATTATACTACATATAAATAAAGCAGTATTGGTCTTCATTATATTACTAGGTAAAGGGTGTTGTAAATGTTTGTGGTCTGCAATTGGTTATATTAAGAGTCATGACATGTCATTGTGTGTGGTCTGCATTGGTTATATTAAGCATTGGTTATATTAATAGGTAAAGGGTCCTGTACATGTCTGTGGTCTGCATTGGTTGCATTAACCAATGCATTAATAGGTAAAGGGTCCTGTACATGTCTGTGGTCTGCATTGGTTATATTAATGCATTGGTTATAATAGGTAAAGGGTCCTGTACATGTTTGCGGTCTGCATTTGGTATATATTCATTTGGTATATATTAATAGGTAAAGGGTCCTGTACATGTTTGTGGTCTGCATTGGTTGCATTGGTTATATTAATAGGTAAAGGGTGAAGTATATTTTTGTTTTTAAATAAAACCATTTTTCACTTGTTACTTTTCACTTGTCACTATCTGCGTCGAGTCAAGCAGCCACTTACAAGAAGTTACTCGGGTTATATGTGTGGGGTTAGGGAATTGTGATAGATACAAACCTACATAGATAAAGATAGATCTTTTAAAGACCAAATTTCACGGCTTTTGGGTTCTCAATACTCCCAATTGGTTACAATGACTTTCTCACTTTCTCGATAATCAACTTAAATTTATTCACTCGACGTTTCGGCTAGATGCTCTAACCCTCATGCTGGTTTACTATCTTAGTGAAGGATTCAAGGCACACTTGAAAGTGTTTCGGGGATCAAAATCGGCTGAAGACACGTTTATGATACTAAGAAGAGCTCTGCCAAAGTGAGTTTTAGCAAAGATATAAACGTTGATTTTTTTTGTCCGCCATATTAAAATAAGGGGTTGCTAGCACTGATCAGTCAACGTTAACTGAGAGCCATCTCCTTGGTAACTCAGCTATCCTGCTCTACCACCATGACAAAGCCTTCCTAGGAGAACTTGACAGCAGAGCAATATCCAGAAACCAATGTGGTGCAGCTATGGACCATCTCTGAGGGTTTCTCTTTTTGGAGGTCATGGACTCCTCCGAGTATCTGATAAAGTCCACACCTCCTCTCCAGAAAATGAAAAGAAGTTCATGTTTATAGCTAGGGCTAAGGCGAGGTCTAAGTCTAGGTCTGGCTAGGTCTAGGGCTAAGGCTAGGTCTAGGGCTAAGGCTAGGTCTAGGGTTAGGTCTAGGGCTAGGTCTAGGATGGCTAGGTCTAGGGCTATGGCTATGAGGCCCAAGGCAGCATTGAGCAATACACCCGTGTACACCCACGGGTGCACGGCCAAAACCTCCAATAGTCCGCTTACATTCGGAATTTATGGTATCTGTCAAGATCTCACTACGTCTACCAGGCTTCAAAACAAGCCAGCTGCCCCACGTCACTGCGGCTTTTCAGAATGGATATCACCTGATCGCCTGTGACCATTAGCGCACTGAGGAATCCGAAGGTATGATGCCCATTGTGATGCAATCTAGAAAGCTTTGCTTGTCTATGCTATCAGCCAGGAGCAAGAGAAGCTTATTTTCCAGAGATTTGAGAAGCCAAATATCAACCTGGTTTACGGCCAACTTATTCGTTCTTTAAAGCTACAGACTTAACTACAACCTGGCAGTACCTACAAGACTCACATGCGTGCTGGTGCAATCAATGGCTGTCCAAGGAAAAAGCAGAAAAGATGACAAGCATGCAGATAAAGTCTGTTGGTTTCTCTGTAACCAAAGGTGGTGCAGAGACTAGGTGTATGAACTCACTTCGACTTGCAGGTGTTGTTCATGTAGTCTGCAGATATTGACACAGATACCAGCTAGAATCCAATGGTAAGGAAGCGGTAAGAAAATTCATGGAGCAACTGGCAGTGAAGCTGTGGGTTGTGAAGCCAAGATGATGTCACATCAACTTTGCAGAACTGGTACTAATTATAAGTTTATTTTTGTCACTAAAAGTACTTATAAAGCCACACCTACTTAATGCATTCACTGTTCAAAAAGTCTCACCTTCTACTTTCGGAGAGAAAGAGCGCCCCGTATACTGTTCACGAGGAGAAGAACTATTTGTTCCGACACAGACACCAGCCAAAGACTGTTCACCTGATCGGTTCAATAGTGTGGGTACTTTAGCGTCAACGATTGGCGTGACAACTGCATAGCGCAGAAGATCCTCGTATTCCTCACGTAGTTCCGTGGATACAGAACTTCCCCTACTCTCGTTGCTAAGGATAGCGGGGCTGGTGGAAAGTGAGGTTATTTGACTAGAATCAGACATTCCTGAGTCGCCTGGCTGTTTTTATTGCGCTTTGACACAAACTATTTGAAATTGAGCATGCGTATTAAAATGACTCTTATTTACCGCCCGCGCGCTAATTACAGCAGAGCCTTAACTAACGGCTAACAACTCTACCTTGTTAATTATGTGGAGGGGGAACCCCCCACGAGGTAATGCACAAGTGAATGAGTCCTAAATGAACATGATATATAGACAAACATGATAGAACAGTGATTATTGTAGCTATAGCTGGATGGGTGAGGTACAGGGCCAGATAAGGTCAAAGTAAGAACTTTGCAGAATCAAAGTTGATGGAGCCGCAAGACAGACTGCCTCCAGACAGTGGCTGAAGCACCCCCAGCCATTCCAGCTTTGAATGTTCTGTGAGCTCCACCCCTGCCCCCTAATTCATTAAATTATCAACTTACTAACCTGTCATTCTCATCCCTTTTGTGTATCCCAAAAAGTACAACTAGCTGTTGCAATATTGTCTCCCTTAAGAATGGCGCTTATTAATCACAAGTGATCTAAGAGTAAAACGTAGAATGTCAAGATTGGAAGTGTGAAAGCCAGTCGTTAGGTACTAGATTCAGGTGTTTAGGTACTAGATTCAGGTGTTTAGGTACTAGATTCAGGTGGTTAGGTGCTAGATTCAGGTGGTTAGGTGCTAGATTCAGGTGGTTAGGTGCTAGATTCAGGTGGTTAGGTACTAGATTCAGGTGGTTAGGTACTAGATTCAGGTGGTTAGGTACTAGATTCAGGTGGTTAGGTGCTAGATTCAGGTGGTTAGGTGCTAGATTCAGGTGGTTAGGTACTAGATTCAGGTGGTTAGGTGCTAGATTCAGGTGTTTAGGTACTAGATTCAGGTGGTTAGGTACTAGATTCAGGTGGTTAGGTGCTAGATTCAGGTGGTTAGGTGCTAGATTCAGGTGTTTAGGTACTAGATTCAGGTGGTTAGGTACTAGATTCAGGTGGTTAGGTACTAGATTCAGGTGGTTAGGTGCTAGATTCAGGTGGTTAGGTGCTAGATTCAGGTGGTTAGGTGCTAGATTCAGGTGTTTAGGTACTAGATTCAGGTGGTTAGGTGCTAGATTCAGGTGTTTAGGTGCTAGATTCAGGTGGTTAGGTACTAGATTCAGGTGTTTAGGTACTAGATTCAGGTGTTTAGGTACTAGATTCAGGTGGTTAGGTACTAGATTCAGGTGGTTAGGTGCTAGATTCAGGTGGTTAGGTACTAGATTCAGGTGGTTAGGTGCTAGATTCAGGTGGTTAGGTACTAGATTCAGATGGTTAGGTACTAGATTCAGGTGGTTAGGTACTAGATTCAGATGGTTAGGTACTAGATTCAGATGGTTAGGTACTAGATTCAGGTGCTTAGGTCGTCAAGTGCAGTCACTTGTTGAAATGGTGAAGAATCTGCTGGAGCTGATTTCCTGGGCATCCATGCAGTCCTTTTAGATGACGCCTCATGTCCACAAATAACTTTTGAGAATCTCTTTGGCTACTGGTATATCCGTCCACTCAAGACATAGGTTTCTACTATTGCTGTATATCACCTGTCATTATAATGTATGGACTCTTCTTCTTTCCCTGCCCACTCCCTCATTTTGTGATAGAAAGGATTTAATGATTGAGAGGTTTGAAATGTTGAGTGGTGACATGGCCTATAGCAAACTCACTATTATTCTTGTGGTGTGTTTAACTGTACATGTTGCACACTGGAGACCAGGCGAGGATATAAACCATGGATACCAGGAGACAAACCAATATAGAGCACACTACTGGCTTCCCATACCTAGTTTGTAAAGAAATGAATGTGTGTGTTTTTCTTCATAAAAACATATTTTCTTATTTCACTGTCTCCAACACAAGTTTCTGCAAGCCTTTGCTGATAGCAATGTGTAGGACATAGTCTGCATCAGCTCAGCTGATATATAGCTGCTGGCTCATACCAATATATTTGTGCAGTCTCATGGCAACTTACACAAAATGGCTCATCAGCACCCCCAATTTTATGTGAAGGCATTGTACCCATGCTCACAACAGGCTAGGTAGTTAACAAAAATTATTACCAAGCATGCCCATGAGCATACTCATCACCCAGTACACTATTGGCATGCTAATCACCAAGGACACTATGGAGTTCAATGACATAATCAAGTACTAAACTTGAGTTCAGTCTATGCCAGTGTAGGAAACAAAAACACCCAACAACTATCTACTTCGTACCAGGCATGTGAGGCTACACCAAAGTCAGGTGATACAAGGCCAAAAGTACAATGTAGGGGCAAATTGTGTGTTCTAATTTTGAGCTCCATAACTTCCACATGGTTCAGTTCACCATAACACTATATTACAGTATTATTATATGTTTATATATATATATATACATATATACGTATTTCCTTTTGACACTAAAATTGTTGAAAATATAAACAGGGGTGTAGGAACTGCTATGGCAGTGATGGTCACTTTATCTTTAATGGCAAAATTAATTATATTATTTTAGTATACTCTCTCTGTTTTGAAAGCTGACGTGTATATTTGATGATGGCATTATAGTTTCTAGATACTTTTTTAAACAAAAATGCTGTGGGCCTGATCTGATGTAACATAATACTTAGAGATAGTTGTCACCATTGCAAAAATATTGCAGTCCAGTTAGATTGATCAGAACACAATAACTAAAATTAAAAAACTGAGCGAGGATAGAGGAATCAGAATATGAGATCTTGAGGAGGAAATATGAGCTAATCAATGAGTTTGGATCATTACATAGTGGAAGGAAAAGAAGAAGGTGAGAAATTAGAAGGATTGGGAGGAGCAGAGTAAGCTGAAGTTGTCTAAATTGGCAAAGAATGGCACAGGGCTGCAGAGGTATGTGAGCTTCAACAGTTAGTGTTTAATACACAAAATCCCCTTGGATTCCTAGTAAGACTCCATTTAAGTTCTCGAAGAATTAGCTCACCAGACAAATTGCCATGGACTTCCTCCAAAAAGTCCCCAATCAGCTTTACACAAAATCCCCTTGGATTCCTGGTAAGACTTCCATTTAAGTTCTCGAAGAATTAGGTCACCAGACAAATTGTCATGGACTTCCTCCAAAAAGTCCCCAATCAACTATATCCTATAGCAAACCTGTGAAAACAATTTGACATTTTCAGAAAGGATCTGCATTGGGCTAGAGTTTCTATCCTAAATAGGGCATACTTCTCACTCAAGAAGGTCATTGTGTGCAATATCCATCCAAATCAAAGGAAAAGGAAGCCACAAGAGTCAAGTTCAAATTCCAAAAAGTTTTAAAGGAAGTGACAGAGTAATTGCATGTCCTGTAAGTTACCTAGCTCCTCTCTTTGAAGAATACTTTCCCTGTTCTCAGTTGACTCTAAAATTTTAGTCGGTGCATCTGGCGATGTGGTGGCCTACTATGATTCATGAGTTAAAGGTATGCTTCAACTACTGCTTTGGTAGATTGGTTTCAACTACTTTGGAAGTTCAAGTAAGCAGATTTAAATTTGCCGGATGAGTTAAGCATAATATGTGATGAAAGGTTGGGTTACATCTAGCAGTAAGAGTAGTCTTGCTAGTTTGTATCAGTGAGGTACCTCATGGAGTCTGAACTAAAGATCAGTAGCATAATTGGCAAATGTTTGAATCTGAGCGTACTGAAGAATTTCCCTGTTAGAAGGAGGGAGAGTGGCAGTGAAAGTGCTCTGTGAGGTTGAATCAGCCCCAGTGCAGGGATGCCTTACATCAGTCAGGACAAACCTCCAGCTTGAAATGCTTCCGGTAGTTTAAATTGGGAGAGCTTACTTGGGATTCAAAGGACGAAGTAATAGTTGCATTTGCAGCCCTCAGAGGGAAGCTCTTAAGAAATCACCATCACAATTTTTGTCAAGAAGTTACTCGACTTGTCAGAGGAGCTGAATGTATCTGAAGTCACTAAA
This sequence comes from Cladorhizidae sp. MBARI D1340-BT2, assembly GCA_028752905.1. NCBI lineage: Eukaryota > Metazoa > Porifera > Demospongiae > Poecilosclerida > Cladorhizidae > Cladorhizidae sp. MBARI D1340-BT2. The sequence continues at coordinate 16,907,164 of JAQNBH010000010.1, forward strand.
CATCCAGAGGACTATACTTGTTTTGACATCTGATTCGATTGAGGGAGGTGCCATATATAATACAATCCTTAAGCATATGATATATAGGAGTGATGCTCAAGGATATTTATTGTGGTATATTTAGCAATCAATGATAGCAATCAAAATAGCAATCAATAATAATAGCAATTCAAGGTCTCTATCTTCTAACTTGTAACCTAGGCTAGATATATTATACATCCAACAGTCTTCTAGAAGCTTCAGAAGACCTAACATGACAATATAAGTACATAATAGCTGACCAACTATACATGTTCAGACTACTTAACACTACAGAAAGGTTCATCACATTTATGATGACATCATGCACCTTACAAGCAGTTTCAGATGCCAAATATCCAAAGAGTTAATTGTATTGGAGATTAAGTATGCAGTGCATGTAGACCAGCCAACCTGGAAGAGAATGGCTGCAACTGGACTAGTGAACACGATATCCGACATACGGAGGCTATGTGCCCCGTCTCTGGAATATGCCCAATGGTATATACTGTTACAGGCACTCAGGTCCTCAAACCAGAACTATAATTTAATTGAGCTCAGCACCCCCCAACACCCACAAGTTGTTGGTGGGTTGCCTTTTATAGGCAGAATACTATAGAGCATAGTAGCAACTAAGCATTGAGAAATGCCTTGCACTCTGAGATGACTGCGAAACCATAGGTGCCTTATAAGCAAATATCATTACAACCACAGGCAGTGTCCCTTTAATCCCTTTAATCTTGTGTAAATATATTAACAACAATCATTTCTGTAATCTGAAATAAATATATGTGTTTTGAATTTGGAATGTATAGGCATGTGTTTCATGGCTACCAGGTCTATGCTAGAAGATCTTCAGAACAATCACAGCAACTGTTACTCTTATTACGAGATTTGCATGCCCATTTATTCTCCTTTAAAAAACAACCAAAACTACAACAAAAACAACAACAATAATAATAATAATAATAATGGCAGGGACAGTTCCATTAGTAATAGCTAGAGATTTACTACCACTTTTGCTCTTCAGTGACTGCTATAATGCAGAGACGAATGTGACATATAATAATTAAGTTATTGGGGTGGTACTGCTTCAATTCATGATGCACCATATGCAACCAAGTTATGTTAGAGTAAGACATAGGAGTGATGCTCAAGGATATTTATTGTGGAATCAATGATAGCAATCAAAATAGCAATCAATAATAGGAATGAATAATGGCAATTCAAGGTCTCTATCTTCTAACTTATAACCTCCAACAGTCTTCTAGAAGCTTCAGAAGACCTAACATGACCATCTAAGTACATAATAGCTGACCAACTATACATGTTCAGACTACTTAACACTAAGGTTATAGTTCAGTTCTCCACATTTATGATGACATCATGCCTGTCAACAGCATTTTCAGATGCCAAAGATCCAAAGAGTTAATTGTATTGGAGATTAAGTATGCAGTGCAGGTAGACCAGCCAACCTGGAAGAGAATGGCTGCAACTGGACTAGTAAACACGATATCCGACAGGTCGAGTAGTATAATTTATAGTACAGTTGTGAGGGAATAGCCATACGGAGGATATGTGCTCCATCTCTGGAATATGCCCAATGGTATATACTGTTACAGGCACTCTGGTTCTCAAACCAGAACTATAATTTAATTGAGCTCAGCACCCCCCAACTCCGACAAGTAGTTTTTTATAGGCAGAATAGTATAATTATAGTATAGTGCATAGTAGTAATTAAGCTTAGAGAAATACCTTGCACTCTGCAGATGACTGTGAAACCGTGCCTTATAAGCAAATATCATTACAACCACAGGCAGTGTGCTGTGTAAATATATTAACAACAATCAATTCTGTACTCCGAAATAAATATATGTGCTTTGAATTTGGAATGTATATTGATTGTGCTTCATGGCTATATACCAGGTCTATGCTAGAAGATCTTCAGAACAATCACAGCAACTGTTACTCTTATTATGAGATTTGCACGCCCATTGATTCTCCTTTAAAAATAAAAATAAACTACAACAAAAACAACAACAACAATAATAATAATAATAATAATGGCAGGGACAGTTTCATTTAGTGATTTACTACCACTCTTTTGCTCTTCAGTGACTACTATAATGCAGAGACGAATGTGACGGATAATAATTATGTTATTGGGGTGGTGCTGATGATGCACCATATGCAACCAAGTTATGTTAGAGAAAGACATAAATGTTGATGTGTGCCACATCAGACAGTGCTGCCATGCTGGGCATGCTAAATACATACATGAACATATGACTTAGACAAGTACTTCTTGAGTCTTTTCATGGTGCCGGCAACAAGTCCATTTCCACAAACTGTTTCTGATCTTGGTCACGAGAAAGGTCTCCAATATGGGGTGAATGGCAGGCTGACTAAGGAAGGCAAGAAAGATGAAGGGGAACATTTCAGGTGGTACTTTATCTGCTCCAACTATACCACATACTATAGTGATGCACACAGTTGGAATCCACGTGACAATGTTCACCACAAATATAGCTCCAAACACTTTGGCCAGGAAAATCTGCTGCTTGTTATATCTGGACTCAATGTTATGCACAGATTTCATTTGTTCCAATTGAGAATGAGAACAGCAGTATTCTATTTTGCTCTTTGTCTCATTATATTTTTCCCATAAGAATCTGTGCATGAGGAAGAGGAGCCACACATTAGCAACTACAGTAGTGACGAATGGCAAGATAGCCACACACACCAGTAGCACACAGTAGTACACACTATGCGTTACTCTTGTTTCAGCAGAGTAGATGATGCTGCAAGTGCCCACAATCTTGCTGTAACCAATCTCCCCCAACCCAAATACAGGAGGAAGGCCAATCAAGATGCACACGAACCACACAATTAGCATTACCACAGTCATCCTCTTACGCGTTACAATACTGGCATATCTGAGGGGGTACTTGATATAAATTAGTCTGTCCACAGACATGGCAGCCACAGTGAAGAGCGAGAGATAGATGGTGATAATGGTGGTGATTACAAAAGCGTGGCAAAATTGACAGCGAACATAATCTGAGGATCCTATGAAGAACCTGCCAGCAAGAGAGACGACCACGTTGAAGGGCATGACCAACACACACACCAACACATCTGAAACTGCCAAATTCAGCAGTAGCAAATGTGTGGGCTTAGAGAGCAGCTTATTCTTCAGGATGGCAGCAATTACTACTATATTCAAAGGGATTCCCACCACTAACAGGATGATCTGGATCACTGCAACAAAAATGACACTTTGCCGATGTGATTCATCTTCTACTTGCAGCGTCCACGCGAACTCGGTGGCATTGTCTCTACCGAGGTCTTGAGCAGAGCAAGTGAAGCTTTCAGCCATTCCTATGTAGTTGTTGAAATGATAAGAGCCTGGTATTAATTTGCAGTGCGCTGACTAACTAGAGCCTTTATATAGTCGCTAGTAAACCGGCCAGTGTACGCATGCTCATAGCGACAGACTCAAACGCGCCCGCCTGGTTGACAGACTTACCAACCCTCCCGGATTTCCCGGGAATCTCCTGCATCTCATCTTCCCGCAATCCCGGAAGCGACTCCTAGTTTTGCAAAAAGCTTCCGCGACCTTTGACTTTAATTATTGTTTATCTCAACTGTATGTATTTCTGAACTGAATAACTGTCTTTAGTTTTCACGTGATAGTGAGCTTAGGTACGTGTCCAAGAAGCGCTTAGGCTACATTGATCAATCTCATGAATCAGCCTTGGCCAGAAGCTGAGAGTGCAGACAGTGGCCCTCCCCCTGCAGACCAAGGTAGCAAGTAAGTGGCAGAGGACTGGAAGCGCTACAATATGAAGCGGAGTGTGAAGCCTAAGGGTGCTCCATATGTTCAATGCTTAACTCACTTTTTTGTCGCTTCTGGTGGCGTCCATGACGTGAAAAGGCACATAAGCAGCAAGAAGCACTCGGAGTGTGCACATCACAACAGAGCACTAGTCAGACTAGAATTACTGCTGTGTTCAGAAAGGACACACTAGCTGATCAGATTACAGCTTCTGAAATTTACTTTTCAACATTCATGAACATAATATACCCTTTTTAGCTGCTGATCATTCAATAAATTGTGCAAGATAATGTTTCCTGACTGCACAGGGGTTTGCATCAGGTAGGACAAAAACCACAGCAATTGTGAAATATGCACTGGCTCCAGCATTGAATGATGAGGTCATTAAAACTTCTCCATTCACCCTTTTCTGTGACGGTGGCAACGATCAAACAATTAGGAAGTACTTTGGAATCATGGTAAGGTATTGGGATGGAGTGGCACAACAGCCAGTTACAAGTTTCATTTGTATGCCTGTGTACAATATTGCTACAGCTCAGTCACTCTTCACTGCATAGAGCAAGAGTTTGATTCACATAAGATTCCATGAGTAACATGATCGGTTATGGATCAGACACTGCACAAGTGTTGTGGCGGGAAAGCATAATTCAGTATTAAGTTTCTTGGGAAACAACCAAAATTATTTAGCCATGGTTGTCTTTGCCACTTGGGTGCATTATGCACTATTGCTGCTCTTAAAAAACTTCCAGTCTCTCTTGATGATCTTTTCACTGACATTTTATCATTTCAAACATTCTTCCAAGAGGTGGCACGAGTTCAATGAAATTCAACTTGAGTTTGGCAATATTAAACCAGTTTGAGTTCTAAAGCACTGTTCAAACAGGTGGCTGAGTTTAGAATGCTGCTTGAAGAGATTGATTCAGCAGTGGCCACCTCTTCATTGCTATTTTGACAGGATAGCTGAGACTGAACCTGACAATGAGCGTGTACAGAGGGTGGCTAGGCAGCTTAAGGATCCTGAAGTGAAGTTATTTTGTAACTTCTTTCTATATGCTTTGAATGTCTTTTTTCCAAACTCATGTCAGCCGTATTGGTACTTTGCAGGCTGATGTGCGTCGACTCTTGCATTCTTTTGTCAGCAATTTCATTGACCCCAATGTTATTAAGTCCACAGATGATATCATTTCTATCGATATCACTGATAGCAAAATCCAGTTAAGTAATGAAGAGCTTGGTATTGGTACATGGTGACCTTGAAGAAATGGTAGGAAGTCCTCTTGAGAGACGTTTCTTTAAGTGTGTATGTACATTCAACGAAACTAGTGTATTGAAAATGAAAGAGAAATTTCCATTTCATGATAGTACTCTACAACAACTCACTTTTCTTTATCCTAGGAATAAAGATAAGACCTCAATGAATGGCATTCTTCAATTGGCTAACCGCTTTGCATCTCTTTTCATTGATGAATTGGACTTTTTGAGCATGGAGTTTCGGGATTATCGTTCTACACCATCTCATTAACTTTCCAAATTTGGTGCTGATGAATCAGGAGCGATTGATCATTTCTAGGCAGCAATGGCTAAAGTTCACTCAGTCATAGATTTGAAAGTAATCCGTTGTCCAACTTCGCACAAGTTTTGCTGGTATTGCCTCATTCAAATGCAGATCTGCAACGCCTCTTTAGTGTGGTTAGGAAGATAGAGACTGAAGAAAGACGGCAACTAGATCCATCCACGGTGTGTGACCTCCTAAGTGTTAAAATAAATAATGATAAGCCATGTTACTCAAATTCACACCTTATTAATGATACTATGCGCTAAGTCAGCTACTAAAAAAAGCCTGAAGAAAATTTCTCAAGAGACTTCATAATTCTTTCTCATAGCAAGGAATTCCATTATCTTATATTATTTAAATGTTATATACAAACTACCATTTGATGTATTTAATATTTTGTGTATGCAAAGTGTACTCTTCATATTAGCCAATGGCTATTGAGCGTGATTTTGATAAATAATAATAAATAAATAAATTTAAAAAAATGAAAAAAATATGAAGGAAAATAAGTATCTATCTTAGAATATATGGAAGTGGAAGGGAGAATTAGGGGGGAGGGGAGGTGGAGATCCTGCAAAAGCACATCATGGTTGGCAAGTCAGCTAAGCTGTGATGCAGTCACCAAGCTATGGCTAGGAGTGTGTCTAATGAACAATGGCATGCTAGAGAAACATCTTTGGTTGCTAACGAAATTCATAGCACAAACTACGAAGAACAACGCACAAAACAATGTTCCTTGGCACTTCAATGATGGATTCCTGAGCCTGTTAAGGCCACCACATATTCAATTATGAAATGAAATTGACATAACATTGTTTATACTAAGTATGATTTGACACCTGATCTGCACCTGCTATCAATTGGTTATGTTATGGTCAAGTAGCTGTTTGGTAGAACAATCTTTGTTATTAGAGTAAATCATTTGACGCCATTTCTTCTTTGTTTTCTCTCCAACCACAAAGTACAAACCTTGTGTAACCTTGTACTCTCCATTACAGTATTGCAGTAAGTTACTCTATTCATTCTAAAAATGATAACGACTATAGGAAACCAGAGATTACAGCATCAGATGTGATTTATTTTACGTGGTGGTATGAAACATGCTGAGGTCATAAATCACCAGCCCTTCAACCGAGGTGCCGAGTCCCAAATCACCATGGCACTGCCCACTTAATTCACAAGATTCCATACTGTCCAGATCTCTTTAATGAACAAGTAAGGTCTCCATAGGTAAAGTCCAATTGAAAGTGTAGATGAAGGTGAGCTTCAACAGTTAGTGTTTAATACACAAAATCCACTTGGATTCCTAGTAAAACTTCCTTTGTACAATTAGCTCACCAGACAAATCGCCATGGACTTCCTCCAAAAAGTCCCCAATCAATCAGTAGCTCTCCTTATGTGGTAAACCTGTGGACCACAATTTGACATATGCATTGGACTAGAGCTTCTATCCTAAATAGGGCGTACTAAATTTAAGTTCTCACTCAAGAAAGTTATTGTGTGCAATAACCACCCTAATTACAAGGAAAAGGAAAAGGAAACCACAAGTGTAAAGTTCAAATTCCAAAAAGAAGTGGCAGAGTAATTGTATGTCCTGTTATTTACATAAATCATCTCTTTGAAGAACACTTTCAGTTCACTCAATAACATGCATAAAATTTCAGTGGGTGCATTTGGAGATGTGGTGGCCTACAATGATTTGTGAATTAGTTCAATTCAAGGTATGCTTCTACTACTGCTTTGGTAGATTGGTTTCATCCACTTTGGAAATTCAAGTAATCAGATTTAAATTTGGTGGATGAGTTAAATGTCATATGTGATGAAAGGTTTAGTCACATCTAGCAGTAAGATTAGTCTTGCTAGTTTGTGTCAGTGAGGTACATCATGGAGTCTGAACTAAAGATCAGTGGCATAATTGGTTGTTTGAATCTGAGCGTACTCAAGAATTTCCCAGTAAAAGGAGGGAGAGTGGCAGTGAAAGAGCTGCCTGAGGTTGAATCAGCCCCAGTGTGGGGATGCCTTACATCAGCCAGGACAAACCTTCAACTTGAAGTGCTTCCGGCGGTTGAATCAGCACCAGTGCTGGAATGCCTGACATCAGCCAGAGAAATCCCAGCTTGAAGTGTTTCCTGATGTTCAATCAGCTCAGTGGTGGGATGCCTAACATCAGCTAGGACAAACCCCCAGCTTGAAGTGGTTCCTGAGGTTGAAAATGGGAGACCTTACTTGGGATTCAAAGGAGGAAGTAATAGTTGCATTTACAGCCCTCCGACAAAAGCTCTTAATGCAAGAAATCACCATCAGAGTTTTTATCAACCAGTTGTATGACTTGTCGGAAGACTACCAAAAGTCACTAAATGTCCATAGGACTATATTTGTTTTGACATCTGACTTGGGAGGTGCCAGATACAAGGCGATCCTTGACGATGTTTATAATGACATTATGGACCTCACAAGCAGTTTCAGATGCCAAAGATCCAAAGACTTAATTGTATTGGAGATTAAGAAGTATGCAATGCAGGCAGACCAGCCAACCTGGAAGAGAATGGCTGCAACTGCACTAGTGAACACGCTATATCCTTCAGGCAGAGTAGTATATAGTATAGCTGTGAGGGAATAGCCATGTCATGGATGCTATGTGCTCTGGAATATGATACTGTTACAGGCACTCTGGTTCTCAACCAAAACTATAATTAAATTGAGATCAGCACTATTAGAGTCTCCAGCCACAAGAAGAGGCCTAACAGATACCAACTTTGGTAATTCGCTGCCACCAGAGTCTCTCCCTAACTTCTTCTAACTAAACTCCAAATCTTGACAAAAGAGTTTAGTAACTTGTATTAAAACAACAGTCGAGTAGAAGGAGAGGATTAGACTGCCTAAAGCCGGACTGTAGAGGGATTTAAATACCCTTGCAGCCAGGCTTTCTCAGCTTATGGTGTTGATGACAGTGTGAGAGTTGTAGAATTACTGCTTGTCCCTACAGGACTTATCTAAGAGTGTGAAATGATACCATGATTGTCTTAAGTGTTGATAGTCTGAAATCATGAGTTCTGATTGCCTTATGTGTTGATAGTCTGAGATCGTGAATTCTAGCTAATATAATGTTCGTTCTTTACAGGTCTGCTCTGAAGCCAGTCAGGACAAGCACCCACCAACTCCCACAAGTTGTTGGTGGGTTGCCTTTTATAGGCAGAATAGCATACAGTATAGAGCATAGTAGTAATTAAGCTTAGAGAAATGCCTTGCACTCTGCAGATGACTGTGAAACCATGGGTGCCTTAAAGCATATATCATTACAACCAGAGGCAGTGTCCCTTTATTCTTGTGTAAATATATTAACAACAACCAATTCCATAATCCTAAATAAATAAATAATTATATGTCCTTTGAATTTGGAATGTATAGTGATGTGCTTCATGGCTACCTGGTCTATGCTAAAAGATCTTCAGAACAATCACAGCAACTGTTACTCTTATTATGAGATTTGCACGCCCATTTATTCTCCTTTCAAAATAAAATATAAACTACAACAAAAACAACAACTAATAATAATGGCAGGGACAGTTCCATTAGTAATAGCTAGGGATTCACTACCACTTTTGCTCTTCAGTGACTGCTATAATGCAGAGATGAATGTGACAGATAATAATTATGTTATTGGGGTGGTGCTGCGTCAATTCATGATGCACCATATGCAACCAAGTTATGTTAGAGAAAGACATAAATGTTGATGTGTGCCACATCAGACAGTGCTGCCATGCTGGGCATGCTAAATACATAAACATAATTATGACTTAGACAAGTACTTCTTGAGTCTTTTCATGGTGCAGGCAACAAGTCCATTTCCACAAACTGTTTCTGATTTTGGTGACGAGAAAGGTCTCCAACATGGGGTGAATGGCAGGCTGACTGAGGAAGGCAAGAAAGATGAAGGGGAACATTTCAGGTGGTACTTTATCTGCTCCAACTATACCACATACTATAGTGATGCACACAGTTGGAATCCACGTGACAATGTTCACCACAAATATAGCTCCAAACACTTTGGCCAGGAAAATCTGCTGCTTGTTATATCTGGACTCATTGTTATGCACAGATTTCATTTGTTCCAATTGAGAATGAGAACAGCAGTATTCCATTTTGCTCTTTGTCTCATTATATTTTCCCCATAAGAATCTGTGCATGAGGAAGAGGAGCCACACATTAGCAACTACAGTAGTGAGGATGGGCAAGATGGCCACACACATCAGTAGCACACAGTAGTACACACTATGTGTTACTCTTGTTTCAGCAGAGTAGATGATGCTGCAAGTGCCCACAATCTTGCTGTAACCAATCTCCCCCATCCCAAATACAGGAGGAAGGCCAATCGAAATGCACAGGAACCACACAATTAGCATTACCACAGTCATCCTCTTACGAGTTACAATACTGGTATATCTGAGGGGTTCCTGATATAAATTAGTCTGTCCACAGACATGGCAGCCACGGTGAAGAGCGAGAGATAGATGGTGATGATGGTGGTGATTACAAAAGCATGGCAAAATTGACAGCGAACGTAATCTGAGGATCCTATGAAGAACCTGCCAGCAAGAGAGACGACCACATTGAAGGGCATGACCAACACACACACCAACACATCTGAAACTGCCAAATTCAGCAGTAGCAAATGTGTAGGCTTAGAGAGCAGCTTATTCTTCAGGATGGTAGCAATTACTACTATATTCAAAGGGATTCCCACCACTAACAGGATGATCTGGATCACTGCAACAAAAATGACACTTTGTCGATGTGATTCATCTTCTACTTGCAACGTCCACACGAACTCAGTGGCATTGTCTCTACCGAGGTCTTGAGCAGAGCAAGTGAAGCTTTCGGCCATTCCTATATAGTAGTTGAAACGATAAGAGCCTAGTATTAATTTGCAGTGTGCTGCTAAGACGTTTATATAGCTCTAGTAAATCGGCCAGTATAATCATGCTCATAGCTCTACCACAACCGGGTCGGCCAGACTCTCAAACGCATCCGACTCGGCTAAGCTGAGGCTGTGACTAAGGCTTTGGCTAGGAATGTGTCTAAGGCCCAAGCCATGCTAGAGAAACATCTTTGGTTGCTAACAAAATTCTTAGCACAAACTATGAAGAGATTACGCACAAAACGATGTTCCTTGGCACTTTACTTATCTGTGTATGATTGATGCTCCTGAGCATGTTAAGGCCACCCACATATTCAATTATGAAATGAAATTGACATCACATTTTTTATACTAAGTATGATTTAACACCTGATCTGCACCCGCCATTATTTTGGTTATGTTATTGTCAAGTAGCTGTTTGGTAGAACAATCTTTGTTATTAGGGTAAATCATTTGCCACCATTTCTTCTTTGTTTTCTCTTCAACCACAAAGTATAAACCTTGAGTACAGTAAGTTGCTGGACTCATTTAAATATTGCACTGTGATTTATTTTACCTGGTGATATGAAACATGCTGAGGTCATAAACCACCAGCCCTTCCCGAGGTGCCATTCTACTGAGTCCCAAATCACCATGGCTTATTTCACATGATTCCATATTGTCCAAATCTGGCTGAATTCTTTAACTATCAATTGACAATTGACAATTTACAAGTAAGGTCTCCATTGGTAAAGTTCCATTGAAAATGTGGATAAAGGTCTACTTCAACAGATACAGGAAATCTCCTTGGATTCCTAGTAAAACTATCTTGAAAAATTAGCTCCCCAGATAAATCTACATGGATTTCCTCCAAAAGTCCCTTAGCTATATCCTTATATGTTAAACCTGTGGACCATGAAACTTGTGAACCATAAGTTGACATTAGCTAGGAAGGATGTGCATTGGGCCAGAGCTTCTTGCCAAAATGGTGAGTAGTAATTATTATATTTACTCACACGAGAAAGTCATTCTGTGAAATATCCACCCAATTACAAGGATAAGGAAACCACAAGTGTAATACTCAAATTCCAAAATGTTTTAAAGGAAGTGACAGAGTAATTGCATGTCCTGCTAGTTACCTAGCTCCTCTCTTTGAAGAACACTTTCCCTGTTCTCGGTTGACTCAATAACTGGTAAGAAATGCATAAAATTGCATCTGGAGATGTGGTGGCCGATTCATGAGTTCAATGCTTCTACTACTGCTTTGGTAGTCAACTACTCTGAAGATTATGGATAGCAGGCAGTCACAGTTAAGTACAGGGGTCACTGTTTCCTTAAGGGAGGGGGGGGGGGGGGGGGGAATAGCTGCATTTTTAATTAAAACCAACAACTTGTGGTTACCATTTTATAGCTCCATAGATTCTGTAAACGTCATGGTATGGACTTAATATATAGCTCAAAAGATAGGTCTCTCTGTGTGCTCTCTTTTGATGCTAAAATATTTTTCATATATACAACTATAGCCAAGTTACTGGAGCTAAAGTGGAGGGAACTTCAAAACCTGAACGTCTGATTTTGCCAAATATCTCCAGATTGCCAAGTGCGAGAGAGTTTCCAGTGGCTACAAGAAGCCCCCTACTCTATACAAGGAGTGTTCATTCAGGAGCTTGCCGAGAAGTCGGTGTCCTCTTTATCCCTTTGGTGCCCGAGTCTTTAGGCAGTTGGTGCCCTGAAGCAGTTTCTACAGAGCTATTGGTCGACTGCAGGTATCCGGCTTGGAATACCTTAGGGGATTCTATCTGCCATCTTTTTCAACGCCTCTCCAATCAACCTCTGGCGCGGCAATGCTGGGCTTTGGTTAAGACGATTGGCCATCGGTTCTCCAGCTGTGGATGGGGTCGTTTGATTTCGGACTTTTATTGTTGTTGTTTGTAGTTTTTGTGGTTTTATATTGCTTTTGTTTTTTGTTTTTGCTGCTGTCTTTTTGTCACCATTGTTTCGTTGGTGTGTTGGAACTTTTAATAGCTTGTACATTATATGATTATATAATACTAAGCGCGTTGAAAAAATTTTTGCGTTAAAACGCAAGTATATACATGGTCAGCGCGTAGGTAGAAAATGAATTTCGTTAATATGCCATAAAATTCATTTTCCACCCGCGCACTGACATGATTTAACGCCTAATGAAACTGCTCATTGCGTAGAGTAGGGCTTCCTTTAGCTAATTTCACACACTTGGCTGGAGATATTTATGCAGCAACATCAGGCATTCAGGTTTTCAGGTTCTCTCCACTTTCCAGTAACTTGGCTATAGTTAAACTTATGAAAAATATTTTAGTATCAAAAGAGAGCACACAGAGTGACCTATCTTTTGAGCTATACATCAAGTCCATATGATAAACTTTACATAATCTATGGAGCTATAAAATAGTCACCAAAAGTAAATGTTTTTTAATTTTTATATATGGAATAGTCGTCCCCTTTAAAATGGGCAGCTGTCCCCCCCCTCCCCCCACACTCCATCCTCATATAGGACACAACTAACATCTTGGCTTAATTACTCCAATCACAAATGCTTTATTCACTCCACTGGAACTATACTATTTATGCTCAAATGAACTGCCTCCTTAGATAATCATCGACGAGACAGTTGTCACTCTATCATGTGGTAGGTCACTGTATACTTGGATACAGTGACCACCAGAATCACAATATCATAATATTTGGTGACCGGTAGTCACTGAGAACTAAGAAAAGTGAAACTCAGGGTCATATTAACAGCAGGTCACCAGATACTGCAACTACAGCACTTCATCCTCAAACAGGTACTCCAATCACAGATGGTTTATTCACCTCACTGAAATCTAGCATCAAATGAACTGTCTCCTCAGATGACCATTGAATAGTAAGAGGGGGGTCACTCCATCCCAAGATAGGTCACCAACTAAGATGACTGCCAGGATCATTTCAAAGGGGGTCACCATGTACTGCAACACCTGTCATGTACTGCACCTGAAATGCACTGTAATACCAGCTTGGGGACAGGTCAAAATGGGAGACTACTCCATTCAAGGGTAAGGAGGAGGTTACTGTTTTCTTATTCAAATGTACTCCATTCTTAGATAGGTCCCAACTCAGCAAGGCAAATATTTCGGCTTAGCTATTCTAATAAACCCTCAGCTGCCTGCCTCACTGAAATCATGGCATCTAAAATGAACTGCACCCTTTGAAGATCATGGCTAGCAAGGTGGTCACAGTCAACAGAGGTCACTGCTTCCTTATTCCTTACACAACTGCACCCCATCTTCAGATAGGACATCTGATATGTTGGTTTAACTACTCTAATCACAGATGTTTTATTTGGCTCATTGAATCCATTTATGCTAAATGAACTACCTCCCAGACGATCATCGATGAGAGGGGATCACTCCATTATGCTGGAATAATGTTAAATTTTGAGCATATTACTGGAACAAAAATCTCACTGTGGCTACAGCTATGTCCATTTCACCTGATGCCTGCACAGTACAAACTTACATTACACTAATACTAGAGGCTGAAGCTGCTTAAAAAGTCCAGCTGCCTTCCATCATGTAGTTTCCTTATTAAAACCAACAAGACAGTGCTCTCCAAGATGACTTAAGAAGAATTATCTCTTAACAATTGACTGAATCTGCATCTATCAGACTTAACCTCCCGTTATGAATCTTTTTTAACGTTATAAATCATTCAGACATACACACACGCTAACAGACAGACAAACATAGAGCACGGTTATCCGCAAGCCTTCATCAACCTTTCATCTGCAGATACATCTAAATGCAGAAAAGTACCAGTTACAGGCAATGAGGGGTCTAAAAAGAAGGATCCTATGATAGTGATTCCTTATGCAGCAGGGATGAGTGAAGACTTTAGGAGGGTCTGCAGGAAGTTCAACATCAAAGTCGTCTTCAGATTGGAAAGAACTCTGAGGACACAACTGAGCAGAGCGAAGGATATTTTACCGGCTAATATGCACTCATGTGTTGTGTACCGCATCCCTTGTAGCTGTGAGAAATACTACATAGGGGAGACCATCAGAAGACTGGAGACCAGAGTGAAAGAACATCAAGATGCCTATAGAAAGTGTAATAAAGAGGAGTCTGGATGTCCTATTTTGTGGGAGGAAGCCACCATCTTGGACGAGGCCAGAAGACAGAAGGTACTGCTAGTGAAGGACGTATTGCACATCGGCATACCACCCAAAGTGTGAGCGGTTCAATCGAGATTGTATGGCTGGAGAGTTACTCTGAAGAGCCTGAACTTGAAGCCATGACCACCATAATTACTTTTTTTAAATTTTTATATTTATTCTTATTTATATAATATTTATTACTTTATAATCATTAAACACTGTATGAGTAGGAACACTGCATGAGTAGGAACACTGTATGAGTAGGAACCTATTTCTTTTGTTATTTATTTATTATCTGTTTATTATTTAAATATTGTATTTTTATTTTTATTTGTTGTTGTTATTGTTATTATTGTTGCTGTTATTGTTGTTATTTTTTTAATTATTGTTTTATTTTTATTTTGTTGTTATTATATTTTGTTGTTATTATTATTATTATTATTATTATTATTATTATTATTATTATTATTATTATTATTATGATTATGATTATTATTATTATTACATGTATTATTATTATTATTATTATTATTATTATTATTATTATTATTATTATTATTATTATTATTATTATTATTATTATTATTATTATTATTATTATTATTATTATTATTATTATTATTATTATTATTATTATTATTATTATTATTATTATTATGATTATTATTATGATTATTATTATGATGATTATGATGATTATGATGATTATTATGATTATTATGATTATTATTATTATTATTATTATTATTATTATTATTATTATTATTATTATTATTATTATTATTATTATTATTATTATTATTATTATTATTATTATTTTATTATTATTATTATTATTATTATTGTATTATTATTATTATTATTATTATTATTATTATTATTATTATTATTATTATTATTATTATTATTATTATTATTATTATTATTATTATTATTATTATTATTATTATTATTATTATTATTATTATTATTATTATTATTATTATTATTATTATTATTATTATTATTATTATTATTATTATTATTATTATTATTATTATTATTATTATTATTATTATTATTATTATTATTATTATTATTATTATTATTATTATTATTATTATTATTATTATTATTATTATTATTATTATTATTATTATTATTATTATTATTATTATTATTATTATTATTATTATTATTATTATTATTATTATTATTATTATTATTATTATTATTATTATTATTATTATTATTATTATTATTATTATTATTAATTATTATTATTATTATTAATTTGTTTGTTTATTTGTTTTGTTTATTTTTTGTTTTTTGTTTAGTTATTAAAAAAAAAATTATTATTAATTCTAAAATCACCTTCTCGATATCAAGTCGTTTTGACCTATATCTAGCCTTCATTATTCCTGATGAAGGCTCGAGCATCTAGTCAAAATATCGAGTGAATATGATTTGAAGTTGATTATTGAAAAGGTGATTTTAATTTTCAACTTATCGATTATCTTCCAAAATGATCTATTTAGGTTGCTCGTAGTTGATCTAAAATTGATTAAATTTTACAGTGCCAATTTTTTTTTGTTTCATCACCACAAAAAAGTATTTCATATTTCATTCCACCTTCATGCTTCATTCTGAAGGTTGGAGGAGTTTGAAAGGAACTGTTGTGTTTGCAGCTGATGTGCCCACAACAAGCTAAGCTACAAGTAGAATAGAGAAAAAGGTGCACTGGCTTTTAGTGGCAGACACTTCTTCACCATTGGCCTGTTATTTCATTAATGTTGTGATAAACTACTGCTTTTGCCTGGAGGGATGTATAGTGAAGGCAGACCTTTGAGATATGCTGCTCATTTTTTCTTTTTCTTTCTTGCCCCCTGGTAGTGAAGGCCACCACATCTCCAGATGCACCCACTGAAATTTTATGCATGTTATTGAGTGAACTGAGAACAGGGAAAGTATTCTTCAAAGAGAGGGCTAGGTAACTAACAGGACATGCAATTATACTCTGCCACTTCCTTTAAAACTTTTTGGAATTTGAGTATTACACTTGTGGTTTCCTTATCCTTGTAATTGGGTGGATATTTCACAGAATGACTTTCTTGTGTGAGTAAATATAATAATTAACATATAAGGATATAGCTAGAGACTTTTGGAGGAAGTCCATGGAGATTTCTCTGGGGAGCTAATTTTTCAAGATCATAAATGGAATTTTTTTTAGGAATCCAAGGAGATTTCCTGTATCTGTTGAAGTAGACCTTTATCCACATTTTCAATGGGACTTTACCAATGGAGACCTTACTTGCTAATTGTCAATTGTCAATTGTCAATTGATAGACCATTAAAGTTGATAGCCAGATCTGGACAATATGGAATCATGTGAAATAGGTGGGCAGTGCCATGGTGATTTGGGACTCAGTAGAATGCCACCTCGGGTTAATGGGCTGGTGATTTATGACCTCAGCATGTTTCATATCACCAGGTAAAATAGATCACGTAATCTCTTGTTTTCTATAGTCATTATCATTTTTTAAATGAGTAGAGTAATTTACTGCAATACTGGAATGGAGAGTACAAGGTTACACAAGATTTGTACTTTGTGGTTGGAGAGAAAACAGAGACGAAATGGTGGCAAATGATTTACTCTAACAACAAAGATTGTTCTACCAAATAGCTACTTGACCATAACATAACCAAATAATGGAGGGTGCAGATCATGTGTTAAATCATACTTAGTATAAACAATGTGATGTAAATCATAATTGAATATGTGGTGGCCTTAACAAGCACAGCAGTAGCAATCATTGACAGATAGGTAAGTGTAAAGGAACATTGTTTTGTGCGTTGTTCTTCATAGTTTGTGCTACGAATTTTGTAACCAAAGATGTTTCTCTAGCATGCCATTGTGCCTTAGACACATTCCTAGCCTAGACTTGGTCACATCCTCAGCTTAGCCGAGTCGGACGCATTTGAGAGTTTGGCTACAAATAGTCAACCTGGCTGTGGTAGAGCTATGAGCATGCGTACACTGGCCTGTTTACTAGAGCTATATAAACGTCTCTATTAGTTAGTCAGCACACTGCAAATTAATACCAGTCTCTTTTCATTTCAACAACTACATAGGAATGGCTGAAAGCTCCACTTGCTTTGCTCAAGACCTCGGTAGAGACAATGCCACCGAGTTCGCGTGGACGCTGCGAGTAGAAGATGAATCACATCGACAAAGTGTCATTTTTGTTGCAGTGATCCTGATCATCCTGTTAGTGGTGGGAATTTGAATATAGTAGTAATTGCTGCCATCCTGAAGAATAAGCTGCTCTCTAAGCCCACACATTTGCTACTGCTGAATTTGGCAGTTTCAGATGTGTTGGTATGCGTGTTGGTCATGCCCTTCAACGTGGTCGTCTCTCTTGCTGGCAGGTTCTTCATAGGATCCTCAGATTATGTTCGCTGTCAATTTTGCCACGCTTTTGTAATCACCACCATCATCACTATCTATCTCTCGCCCTTCACCGTGGTTGCCATGTGTGGACAGAGTAATTTATATCAAGTACCCCCTCAGATATGCCAGTATTGTAACGCGTAAGAGGATGACTGTGGTAATGCTAATTGTGTGGTTCCTGTGCATTTTGATTGGCCTTCCTCCTGTATTTGGGATGGGGGAGATTGGTTACAGCAAGATTGTGGGCACTTGCAGCATCATCTACTCTGCTGAAACAAGAGTAACGCATAGTGTGTACTACTGTGTGCTACTGGTGTGTGTGGCCATCTTGCCCTTCCTCACTACTATAGTTGCTAATGTGTGGCTCCTCTTCCTCATGCTTATGGGAAAAATATAATGACACAAAGAGCAAAATGGAATACTGCTGTTCTCATTATCAATTGGAACAAATGAAATCTGTGCATAACATTGAGTCCAGATATAACGAGCAGCAGATTTTCGTGGCCAAAGTGTTTGGAGCTATATTTGTGGTGAACATTGTCACGTGGATCCCAACTGTGTGCATCACTATAGTATGTGGTATAGTTGGAGCAGATAAAGTACCACCTGAAATGATCCCCTTCATCTTTCTTGCCTTCCTCAGTCAGCCTGCCATTCACTCCATGTTGGAGACCTTTCTCGTCACCAAAATCAGAAACAGTTTGTGGAAATGGACTTTTGCCGGCACCATGAAAAGACTCAAGAAGTACTTGTCTAAGTCATATGTTCATGTATGTATTTAGCATGCCCAGCATGGCAGCACTGTCTGATGTGGCACACATCAACATTTATGTCTTTCTCTAACATAACTTGGTTGAATATGGTGCATCATGAATTGAAGCAGCACCACCCCAATAACATAATCACATTCATCTCTGCATTATAGCAGTCACTGAAGAGCAAAAGTGGTAGTTGGTGGTTGCTTGTCAGGCCTCGGCCCTGACTGGCTTCAGAGCAGACCTGTAAAGAACGAACATTATAATTATATATAGAGCTAGAATTCATGGTCTCGGACTATCAACACATAGGGCAATCAGAACTCATGATTTCAGACTATCAACACTTAGGACAATCATGGTATCATTTCACACTCTTAGATAAGTCCTGTAGGGACAAGCAGTAATTCTACAACTCTCACACTGTCATCAACACCATAAGCTGTGAAAGCCTGGCTGCAAGGGTATTTAAATCCCTTTCAGTCAAGGCTTAGGCAGTTTCATCCTCTCCTGAATACAAGTTACTTAAGATCTAAAATCTTTTGTCAAGCTTGGAGTATAGCTAGAAGAAGTTAGGGAAAGACTCTGGTGGCAGCGAATTACCGAAGTTGGCATCTGTTACGCCTCTTGTGGCAGGAGGCTCTAATAGTGCTGATCTAAATTAAATTATAATTTTGGTTGAGAACCAGATTGCCTGTAACAGTATTCCAGAGCACATAGCATCCATGACATGGCTATTCCCTCACAGCTATACTATATACTACTCTGCCTGAGGGATCTAGCATGTTCACTAGTGCAGTTGCAGCCATTCTCTTCCAGGTTGGCTGGTCTGCCTGTATTGCATACTTAATCTCCAATACCATTAAGTCTTTGGATCTTTGGCATCTGAAACTGCTTGTGACGTGCATAATGTCATCATAAACATCCTCAAGGATCGCCTTGTATCTGGCACCTCCCTCAACCAAGTCAGATGTCAAAACAAATATAGTCCTATGGACATTTAGTGACTTTTGGTAGTCTTCTGACAAGTCTTGCAACTGGTTGATAAAAACTCTGATGGTGATATCTTGCATTAAGAGCTTTCCTCTGAGGGCTGCAAATGCAACTATTACTTCCTCCTTTGAATCCCAAGTAAGCTCTCCCAATTTCAACCTCAGGAACCACTTCAAGCTGGGGGTTTGTCCTAGCTGATGTTAGGCATCCCACCCACTGGGCTGGTTTAACATCAGGAAGCAATTTAAGCTAGGCTGATGTCAGGCATTCCACCACTGGGATGATTTAGCATCAGGAAGCAATTTATGCTGGGCTGATGTCAGGCATTCCACCACTGGGATGATTCATAAGGAAGCACTTCAAGCGTTTGTCTGGCTGATGTCATGCATTCCTGCACTGGTGCTGATTCAACTGGAAGCACTTCAAGCTGGACTGGCTGATGTAAGGCATCCTCACACTGGGGCTGATTCAACCTCAGGCAGTGCTTTCACTGCCACTCTCCCTCCTTTTACAAGGAAATTCTTCAGTACGCTCAGATTCAAACAAGCGAATTATGCCACTGATCTTTAGTTCAGACTCCATAAGGTACTTCACTGACACAAACTAGCAAGACTACTCTTACTGCTAGACGTGACCAAACCTTATGACGCTTAACTCATCCGCCAAATTTAAATCTGCTTACTTGATATTCCAAAGTGGGTGAAACCAATCTACCAAAGCAGTAGTAGAAGCATACCTTGAATTGAACTAACTCACGAATCATTTTAGGCCACCACATCTCCAAATGCACCCACTCAAATTTTATGCATGTTATTGAGTGAACTGAGAACAGGAAAAGTGTTCTTCAAAGAGATGATTTATGTAAATAACAGGACATACAATTACTCTGCCACTTCTTTTTGGAATTTGAACTCTACACTTGTGGTTTCCTTTTCCTTGTAACTTGATAGGATACTGCACACAATAACTTTCTTGAGTGATAACTTAAATTTAGTATGCCCTATTTAGGATAGAAGCTCTAGTCCAATGCAGATTCTTCCTATGTCAAATTGTGGTCCACAGGTTTACCACATAAGGAGGGCTACTAATTGATTGGGGACTTTTTGGAGGAAGTCCATGGCGATTTGTCTGGTGAGGTAATTGTTCAAGAACTTAGAAGGAATTTTACTAGGAATCCAAGTGGATTTTGTGTATTAAACACTAACTGTTGAAGCTCACCTTCATCTACACTACCAATTGGACTTTACCTTTGGAGATTTTACTTGTTAATTGATAATTGAAGACCATTAAAGAGATCTGGACAGTATGGAATCATGTGAATTAAGTGGGCAGTGCTCAGGCGGTTCCAAGCCAGTTCATTTAGTTCGGACGAACTACCCTTGTTATTATTGGTTAGCTACGGATGGCCAGTTTCTTAGGTCTCACGTGCTTGTCAAGCGTAGGCACTTACCTGATATTCTCTCTTGGTATGGGGTGACGTTTGAGTGACGTACCAATATCTGTGGGTAAAGGGTAGGTAGATATATGCAAGACATCACACTGCATAGCCGTAGGTAAAGGACTTCCTTTGTGAAACTAATCTTGCACTCTTGCTGCAACAGTAGACTGGTCAACAATGGCTTCTTATCGGAGGAAAAGGAAGAGCATGGAAGGACAAACTAGTCTCAATGACTAGAAAAGAGAGAGTAAGTCTTTAACAACAAACAAAAACTTTACAAGTTTAGTTATTTATATTCCATCTCAGTTAGCTAGGCTATATCCTAATAAAGAATACCACAGTTATATATGGTGTATTTATTTATATTTATCGTACATATAGTTGTACCGACTGCTATTGCTGGCACTAGCACTCTTGACCAAGATAATAGTATGCCATCATTTTCAGCCTCGATTGGGAATGCTGGCACCACTGAACAGGACACACCATCATCTTCAGCTGCTAACAATCACACCATGGCCACGATATAACACCACCACTCGCTACTGCCCCCCATTTCCCTATTGAATATTCCACCCACTCAAGCACAGACATAGGAATGTTGCTGCATCAAGGCCACAATTTTGTGCGTGGGTTGCCTGATGATCAAAAAATTAAAAATGCACGCTTCATTTCTGGCCGTATTAATTATCCCACTACATTCATGAATGGGTGCCACAGAAAATTTAGGACTCAATGGGTGCAAAACCATCCATGGCTAATCTGTAGTCCAAGTGAAGATGGTGCCTATTGCAGGGCATGTGCTCTGTTTTCTCGTGATACAGCAGGCCATCAAAGACTAGGGATACTTGTAACTGAGCCATTCCGTCTATGGACTTCACAATCTTCTGTCTGTCTTCGTCATGAAAAGAATGCCTATTCTATGTCTAAAATGTCTGAGTTTAAACGAATTCATTCTAACTTGCATCAAGTGTTGGAAGTTGGAACGAGAAGAAAGAATTAAGCACTACTCTGAAGTAATTAAATCAATAATAGAGTGTGCCCTGTTTTGCGGACTACAAGGCCTTTCCTTTAGAAGACATAGAGAAGTCTCCATGAAGTCTAAATGTCATAATAGTGGGAACTTTATATTGAGATTGTACATTTCATAGCAAGAACAGACAAAATTTTAGCAAAATATTTACAAAGTGCATCTAAGAATGCTATGTACACCTCAAACATCATCCAGAATGAATTGATATCTATTATTGGGAATTCTGTGCGTGATGAAATAGTAGAGGAAATTAAATATTCTAAATACTTTTCTATTTTAGCTGATGAAGTTACTGACTGCAGTAATTCAGTCATTTGCAGTAAGGTTTGTGGACAAGGATTTTAATATAAGAGAGGAGTTTCTGGAATTTATTACCGTGGAAGCATATTACAGGAGGTGCACTAGCAACAGCTATTATGACCCACCTTCAGATATGGGAATTGATTTGGCTAACTGTAGAGGGCAAGGCTATGATGGTGCATCCAACATGTCATCTAGCAGACGTGGTGTTCAAGGATTAATCAGAGTGAGTGCTCCGCTTGCATTTTATAGTCATTGTCAATGCCATCAACTTAACCTCTGCATAGTCAAAGCCTGCTCACTCCCACAAATCAGGAATGTAAGTGATACTTTATCTGAGGTATCCAAGTTTTATGGTTACTCACCAAAGCGGCAACGCTAGATGGCAAAAAAAGACTTAAGCTGAAAGATGTTTGTAAAATGCGCTGGGTTCATCGTATAGACGCTTACTCTACTTTCTTTGAATTGTACCCTAAAATAGGTGAAGAAATTTCCTGTCGTAGTGTGAACACTAGGAACGGTCATGGCATTCTGAAACTGTTACAAATGCGAATGGATTTTTATATCAGCTTTCATCTTTCAAGTTTCTTTCCATTACCATGAGGTTACTCAGTTACCTTCGTAGTGTGACAGTTAAATGGCAGAAACGATCTACAGATGTCATAACAGCATATGAACAAGTGTCTGCAGTGCTGCATGAATTCCAACTACTGAAGTTAGACTGCGAGTCTACATTTCATATTTGGTTTGAAGAAATGACTAAGCTCTCCCAGGATTTAATTATCTCCATTTCCGTCCCTAGAGCAGTAGTAAAGCAAGTTTATAGAGCTAAGTAATGCACCAGCAGATAGCCCGGAAGTGTATTATCGAATGAATGTTATGCTTCCCTTTCTCGATCATATTTTGGTGGAGTTCCAAGATCGGTTTGGCAGGGTTCATCAAAGCATTGTGAAGTTGCTTGGCTTAATTCCATCCATGGTTGTCTGAAAGTAGCAACAGTTCACTTGATGAGGTATATCAACTCTACCTGACCGATCTTCCATCACCTCAATTGTTTAACACTGAATGTCAAAGATGGAAGATGAAGTGGATATCTACCACTGAAGAAGAAAGGCCACAATCCCTACAACAGATCATATGCAGTAGTGAAATGGACATGTTCCCTGCTAAGGATTGCATGAACACTACCAGTTACAACATGTGAAAATGAGCGATCTAACAGCCAGCTAAAACTCCTAAAGACATATTTAAGGTCAACCATGTCTGAAGAGAGACTCTCAGCTTTGGCAATGATGAGATTTTCATCGACAGAAGACAATGGACCTTGACTTGGATGCCTTGGTTCGTTCATTTGCAAGTAAGCATGCAAGAAGGATGCTACTGCCATTTGTACTCAATGACTAACTGTATTTAGGTAAACTGTATTGTTTATAATTATATACTGGAACAAATTTGATGTTACTGTTTGTTTGTTGTTGTTTTTTAGAAGTAGAAAAATAGTTTAACCTTTTATTACAGGTCAATCAGAACTACCCTAAATGGATTCCTAGAATCACCACTGCAGTGCCATGGTGATTTGGGACTCAGTAGAATGGAAACTCGGTTGAATGGCTGGTGATTTATGACCTCTGCATGTTTCATACCACCGCGTAAAATAAATCACATCTGATGCTGTAATCTCTGGTTTTCTATAGTCGTTATCATTTTTAGAATGAGTAGAGTAACTTACTGCAATACTGTAATGGAGAGTACAAGGTTACACAAGGTTTGTACTTTGTGGTTGGAGAGAAAACGTTTCCCTGATGTCTGCTACTACTGTGGAATGCGGGCTGAAACACTAGTTGATGATGAAGAGGTCCGTGAACTTGGTGAATCATATGCAACAGTGTTGCCCATATGCATGAGTGAGGGGAAACATGCATTCTGCAAACAACCTTCCAATGTTGTTAAGAGGCCAAGAATACAGTAATGAGATGGATTTTTTTGTTATTTTGGTTCCATTTTTCAGCTTGAACCTATATAGTTTTTGAATATGTTGTTAATTATATGTACCATGCAATACATGTAGCTATATACCATTTTTCTTGAAAGGTTTTTTCTTCTTCTTTTTTTCTTCCTGGTTTATCTGGTCTAAATTTGTGCCCAGGAATCTGAGAAACAAGTAATCAAATTGGTATGGCCTAATAAGTAGCATGAGCGCTTCTTGGACACGTACTTAGGCTCACTATCACGCGAAAACTGAAGACAGGATTCAGTTCAGAAATACATACAGTTGACACAAAGCGATAAACAATAATTAAAGTCAAAGGTTACGGTGGGTTTCTCAATTGTTTCCGGGATTGCGGGAAGATGAAATGCAGGGAAATCCTTGACGGTTGGTAACAATGGTAACTGTCTGCCGGGCGGGCGCGTTAGAGAGTGTGGTTGTAAATAGCTATGAGCATGCGCACAATTGCGGTTTACTAGTGGCTATATAAATGCGCACTGCAAATTAATACCCATTTCAACAACTACATAGGAATGGATGAACACTTCACTTGCTCTGCTCAAGACCTCGGTAGAGACAATGCCACTGAGTTCGTGTGGACGCTGCAAGTAGAAGATGAATCACATCGGCAAAGTGTGATTTCTGTTGCAGTGATCCAGATCATCCTGTTAGTGGTGGGAATCCCTTTGAATATAGTAGTAATTGCTGCCATCCTGAAGAATAAGCTGCTCTCTAAGCCCACACATTTGCTACTGCTGAATTTGGCAGTTTCAGATGTGTTGGTGTGTGTGTTGGTCATGCCCTTCAACGTGGTCGTCTCTCTTGCTGGCAGGTTCTTCATAGGATCCTCAGATTACGTTCGCTGTCAATTTTGCCACGCTTTTGTAATCACCACCATCATCACCATCTATCTCTCGCTCTTCACCGTGGCTTCCATGTCTGTGGACAGACTAATTTATATCAAGTACCCCCTCAGATATGCCAGTATTGTAACGCGTAAGAGGATGACTGTGGTAATGCTAATTGTGTGGTTCCTGTGCATTTCGATTGGCCTTCCTCCTGTATTTGGGTTGGGGGAGATTGGTTACAGCAAGATTGTGGGCACTTGCAGCATCATCTACTCTGCTGAAACAAGAGTAACGCATAGTGTGTACTACTGTGTGCTACTGGTGTGTGTGGCCATCTTGCCCTTCGTCACTACTGTAGTTGCTAATGTGTGGCTCGTCTTCCTCATGCACAGATTCTTATGGGAAAAATGTAATGACACAAAGAGAAAAATGGAATTCTGCCGTTCTAATTCTCAATCGGAACAAATAAATTCTCTGGATAACATTGAGTCCAGATATAACGAGCAGCAGATTTTCCTGGCCAAAGTGTTTGGAGCTATATTTGTTGTGAACATTGTCACGTGGATTCCAACTGTGTGCATCACTATAGTATGTGGTATAGTTGGAGCAGATAAAGTGCCACCTGAAATGTTCCCCTTCATCTTTCTTGCCTTCCTCAGTCAGCCTGCCATTCACCCCATATTGGAAACCTTTCTCGTGACCAAAATCAGAAACAGTTTGTGGAAATGGACTTGTTGCCGGCACCATGAAAAGACTCAAGAAGTACTTGTCTAAGTCATATGTTCATGTATGTGTTTAGCATGCCTAGCATGGCAGCACTGTCTGATGTGGCACACATCAACATTTATGTCTTACTCTAACATAACTTGGTTGCATATGGTGCATCATGAATTGAAGAGGACCACCCCAATAACATAATTATTATCTGCCACATTCATCTCTGCATTATATGGGCGTGCAAATCTCATAATAAGAGTAACAGTTGCTGTGATTGTTCTGAAGATCTTCTAGCATAGACCTGGTAGCCATGAAGCACATCAACAAATTCAAAGGACATATATATATTTATTTAGGATTACGGAATTGTTTGTCGTTAATATATTTACACGAGAATAAAGGACACTGCCTGTTGTTGCAATGATATATGCTTTAAAGCACCCATGGTTTCACAGTCATCTGCAGAGTGCAAGGCATTTCTCTAAGCTTAATTACTACTAAGCTCTATAGTATATACTACTGCCTTAAAAGGCAACCCACCAACAACTTGTGGTAGTTGGTGGGTGCTTGTCAGGCCTCTGGCTTCAGAGCAGACCTGTAAATATAAGCTACAATTCATGATCTCAGACTATCAATACATAAGACAATCATGGTGTCATTTCACAATCTTAGATAAGTCCTGTAGGGACAAGCATTAATTCTACAACTCTCACACTGTTATCAACACCATAAGCTGTGAAAGCCTGGCTGCAAGGGTATTTAAACCCCTCTGCAGTCCAGGCTTAGGCAGTCTCATCCTCTCCTGCTACTCGACTGTTGTTTTAATACAAGTTACTTAATATTTTGTCAAGCTTGGAGTTTAGCTAGAAGAAGTTAGGGAGAGACTCTGGTGGCAGCGAATTACCAAAGTTGGTATCTGTTAGGCCGGCTGGAAACTCTAATAGTGCTGATCTAAATTAAATTATAGTTTTGGTTGAGAACCAGAGTGCCTGTAACAGTACCATATTCCAGAGAAAGGGCACATAGCCTCCGTGACATGGCTATTCCCTCACAGCTATACTATATACTACTACTCTGACTGAAGGATCTATCGTGTTCACTAGTCCAGTTGCAGCCATTCTCTTCCAGGTTGGCTGGTATGCTTGCATTGCATACTTAATCTCCTATACAATTAAGTCTTTGGATCTTTGGCATCTGAAACTGCTTGTGTGGTCCATAATGTATTATAAACATCCTCAAGGATCGCCTTGTATCTGGCACCTCCCAAGTCAGATGTCAAAACAAATATAGTCCTATGGACATTTAGTGACTTCCGACAAGTCGTACAACTGGTTGATAAAAACTGTGATGGTGATTTCTTGCATTAAGAGCTTTCCTCTGAGGGCTGTATACTTCCTCCTTTGAATCCCAAGTAAGCTCTCCCAATTTCAGCCTCAGCAACCACTTCAAGCCGGGAGCTGATGTTAGGCATCCCACCACTGGGCTGATTTAACATTAGGAAGCAATTTAAGCTAGGCTGATGTCAGACATTCCACCACTGGGATGATTTAACATCTGGAAGCAATTTAAGCTGAGCTGATGTCAGTCATCCCACCACTGGGCTGATTTAACATCAGGAAGTAATTTAAGCTAGGCTGATGTCAGGCATTCCACCACTGGCATGATCATCCCACCACTGGGCTGATTTAACATCAGGAAGCAATTTAAGCTAGGCTGATGTCAGACATTCCACCACTGGCATGATTTAACATCAGGAAGCAATTTATGCTGGGCTGATGTCAGTCCCACCACTGGGCTGATTTAACATAAGGAAGCACTTCGAGCGTTTGTCTGGCTGATGTCATGCATTCCTGCACTGGTGCTGATTAAACCTCCAGAATCACTTCAAGCTGAAGGTTTGTCCTGGCTGATGTAAGGCATCCCCACACTGGGGCTGATTCAACCTCAGGCAGCACTTTCACTGCCACTCTCCCTCCTTTTACAAGGAAATTCTTGAATACGCTCAGATTCAAACAAGCGAATTATGCCACTGATCTTTAGTTCAGACTCCATGAGGTACCTCACTGACACAAACTAGCAAGACTACTCTTACTGCTAGATGTGACCCAACCTTTCATCACATATGACGCTTAACTCATCCGCCAAATTTAAATCTGCTTACTTGATATTCCAAAATGGGTGAAACCAATCTACCAAAGCAGTAGTAGAAGCATACCTTGAATTGAACTAACTCACGAATCATTGTAGGCCACCACATCTCCAAATGCACCCACTGAAATTTTATGCATGTTACACAGGGCTACCAATGGTCCCACACACAGGGCTACCAATAGTCCCACACACAGGACTAGGTCACACACACAGGGCTACCAATGGTCCCACACACAGGGCTACCAATAGTCCCACACACAGGAATAGGTCACACACACAGTGCTACCAATGGTCCCACACACAGCGCTACCAATAGTCTCACACACAGGACTAGGTCACACACACAGGGCTACTAATGGTCCCATACACAGGGCTACTAATGGGACCACACACACAATAGTCCCACACACAGGACTAGGTCACACACAGGGGGTCCCCCACACAGGGCTACCAATAGTCCCACACACAGGACTAGATCACACACAGGGGGTCCCCCACACAGGGCTACCAATGGTCTCACACACAGGCTACTAATGGTCCCATACACAGGGCTACTAAATGGTCACACACACACACACACAGGGCTACCAATGGTCTTACACACACGAGCAATACAGCAGGGACAACTGTATGTGCATGCATGTGTGTGTGTGTGTCTATGCATGCGTATGTGGAGGAAGGGTGGATAATTTGTTCTCCCTCCCAATTACGCCAGCTACAGAGTATGGCAACATCACAGCCTCAAACCTTCTACCACAAAGAGGCAGACTGACCCACACCTCCTAGGGAGTTACCACAGAAAAAGCAACCAGGTCTGGACCAAGTACCTCCACTTAACCCACATAAGTATTGTAGCGTCGGGCTACCAAGTCAAAATGAAAGTTATGAGCTTAACATCTATACCAATCACACAAAAGGACTCATGGTTTTTAGAACAATCGAATGAGCGTTAATTAGAGAATAAGTCACTACCTAATACAATGTCTGCCCACACAAGTGGGTGTGGTGAACGGAGTAGACAAAGACCGGATGTGCAGTTATGTAACCACTACAAGAAC
Organism: Cladorhizidae sp. MBARI D1340-BT2; assembly: GCA_028752905.1. Taxonomy (NCBI): domain Eukaryota; kingdom Metazoa; phylum Porifera; class Demospongiae; order Poecilosclerida; family Cladorhizidae; species Cladorhizidae sp. MBARI D1340-BT2. The sequence goes on from JAQNBH010000010.1 coordinate 16,936,356, forward strand.
TCCACCACCAGTGGAAGTCTACCAGGCGATCATTGAAATCGTGCCGGAAGGCGTACTTCCCGACCGTAACGAGTGGTGTGCGTACTTGGAACAGCTGACGGAGCGGTGGTCAGCTGGGAGGCTGGAACGAAGGGTGTGGCATTTGGCGACAGTGTTGGATGACTAACTGTAGGAGAAAACATTGGCTGTCGATTGGTTGGACATGATGAGGATGAAATTGAAGATGATGCATCTTCATCGAGATAAGCTGGTTTCAGTCTGTCAAGGGAGACCTTGTCAACCATGTTATTGAAAGCAATGTCATAATACTTCTCGTGTCGGGCGAGAACCTTAAATGGACCATCATAGGGTCGTTGCAGTGGTGTCTGATGTGCATCATGGCGGACAAAAATGTGCGAACTGGCTTGCAAGTCGAATGGAACATGGAAGGTCTTGTTGCCATGCTTGAATGTTTGGGTCAGCTGCAGACGGCTCATGTGTTGCTTGAGTCAACCAGCGTAAGTCGTAACATCGAGAATAGTATTTGATGGTGCGATGAATTCACCACAAAGACGTAAGTTAGTGCCATAAACAAGCTCGGCCGCAGAGCAGGATTAAAACTTCCTTAAAAGCTGCCCGAATGCCTAGGAGAACAATGGGAAGTTCATCGTACCAAGTGACTGATGAGAGTTTAGCACGGAGGGAGGCTTTCAGCTGCCGGTGCAGTCGTTCGACCATGCCGTTGGTCTGGGGATGGTAAGCAGTAGTGTGCGTTTTTGAGATACCCAACAATTTGAGTATTGCTGCCCAAAGGTCGGATGTGAACTGTCGACCTCGGTCAGAAGTCAGGGGTGGATCCAGGATTTTATTGGGGGCTTCACTTCTGGTTAAATTGAAAAATTAGCAATTGCAGTTTGCATGACCACCCACACTTTCCTGTGCCCTCAAAATCCCTATAAAACCTACCCACCGTAGTGGCCTACCATGTCATATTCAGTATATTGATAGCATATAGCTAGGGAACCTGTAAACACATTTACCATTAAAATATTATGTACTGTAGATGGTAAATTTTAACATTATTATTACTTTTTTTTTTGTCATTAAAATGCACTTATTCACATAGTTTATAGAACCCCCTCCCCTCAAGTTCAAATGTTCAAGTGATGACTATTATTACTATTAAATCATTTCAGGTAGTATTGAGGGTGGATATAATCAGACTATCATGATGATTTAAAAATGTTGAATAGAGGGTAATGTAACAATAAGTGCAGAGAACCAGAAGGCTATATAAAGCAATAATCAGTGAAGTGTAAGGGTTTATAATAGCAATATTTTGCGAGGTCGACACATGACAAATCCTTCAACCACTTCTTCTGGTGTAATACTAATGTCTTTGTGGTGTGAAAACCAAATTTATTATACAAATAAAGCAGAGCAGCAGTAATGTATCATGCCCCCAGAACACAAGGAGTCCTGGTTCTAGGAAGTACCTAGAGAAGGGGCTTGGCAAGGGCTTGTGAGACATTAAACAAATAATGACAGAACAATAATAAATAGTGAATATATGTATAGTTAAAACAATGGTCGAGAAGAGTTCCAAGTCTCGCAAGAAACAGTTGGCTAGAGGCCACTTTTGCAGCAGCATCTAGCAGTTTGGATGCTTGTGGTTTTCCATAGAGGGAAACTGCCGTCAGGGCTTGTCTAGATGGCAATCGGTGACCTAGCAGCATTGCAAGTGCATTTAGTCGCTCCCGAGATATCGTACTTCTAAGAGAAGTCTTGAGAAAACGTAACACACTGACCGATAGACCTTTCGCACTCACAGGAAGTAACTGGTAAAGTATAAAATTAGGCATGATCAGTGTGAAGTAAAGTTTGTCCTAGTGTTTATTGACCTCTTTATACTAAGTGGGTTGGTGAACTATGTAATTGATGAATTCCTAGCCGATTATTTTTAGACTGCGCAGGTTAGACTGCGCATTCAACGAGAATGATGAGTATTTAGCGTCAGAGCCAGTTCGCGTTCTCCTTTCCACTTGCATTCCCATAGACAGCTTTACTGGTACAGTACTAGCTAAGCTAGATGTTGCAGCAGGCTAATAGCTAGCTAGCTACATAGTACAGAAACTGGCTAACTATTTCAAGATGGCTTTAGGCTTAGCGTAGCTAATCTAGCCACCTTGCTATAGCTGACCACTTACCTTGTCCTCGAAAAGTACTCTTTTATTCCACACTGTTTAAGTCGCTTTGTGGCACAGCCAGAAACACCATCATGGCACGTTCTCTTTCTTTCCATATGGATGGTGTGCAGCATTTAAAAAAAAGGGGGGGGGATAAGGGGGGGGGCTTGAGCCCCCTAAGGCTCCCACCCCTGGATCCGCCCCTGGAAGTAATAGTAGATGGAACACCAAATCTCGAAATCCAACCATTAACTAGTGCGTATGCACAAGACTCTGCTGTCATATCGACCAATGGAATGGCTTCTGGCCATCGAGTGAAGCGATCAACCATTGTGAACAGGTAGGAATACCCTTTGGGCAGTAAAGGCCAATGTCGACGTGTACATGCTGAAAACGGGCAGTCGGTGTCTCAAAGTCCTGAAGTGGACTGGCTGTGTGTTGATGGACTTTTGATTGCTGGCAAGAGAGACAACATTTTGCCCACTTGGAGATGTCACGATGGAGGCCGTGCCAAACAAAACGTGCAGCTATCAGTTTGTTGATTCCTGGGTGGGAGGTATTGTGTAGTGTATCAAAGACTAACCGCCGGAATGATACTGGAACAATTGGGCGAGCACGGCCCATAGATATATCACACTAAAGCAAGCGGCCAGATCCGATTGGAATCTCTTCGAGCTTAAGTGATGTAACAGGATGGCGTAGGGCATGGGTTTCATTATCCGTCTGTTGAGCATCCGCCATTGCCTCGTAGTCCATGGAGTCAGAAGAAGTACTGGCAATTTCATTCAGTTGAACTCGAGAAAGTGCATCAGCTTCTTACGTTATTCTTGCCCTGAATGTGACGGAGGTCCGTGGTGAAGTCAGAGATATAAGACATGTGACAAACTTGGCGTGGTGTCCATCTATCTGAGCCACTAGCAATGGCGAAAGTCAATGGCTTGTGATCTGTGTATACATGAAACTGGCGACCTTCTACGAAATGTCGAAAATGATGAATAGCGAGATAAACAGCAAGGAGCTCTCGGTCGAATGCAGAGTATCGTGTTTCTGGGTCACGAAGCTTCCGGGAAAAGAAGGAAATTGGAGTCCAAGTCCCGTAGAGGTACTGCTCAAGGATAGCACCGACAGCTACATCAGAGGCATCCACTGTGATGCTGGTCAGGGCATCCAGGCTTGGATGGGCCAACATGCTGGTCTCTGTCAGTATCTGCTTGCTTTGCTGGAAGGCTGTCGTACACTTGTCAGTCCAGTGAAAGATCTTTTGCTTGCCTTTGAGGAGTTCGTAAAGAGGATGGACTATATTTGCACAGTACGGGATGAAGCGGTGGTAATAGTTAATTAGTCCAAATATTCGCGAAGAGTAGAAGTATTAGATGGGGTCGGAAAATCTCTGATGGCTCGAATGCGATCGGGAAGGGGCCGTACACCAGATGTATCAATGTGATGACCAAGGAAGTGAAGTTCAGATACGCCAAAGTCGCATTTTTCAGGGTTAATGACCAAACCAAACTCAGCCAAGCGTTCAAAAAGTTGCCGGAGATGAGACTCATGTTCTTCTGGGGTCATGCTTGTAACCAAGAGGTCATCCAAATAGATGTAGACAAAATCTAGACTGCGGCAGACTTCATCAATGAATCTTTGGAAAGTTTGCGCTGCATTGGAAAGGCCATAGGGCATCCTGTGATACTCAAATAGGCCAAATGGTGTGATGATGGCTGTCTTTGCAATGTCCTCCTTTTTCATCGGGATTTTGGAAAATATGGTATTTCCCCTGAGTTGAGCACCGAAATCCTGAATATGAGGAATTGGATAGCGGTCAGGGACAGTCTTCTCATTGAGGGCACGATAGTCACCACAGGGGCGCCATGCTCCTGACTTCTTGGGCACCATGTGTAATGGGGACGACCAACTGCTGGAAGAAGACTGAATAATCCCCATTTTGAGCATCTCATCAAATTCTTTTTTGGCTATTAAGAACTTGTCAGGTGCAAGTCTTCGCGGACGCGCGAAAACCGGAGGGCCTGTGGTTGTAATGTGATGCTCTATCCCATGAGCAGGTGCCACTGTGTCAAACTCGGGGATGGTGATGGATGGAAACTCCTTAATGATGGTGGAGTACTTGGAGGACGGTTGGAGGAAGTTGAGACCAGCCGCTGCAATATTAGATGCACCTGCAGGTATGCTGCAGAATGTTTTTGCATCAATGAGTTTGTTGTGGCGGATGTCAATCAGAAGATCTTGGTGGTGAAAGAAATCTGCGCCAATGATTGGATAGCTGACATCTGCGAGGATGAATTCCCAGTCGTAGGTCGTGTCCAGGCCAAGATCAAGTGTGATATGGCGAGACCCAAAAGTAGATATCGAGGTGCCATTCACAGCTATGAGAGGCTTACCTTCCTTCATGGATCGTCGCTTGTGTGGGAGAATTGGAAACACGCATACGGCTGCTCCACAATCGATCAGGAAATCACGGCCAGAGACATGATCGTTAATGAAGAGAAGGCAGTTTTTGTTCCCCGGTCCACTAACCGCAATTAGTGGCCGGGGGAAGCATTTCCCGCCAACTTGCATGGGGGTCGACACTTTTGGGCATTTTCTCCAAACTTGGCATGATACCAGCATAACCCTGAGTCTCCAGTTGGCCTGGAGAGTTTGACTGGAGTGGTTCTCTTTTTCAAAACATCAATTTCGGCCCGAAGGGAGGCGATGGTTGCATTGGCATCAACAGCACCTACATGTGGCTGGAAAAGGGTATCATTGTTAATGGCGCAGAGGTCATTGGCCCGCTCAGCCAGCTGAGTGAGGGATAGAGCTCCATCAGACTGTAACAATAGTTGTATAGAGGATGGTAGGCGCTTGAGGAAGAGTTTATGTATGATTGGATCATGGGAGACATCTCTACCGGCCAGCATTTCTATTTTGTGTAGCAGTTGAGTAGGCTTGAGGTCGCCCAGTGGCTGTAGAGAGAGTAGTTTCTCCATTCTCTCAGACTCTGACAGAGCTATGTTCTTGATGAGGCTTCTCTTCAAGGCATCATAAGGCGTGTCAGCTGGAGGATTGAGAATGCAGTCACGAATCTCAGCAGCAACATCAGGAGTGATGGAGGCTACCACATAGTGGTACTTGGTCAGTTGTTGTGTGATATTGCGGATAACAAACTGGGCCTCCACTTGGCTGAACCAGAGTTCAGGATCTTGAGGCCAAAACGGCGGAAGCTTGACTGACACAGTGTTGATACTCTCTGCCATGATGAGCCTGACCAAACGTAATCTCGGAGCTGCTGACTGAGATTCAAATAGAGAGATTGCCGACTACTGATGCAGGAAGATGAAACGACGAAGACGACGAAGACAACGGTGTTCTCTTGTATACACGATGGGGTCACCAATGTAGCGTCGGGCTACCAAGTCAAGATTAAAGTTATGAGCTAAACATCTATATATACCAATCACACAAAAGGACTCGTGGTTTTTAGAACAATCGAATGAGCGTTAATTAGAAAATAATTCACTACCTAATACAATGTCTGCCCACACAAGTGGGTGTGGTGAACGGAGTAGACGAAGACCGGATGTGCAGTTATGTAACCACTACAGTATCAATTCCACCTTGGGAGACAACCACAGCAACAAAGTCAGCTGACTGGAACCACCAAGGACATCAGCAATGCAAATGCAAAATGAGGAAATAGCTCGGAGGGAGGGGTATATGAGGGGTAGGGGAAGCCGGGGCACAGTGAACCACAAAAGTTTATTTTTGGATTTTCTCTTACCTCGTTGTAAAGAGATTTCTGTTCTGTGCTGCATATGAAATATAGGGTGTTGTATAAACACCTAAGGCAGCATAGCCTTGTCAGTTAGTTCATGGTTTTGGAGTGGATGACCTAATTTAAAAAAATCCTAGTGATTCACTGTACCCCCGTACTGGGGCACAGTGAATCTGCTTACGGGGCACAGTGAATCGGTTGAACCTGGTGGAGAAAAGTGATGTGGGGTATGCTGCCCGTAGGCATAACTGCACAATCACCACTACCACCAGACACCACATCGCTGCACACGTATAAAAGCATCTCATATATCAATATCCACGCATGGAATTACCTTCATGAACATCAACATGAACATCAACAAAATTCGCTTTAATTAATTGCTTTATTACATGATCATGTTTATAAGACCATTTTGGCTACAATGTGGAGGGAGTGTTAGCATAACCACACCATGCTCATAAGCCAGATCGATGCATTCAATGGACAAGTGTGTGTCATGATTATCGAGTATCAGTAGCACTTTGCGTTCCTGTGAACACTTGGTGTACTTGATGAAATGTTTCATGTACAAAACAAAGTTCTCAGCCGTCATCCAGCCACTTTGATGAGCAGCTCCAACAGTTCCTGGTGGGGCACCATGCAGCATTCTGTCCCAGCAGCATTGATAGTGCACAACAAAGTTACCAAGGCACCCCTTTCTGCTGAAGTTATTTTTCCAACCTGTTTCATTGTTTTCAGAGCAATCACTTTGCTGTTGGTAACCTTTTGCACCGTGGTGCACCCAGTCTTATCAGCATTGTGGATATCATTTGGAGTGAACTCGTACTTTTTAGGACAGTCTCCAAGTTCTTGAAGAATACTCCAACATTCGTTTTATTAAAACTGGTTGCACGGGAAAGGCTAGTTGCTTCAGGGCGACGTAAAGTTAACTCGGGAAATCGTTTCCTGTACCAATCTTCGCCAGCACTCTTGTTTTACTCCCATACCGCAGGAAAAGTTTTCTTGTTCTGATTCACTGGTTCTTCGTTTAAATACTTGACGCTGTGCGTTGACTGTGATGTTGCCTTGCTCTGGCTGCACATCTTACTGAAATGCCCGATTGCTCCACACTGGAAACACTGTTTGCCTCTGGTGCACCAACAAGCATTTGCTGTATGCCCTCGTCGACCACACTTGGTACATTTACCAGGCGAGTCTTGGGACCGGCTTCTCTCATTAACTTCATTTTTCTCAAGAAACCGCTGCATTTGTTTGCTGTACTGACGAAACCCTCGGACCATGTTTGTGAGGTCTGTGTCCTGTGTCATTTGTGCTGCCTGGAGCTGAGATGCTTCCATGGCAGAAGCTATATCTAGAACCCTCTCTATAGACTCAGATCTCGTTCTGCCAACAACTTTGTCCGGAGTCTATTGGTTAGGGCCAGGGTTAAGGTCTGGGCAATGACCTGATCACCTGATCATGGATAAAATCGTTTATTCCGGCTCCAAACTCACATAGCCTGGCTAACTGCCTAAGCCTGGTGACATATTGTGTTATACTCTGCCCCTCCATCTGAGATTCCTTCCTAAACATGTGCCTGTTGTAGGATGTATTTTTCCTAGGGGTGCAGTAGGCTGTTAAACTTGCCATAGCAGTGGAAAAGTTATCACCAGAGTCAACTAACGTGAAGAAGATATCTTGCACATCTGGGCCTGCACAATGTAGCAGCAATTGTCTCTTCTCAGTGTCATCTGTAACACCGGATGCCCCTACATACATTTCAAATGACCTGAGCCACTTCTCCCACCTTTGTGACAGACTGTTGGCATCTCCATGCACATCAAATGGTTGCACTATACTCACTTGAAGTGCCACTGCCATTTCTCTAGCTTTACCTCGTCGCCGATGTAGTATATTCACAATGATCAATCGCTCTTTAAACATTCACTACAGAACTGGTGTGCTCTATCTTAGGAGTCACATGATACTATACATCAATCAAATGTGTGTGTGTGTGTATAGATTCATAGTTGTGGTTAAACTACAGCTTCCTGTGTTTATATATACTACACTAACCATTGCCCTGACCCTAGCCATTGCCCTGACCCTAACCCTAGCCATTGCCCTGGCCCTAACCCTAACCCTGGCCAATACCATGACCCTAACCATTGCCCTGGCCTTCATTGACCTGGCCCTAACCATTGCCCAGACCTTAACCCTGGCCCTAACCATTGCCATGGCCCTAACCATTTCCCCTGGCCCTAACCATCGCCCTGGCCCTAACCCTAGTGAACTCAAGTGACTACAAAACTCAGTTTGATTTAGTTCTCAGCTTTTATGGCTCAGACTTCAATGGTCAGTTATTGAAAACACAACATGAAATTGTATCAACAATTTTCTGCTCAGATGAGGTTGTACTATTAAATGATGTCATTGACCATTTCAAGACCGCTTCACCTGCTGAACGTGAATTGCTATCTGAAGTTTGTAAATTGTTAATGTTACTTTTAGTTATGCCTGCATCAAACGCTGTTAGTGAGTGCTTTAAGGAGAATAAAATCGTATTTGAGCAGTCCGATTAAATCATCTCATGATTCTGCACATTCATAAAGATGCGACTGATAGGTTGGACTTGATAGGTTGGACTTAATTTCAGTTGCCAATGATTTTTTTCCTGAAAGTTGAACATCGCTTATCAATTTTTGGCACATTCAAACCCAGTGACCTATAGAACTCAATCACTATGAATTAATAATTCTATCAATCTTTTACTGTTCCTAATTTTACACAATTATTTGGCACTAATTTAATTTTTTAAGAAAACAATACCACACACAACTATAAATTATAATTATAATACATTATTATTATGCACAGTTGGTAAGAGAGAAAATAATTTCAGTTGACTTGATGCTGATGTGTCCAGGTTGATGGACAATTTCTCTTTTAAATTGCTGGGGGGGAGGAGTTCTTACACAAGAGATATGACACCTGCAATTTTTATTAAGAAATGGTAATACTTTTTTTTTGTTATGATTGTGAGGGATCTATTCTCTGTGCTAGTATGCTAGTAGATTCCCATGAAACTGTCTGAATATGGCTTTAAAATATTAATTCAGTGATACAATATGCAGCACACTCACAACACAATCAAGAACTCTTGGGCCCCCTGACTCAGAGGCCTGGCTCCTTTAAATAGGCTGCCAGGTGTGAGTCAGGTTATTCCCTTACAAGGTAATAATATGAATACTATTTAGCTAGTCTGTTCCTTCCCTGGCCAATCAGAACTGTCCAGGGGAATCTCATGACCTAGGTACTATTGGCTATCGTTATCTATGCATATATGTGGTCTGTGGTCCCAGTTCAGACCCTTGCAGGGGTTCATGGTTGAGGAATCCCTGACACTCCCCCCTTTCCTTCCCTGCAGCGAAGCTGGTTTCCTCCGTCCATGCTTGACGAGACAGCCCATCTGCATTCGCATTGGCTTTCCCTGGACGATGAACGATGACGTAGTTGTAAGGTTGGAGGAGTAGTGCCCATCTCGTAAGTCTTCCTCCTGTGTCTCGCATTCTGTCGAGGTAACGGAGACAGTTGTGGTCCGTGGCAATAGTGAAACTGACACCAGTGAGGTAAACTGAAAAATGTTTGACTGCTTCAATAATGGCGAGGCATTCCTTTTCTACCGCCGCGTAGTTCCTCTCCCGGGAGAGAAGCTTTCGGGAGAAGAAAGCTACGGGACGGTCATTCTGTGCCTCGTCCATCTGGCTGAGCACTGCACCCACCCCAACATCAGACGCATCCGTCTGGACCACAAATTGTCGGTTGAAGTCTGGTCCCTGAAGGACTGGCTCACTCGACAGGGCATCCTTCAGTGCCTGGAAGGCTCGCTGGTGTGTCTCTGTCCATTCTACTTTGTCTGGGAGGTCCTTTCGGGTGAGGTCTGATAGTGGAGCGGCAGTAGTAGCGTACTTAGGGATAAATCGACGATAGTATCCAGTCAGCCCTAAGAATGATCTGATGTCCTTCTTTTTCTTTGGAACTGTGAAGTCTTGCACGGCCTGTACTTTACCAAGCTCAGTTCTGACCTGTCCTTTCCCTACAACGTGGCCAAGGAATGGGCATGTATACATGGCATACTTGCACTTTACTTGTTTTGCAGTGAGCCCTGCCTCACTAAGTCGGGTCAGCGTCTGTTCTAGGTGGTTGAGGTGGTGCTGCCAGGTTGTACTAAACACCACAATGTCATCCATGTAGGCTGCTACAAAGTCTGAGGCATCCCCAAATATGGTGTTCATCATGCGTTGAAAACGCTGGGAGCTCCCACTAGCCCAAACGGCATCACTTTGAATTGGTATTTACCAAACGGGGTGACAAAAGCTGTCTTCTGGCGTGAATTCTCATCAACTGGCACCTGCCAATACCCTTTGGTGAGGTCCAGCGTGGTGAGGTATGTAGCTCTGGCTAAGCCATCGATCAACTCATCAACTCTGGGCATAGGAAATGGGTCGGGACGGGTCACTGCATTGAGTCGACGATAGTCCACACAGAGGCGCAGTGACCCGTGTTTCTTTGGAACCAGCACGATGGGAGCAGCCCATGCACTGGTGCTAGCCTCGATGAGGTCCGCCCTCAACATCTGGTCTATTTCCCTTCTGACGGTCTCTCTCCTGGAGTGGGGTAGGCGGTAGGGGTGCGAGTGGACGGGCAGAGCTTCTCCGGTTGCTATTTGCATGACTGCCATTTGAGTTCTCCCTGGCTCGTTCGTAAAAACATGTTCATGCTGTCGTAAGAGTGCAAGTAACTCTTCTTTCTGGTGTTCATCCAGTTCCTCATTTAGATGTATTGTTGGTGGTTTCTCTTCATCTGGCCACGTTGGAATGTCCACTTCAGTCGTGTCTTCCATTCCTACGCTGGCCGTCAGGCATATCGCGGAGGGCGACTCCCATCTTGCCAACATGTTGACGTGGTATGTCCTGAGCGGTCTCCTACTGCCATCCATCCTAACCCGGAATGTGGTGGGGGACAGCTTGTCCACCACTGGGAAAGGGCTCTGCCATTTGGCCAGGAGTTTGTTTGACGATGACGGCAGCAGGACTAGCACAAGGTCTCCAATCTGAAAGGTCCGCTCTCTGGTGGTCTTGTCGTAATACCGCTTCATCTCCTTTTTGGCATCCTTCTCACAGACTGTTGCAGATTTCTGGGCTGCTTCGAGGCGACGATATGTCTCTTGAAGGAAGGACACTGTGCTTTCTGGGGTCTGCTTGGGTGCTTCCCATTCTTCCTTGACGATATCAAGTGGTCCGCGGGGTTCCATCCATAGAGGAGCTCAAATGGGGAGTAGCCAGTGCTTTCCTGGGAGACGCTGCGGTACGCAAAGAGTACGTATGGGAGAACCTTGTTCCACTGATTATCAAATTGGCCAATCAGTTTCCTTAGCATCTGCTTGAGTGTTGCGTTGAACCTCTCAACCACACCATCAGTTTGAGGATGGTATGCAGAGGTCTTGATAGAGCGGATACCGAATAGGCGATAGAATTCCTGGAGTAAGCCACTAGTGAAGTTAGCTCCTCGGTCCGTTAAAATTTCATCTGGGAGTCCAACCCTGGAGAACAACTCGATGAGTGCCTCTGCCACATCTGTACTGGTAGTCGTGCATAGTGGAAATGCCTCAGGGAATCGTGTGCCATAGTCGCAGACTGTCAAAATAAATCTGTGGCCCTCCTTTGTCTCCGGCAGCGGTCCCACCATGTCCATGGCTATACAGCGAAACGGTATCCGCATCACAGGTAAGGGAATTAGTGGTACCTTTCGTGGTTTGGTAGTGGCTGATCTCTGGCAGTCTTGGCAGCGGATACACAGCTCTGCCACATCTGTCCTCATCCCTGGCCAGAAGAATCGCTGCATAAGTCGTGCTGTTGTTCTCTTTCTTCCCAAGTGGCCTGCCCACGGTATCTGGTGTGCTATCCTGAGGACTGTCTCCCGGTATGGCTGTGGCAGTATACCAGCTGGTTTATCTCATCATGTTGCTTGGCTGGGGTCCATCTTCTATAACAGGAGGCCATCCTTGTAGTGGAAGGGGGTGTCCAGCTGATTTGCCTTCCTCCTGGGGTGTTCCAGTGATGGGTCTTCAGTTTGTGCTTTCCTTAGTTAGTCTGGTCCGCCGTCGAGTGGTACCTGCTGACCCCAGATTGACTGATACTTCTTTCTCTCTACTCTCTTAGCACTCCTGGTCTGCTTCCTTTTGTTGGAGGAAGTCAGGAACATATCACCCTCCCAGTCCGGGAGGCCATCGGAATCTAACGAGTCGGTATCGTCCTGCTTAGCCACAGTCAGTGTGTTCTCCATGTGTAATGGCATGTTCTTCTGTGCATCATTGATGTCTTCCTCCACATCAGCCACATCTGAGCTGGTCTGCTCGTCTTCTGTCGATGTATTCAACTGTGTGACATCTGTGCTGCTGTCCTCGTCCTGGTCTGAATGATCAGAGAGTTCAGCATAGGTGATTGGTCTTGGACAGCGGCGTCTCGGTCGTTGGGTTCTTTTCTGTGCTTGCAGCATGAGATTGGCTAAGTCGGGGAGGTCTAGTCCTAGCAGCACGTCCCTGTCAAGGTGTCGATTCACTGCAACCGTCATGACACGCTTCTTCCCTAATACCGTGAGGTTGACCTTGGCTGTCGGTAGGGATTTCGTGTGGCCATGCACTCCTGTAACTAACACCCGGTCTCCAGTGAGCGCTCCACTTTTGATCCACTGGCTATTGATCTGGGTCTGTGTGCAGCCAGAGTCGATTGTCATCTCTGCAATTCGTTGCCCGTCGATGGTACCTGGAAGATGTAATAACACAGGTAAGTTAGATGATAAACCAACATACGTGACTGCCCGTCTCGGGCACTTGGCAGCCATGTGTCCATATTCGTTGCAGTGGAAGCAGCGTGGTCGTCCTTCTGCATCGAAGGATGGTGGTCGTGGGGGTCGCGTGTCGGGTGCCCGCCTGGTGTCATCCATTCTAGTTCGTTCCTGCCCATTGTATGTCTGTGCTGGTCGGGGTTGGTAGCCAACACTTTCACTTCGTGGTTTGTTCGATCTCGGTGGTCTCATCCACAGTCTTCTTGGCTCCTCTGTTTTTGGTTTGAAGAGCTGATACTCTTCCACAAGCCGGCCAGCTTCTGTATGGGTTTTCGGCTTCTTCTCCCATATCCAGGCCTGTAGTTTTGGATCCGTCAATGCCTGGATCCCCTGATCAATGACCAGCATCTCATGTAGTTCCCGTCTGGTGGTGGCTGACTTGGTCCATCTGGTGAGGTTGATGTCAGCTCTTTTGAAGAGCTCATGCGCTGACTCACCATGCACTGGTGTAAGTTCTCTCCATCTAATTCGGTAGGTCTCCGGGGTGATGCCATGGTACTCAATCAATGCTTGTCGGATTGTCGGGAAGTCTCTCTTTCGGTCTTCAGGGAGGTCAGCTAGGAAGTTTAGGAATTTTTCATCCAGGACGGTAAGTAGGTTTGCTATCCAATAGCTGGGATGGACTTCGAAAGTGGTCATGTGTGACTCAAAGTGGTCTAGGAACGACTCCACTTCTGCTGTGTCCTTCAAGGTCTGCAGTCTGGGTGCATCCTTGCCCGTCTTTCTTTTGTTTTCCTGCCATCGTTGCTCTTCGGCTTTCTCCTGCCGTCTACTCTCTCTCTCCTCTTGTCTCTGAGCATCGTTGTTTTGTTGGGTGCGTTCGAACAGTTCCATCCACCGTTCTTGGTCCCTCTGCTGTCTCTCGTCTTCTCTCTGTCGTAAATCCTCAAGTTCCTCCTTGCGACATATCTCAGTCTGCTCTAACCTCTCGGCTTCTGCTCTCTCTCTCTTCTGTTTGTCCTCTCTCTCCTGCAGGTAGCGGCGCTCTTCCTTGAGATCTGCCTTCTCCTCTCGTCTGCAAAATTCTTCTAGCAGTTTCTTCGTCTCCTGGATGTGAGTAGTCTCCATCTGGTCCATTTTTGCAGTGAGCGCTTCGATTTTGGAGTACTCAGTCTCTGTAGAGTCAGAGAGGAACCCTTCCAAATCAGCGGAGTCCCTGCTGTTTGAATCCTCTGGGGTAGCGAAGTGTGCTTTGTCTGATTGTAGGTGGCGTTTTGGTCTTGTAGACATAGTTGTTCTTTAGCGATGGGTTCGAAATCGGCCGATAGGTAGAGCAGACTGAGATATGTCGCAAGGAGGAACTTGAGGATTTACGACAGAGAGAAGACGAGAGACAGCAGAGGGACCAAGAACGGTGGATGGAACTGTTCGAATGCACCCAACAAAACAACGATGCTCAGAGACAAGAGGAGAGAGAGAGTAGACGGCAGGAGAAAGCCGAAGAGCAACGACGGCAGGAAAACAAAAGAAAGACGGGCAAGGATGCACCCAGACTGCAGACCTTGAAGGACACAGCAGAAGTGGAGTCGTTCCTAGACCACTTTGAGTCACACATGACCACTTTCGAAGTCCATCCCAGCTATTGGATAGCAAACCTACTTACCGTCCTGGATGAAAAATTCCAAAACTTCCTAGCTGACCTCCCTGAAGACCGAAAGAGAGACTTCCCGACAATCCGACAAGCATTGATTGAGTACCATGGCATCACCCCGGAGACCTACCGAATTAGATGGAGAGAACTTACACCAGTGCATGGTGAGTCAGCGCATGAGCTCTTCAAAAGAGCTGACATCAACCTCACCAGATGGACCAAGTCAGCCACCACCAGACGGGAACTACATGAGATGCTGGTCATTGATCAGGGGATCCAGGCATTGACGGATCCAAAACTACAGGCCTGGATATGGGAGAAGAAGCCGAAAATCCATACAGAAGCTGGCCGGCTTGTGGAAGAGTATCAGCTCTTCAAACCAAAAACAGAGGAGCCAAGAAGACTGTGGATGAGACCACCGAGATCGAACAAACCACGAAGTGAAAGTGTTGGCTACCAACCCCGACCAGCACAGACATACAATTGGCAGGAACGAACTAGAATGGATGACACCAGGCGGGCACCCGACACGCGACCCCCACGACCACCATCCTTCGATGCAGAAGGATGACCACGCTGCTTCCACTGCAACGAATATGGACACATGGCTGCCAAGTGCCCGAGACGGGCAGTCACGTATGTTGGTTTATCATCTAACTTACCTGTGTTATTACATCTTCCAGGTACCATCGACGGGCAACGAATTGCAGAGATGACAATCGACTCTGGCTGCACACAGACCCAGATCAATAGCCAGTGGATCAAAAGTGGAGCGCTCACTGGAGACCGGGTGTTAGTTACAGGAGTGCATGGCCACACGAAATCCCTACCGACAGCCAAGGTCAACCTCACGGTATTAGGGAAGAAGCGTGTCATGATGGTTGCAGTGATTCGACACCTTGACAGGGACGTGCTGCTAGGACTAGACCTCCCCGACTTAGCCAATCTCATGCTGCAAGCACAGAAAAGAACCCAACGACCGAGACGCCGCTGTCCAAGACCAATCACCTATGCTGAACTCTCTGATCATTCAGACCAGGACGAGGACAGCAGCACAGATGTCACACAGTTGAATACATCGACAGAAGACGAGCAGACCAGCTCAGATGTGGCTGATGTGGAGGAAGACATCAATGATGCACAGAAGAACATGCCATTACACATGGAGAACACACTGACTGTGGCTAAGCAGGACGATACCGACTCGTTAGATTCCGATGGCCTCCCGGACTGGGAGGGTGATATGTTCCTGACTTCCTCCAACAAAAGGAAGCAGACCAGGAGTGCTAAGAGAGTAGAGAGAAAGAAGTATCAGTCAATCTGGGGTCAGCAGGTACCACTCGACGGCGGACCAGACCAACTAAGGAAAGCACAAACTGAAGACCCATCACTGGAACACCCCAGGAGGAAGGCAAATCAGCTGGACACCCCCTTCCACTACAAGGATGGCCTCCTGTTATAGAAGATGGACCCCAGCCAAGCAACATGATGAGATAAACCAGCTGGTATACTGCCACAGCCATACCGGGAGACAGTCCTCAGGATAGCACACCAGATACCGTGGGCAGGCCACTTGGGAAGAAAGAGAACAACAGCACGACTTATGCAGCGATTCTTCTGGCCAGGGATGAGGACAGATGTGGCAGAGCTGTGTATCTGCCTCCAAGACTGCCAGAGATCAGCCACTACCAAACCACGAAAGGTACCACTAATTCCCTTACCTGTGATGCGGATACCGTTTCGCTGTATAGCCATGGACATGGTGGGACCGCTGCCAGAGACAAAGGAGGGCCACAGATTTATTTTGACAGTCTGCGACTATGGCACACGATTCCCTGAGGCATTTCCACTATGCACGACTACCAGTACAGATGTGGCAGAGGCACTCATCGAGTTGTTCTCCAGGGTTGGACTCCCAGATGAAATTTTAACGGACCGAGGAGCTAACTTCACTAGTGGCTTACTCCAGGAATTCTATCGCCTATTCGGTATCCGCTCTATCAAGACCTCTGCATACCATCCTCAAACTGATGGTGTGGTTGAGAGGTTCAACGCAACACTCAAGCAGATGCTAAGGAAACTGATTGGCCAATTTGATAATCAGTGGAACAAGGTTCTCCCATACGTACTCTTTGCGTACCGCAGCGTCCCCCAGGAAAGCACTGGCTACTCCCCATTTGAGCTCCTCTATGGATGGAACCCCCGCGGACCACTTGATATCGTCAAGGAAGAATGGGAAGCACCCAAGCAGGCCCCAGAAAGCACTGTGTCCTTCCTTCAAGAGACATATCGTCGCCTCGAAGCAGCCCAGAAATCTGCAACAGTCTGTGAGAAGGATGCCAAAAAGGAGATGAAGCGGTATTACGACAAGACCACCAGAGAGCGGACCTTTCAGATTGGAGACCTTGTGCTAGTCCTGCTGCCGTCATCGTCAAACAAACTCCTGGCCAAATGGCAGGGCCCTTTCCCAGTGGTGGACAAGCTGTCCCCCACCACATTCCGGTTAGGATGGATGGCAGTAGGAGACCGCTCAGGACATACCACGTCAACATGTTGGCAAGATGGGAGTCACCCTCCGCAATATGCCCGACGGCCAGCGTAGGAATGGAAGACACGACTGAAGTGGACATTCCAACGTGGCCAGATGAAGAGAAACCACCAACAATACATCTAAATGAGGAACTGGATGAACACCAGAAAGAAGAGTTACTTGCACTCTTACGACAGCATGAACATGTTTTTACGAACGAGCCAGGGAGAACTCAAATGGCAGTCATGCAAATAGCAACCGGAGAAGCTCTGCCCGTCCACTCGCACCCCTACCGCCTACCCCACTCCAGGAGAGAGACCGTCAGAAGGGAAATGGACCAGATGTTGAGGGCGGACCTCATCGAGGCTAGCACCAGTGCATGGGCTGCTCCCATCGTGCTGGTTCCAAAGAAAGACGGGTCACTGCGCCTCTGTGTGGACTATCGTCGACTCAATGCAGTGACCCGTCCCGACCCATTTCCTATGCCCAGAGTTGATGAGTTGATCGATGGCTTAGCCAGAGCTACATACCTCACCACGCTGGACCTCACCAAAGGGTATTGGCAGGTGCCAGTTGATGAGAATTCACGCCAGAAGACAGCTTTTGTCACCCCGTTTGGTAAATACCAATTCAAAGTGATGCCGTTTGGGCTAGTGGGAGCTCCCAGCGTTTTTCAACGCATGATGAACACCATATTTGGGGATGCCACAGACTTTGTAGCAGCCTACATGGATGACATTGTGGTGTTTAGTACAACCTGGCAGCACCACCTCAACCACCTAGAACAGACGCTGACCCGACTTAGTGAGGCAGGGCTCACTGCAAAACAAGCAAAGTGCAAGTATGCCATGTATACATGCCCATACCTTGGCCACGTTGTAGGGAAAGGACAGGTCAGACCTGAGCTTGGTAAAGTACAGGCCGTGCAAGACTTCACAGTTCCAAAGAAAAAGAAGGACATCAGATCATTCTTAGGGCTGACTGGATACTATCGTCGATTTATCCCTAAGTACGCTACTACTGCCGCTCCACTATCAGACTCACCCGAAAGGACCTCCCAGACAAAGTAGAATGGACAGAGACACACCAGCGAGCCTTCCAGGCACTGAAGGATGCCCTGTCGAGTGAGCCAGTCCTTCAGGGACCAGACTTCAACCGACAATTTGTGGTCCAGACGGATGCGTCTGATGTTGGGGTGGGTGCAGTGCTCAGCCAGATGGACGAGGCACAGAATGACCGTCCCGTAGCTTTCTTCTCCCGAAAGCTTCTCTCCCGGGAGAGGAACTACGCGGCGGTAGAAAAGGAATGCCTCGCCATTATTGAAGCAGTCAAACATTTTTCAGTTTACCTCACTGGTGTCAGTTTCACTATTGCCACGGACCACAACTGTCTCCGTTACCTCGACAGAATGCGAGACACAGGAGGAAGACTTACGAGATGGGCACTACTCCTCCAACCTTACAACTACGTCATCGTTCACCGTCCAGGGAAAGCCAATGCGAATGCAGATGGGCTGTCTCGTCAAGCATGGACGGAGGAAACCAGCTTCGCTGCAGGGAAGGAAAGGGGGGAGTGTCAGGGATTCCTCAACCATGAACCCCTGCAAGGGTCTGAACTGGGACCACAGACCACATAGATGCATAGATAACGATAGCCAATAGTACATAGGTCATGAGATTCCCCTAGACAGTTCTGATTGGCCAGGGAAGGAACAGACTAGCTAAATAGTATTCATATTATTACCTTGTAAGGGAATAACCTGACTCACACCTGGCAGCCTATTTAAAGGAGCCAGGCCTCTGAGTCAGGGGCCCCAAGAGTTCTTGATTGTGTTGTGAGTGTACTGCATATTGTATCACTGAATTAATATTTTAAAGCCATATTCAGACAGTTTCATGGGAATCTACTAGCATACTAGCACAGAGAATAGATCCCTCACAATCATAACCAAAAAAAAGTATTACCATTTCTTAATAAAAATTGCAGGTGTCATATCTCTTGTTAAAGAACTCCTCCCCCCCAGCAATTTAAAAGAGAAATTGTCCATCAACCTGGACACATCAGCATCAAGTCAACTGAAATTATTTTCTCTCTTAACCAACTGTGCATAATAATAATGTATTATAATTATAATTTATAGTTGTGTGTGGTATTGTTTTCTTAAAAAATTAAATTAGTGCCAAATAATTGTGTAAAATTAGGAACAGTATCTGATTTTAGTTTACTTGGTGTTTTCACTGCCAATTCTGCAACAATTTGGCTGATATATCAAATTTTTGTAATGTACGACTCAAGTTATCACTATGGCCAAGAATTAACTTCCCTAAATACACCCCAAAGAAGAATTTAAATGTTTTCATCTGCGATGACACACCAAGAATACAGGCCTTCATCTCAGTATCCTTGACCACTTCAAGAGACACAACCCACAACTCATTTAATACTTCATAGTTATCAATGATTCTTTTCAGTGCTTCAGCTTTAACGGTCCAGCGTGTTGGACACAAGACCCGCACCCCAGGTGCCATCTCTTTCTTCAGAATATTAAAACATGCATCTCGTCTTGGGGACTTTTTAATGAGCTTAGTTAGTTCATGAGTAATCTCTAGAGCATCCTTCATCACGTTGCAGTGTTTTATTGTATCACTGCAAGCTAGATTCAGTGAATGGCCATAGCAATGGGTACACAACGCTTTTGGCTAAGAGTTTCTTTGCAGCACCTGACTTGGAACCAGCCATAGAAGTAGCTCCGTCATAACATTGACCTCTTAGTTCGCTGAGAGAGATATTTAATCTTTGGAGTACATCTTTGTTAACGGTAACCAAGGTTTGTGCATCTATTTCTCCATCCAACCACATATACACCAATAAACTCCTCATGCACTTCAAACTTCTCACTCATCCATCGAATACAAATGACCACTTGCTCTTGGTTGCTCACATCTGCAGTCTCATCTGCCATGATAGTGTAGAATGGCACTGCATGCAGGGAGGCTGCTATTTTACGCAGAACCTTCAGAGCCATGACTTTTAGCATCTCGTTTTGGATTTCAACAGAGGTGTATTTATTTGCTCTGCGCTTTAGCCATTCGAATACTCTTTTGTCATCATATCCACGAAGCCTAAACAATTGAATAAAGTTGGAGTCAGATTCATCGCCACGACCACACAGTGGCAAAGATTGTCTAGACAAGAACACAACATTAGATAGAATTTTGAGTAAGCACTGCCAATTTTCCTTCATTTCCCGAGCATGAAGGGAGGAAAGACTCTCACCAATTTTCGGACATGTCTGGGGAAGAGTAATGACTCTCAAAATAGCATCCTTATGACAATTGCTAGCTTTATAGGCAGAAAATCTTAGAGAAGCATCCTTCCAGTTCGTATATCCAGTTGATATATATGCAGACTCAATAGTTGCGACAGAAAAAAGCAGTTTTTCTTTGTAAGCCTTCACACAAATATAACAGAAGACTAAATCATGGCCCTCATCATAATGAAGCCATGTCCAGCGTGTAAACCATTGTGGCTGGAAAGATCTTTTAACAAGATTCTTTTTTCCAAACTCACGCTTTGGAAAACTGAAAGATGGTTGATGTGGCTTCTCACCAATAGAGGGAATGGGTAAGTCCTTGGAGAGTGACATGTCGTCTCGATGATGACTTCGAAAACAAAGCTAACACTAAGTAACTTTCAGCAGGCTAGCTGCACAAACTATTAACAAGCATGCTTTATGCTAGTCAACCCTTTACCTTCCCAATCATTTGAAGGTAAAGGGTTCACCACACCAGACTAGATTTAGGCATGCGCAGATTTTTGCCAATAATATTAATTTTGTTTGCTCTGGATTCTCACCAATTCCCTTGGCTGCTCTCTCAGAAAGTGGCAAGGCCATGGCCTCACTGGTCGCACCGCTTCCTACGTAGATCTATGGGTGTTTCAGGTGTTGTGGTCAAGTGCTGGCATTTCCATTTCCCATACACCATGCATCCCCACAGCTCATTAAAAAAGAAAACAATATATAATAAGAAGGGATAACAAAAACAATACAAATAAATTAATATAATAACAACTACAACAACATTAATAATAATAATATTATTAATAATAATAATAATAAAAAATAAAAAATAAAATGGCCGTTCCATCAGCTGCTGCCGCGAGTCGTTCTGGGTGTGCTGTCTGCCTGAGGAACATTTCTGCGTCTGTTTCTGGCCTTATTAGACCTCATGGCCCCGTCAACAGTCGCTGCTCCGGTTCTAGAAAGCCACCTGCTCTCCCACCTCAACAACCATGTGCTCTATCAATTCCAGCGTCTTGCGCCATTACCACTCCGGCGGATGCGGACTCTTCAGACAATGGAGGTCAACCCATCACTGAAGATGAAGTGCTACCATCACCATCAGTTTCGCCAATGCCTACGCAAAGGTTAAAGAATGGCCTCCTGAAAAGGTTGCCCCGTGGCTCAAGAGAATTAGCAGCCAAGAAACTTGCATCTATTGTGGATAGTGTGGTTCTACTTAATGACCAGCATACGTGGAGCCGGCTACTCCATTTTGCCTCAAGGTGTTTGAAGCTGCCCAAATGTGGAAATAGGCATGTGAGTTTGACCTCTGCAATAAACAAGCAAATGAGAGATGAGCTCAATGATACTACCATTGATTCAGGTTCCCACTTTGGACAGAGAGCTAACAAAAGGAAGCCAGACGATCCATTGGAGCACTTAGCCAATAGAGTAGCCAGCAAGCTTGAAGAAGGCAATTTCAAAGGTGCTGTTAGACTTGCCTGCGGTGATGATACTCTAGCTGACCACTCTGCTGCTACCCTAGAGGCTCTGAAACTAAAACACCCTGAAAAACATCCTGACACCTGCATTGCCCCATCCCAGATCCCAACCTTTATTCGTTTACCATCTCTGCATGGGAAGTAAAGAAATCAATCTTCTTCTTCCCCAATGGCTCAGCAGGAGGCCCTGATGGTCTCCGCCCACAACATTTAAAGGACATGACAGGACCCTCTGCAAAGGAGGGCGGCCAGATCCTACTCAAAGCCTTGTGTTCCCTCATCTCACTCATCCTGGCGGGGAGGACTCCACCTGAAATTTGCCAACACTTTTTTGGTGCTTCTCTGATTGCACTGAGAAAGAAGGATGGAGGGATTAGACCGATTGCTGTTGGATGTGTTTTGAGAAGACTTACTGCTAAGTGTGCTAGTTTCTTTGCCTTGCAACAAGTACCAGAGTTGTTGGCACCTCGTCAGCTTGGATATGGTGTAGTCAGAGGTGTTGAAGCTGCTGTACATGCCACCCGTACTTACCTCAGCAATTTGCAACCAAACCAAGCCATCATCAAGGTGGATTCAAGAATGCATTCAACAGCATTCGCCGTGACAAAATGTTACTTGCTGTAGAAGAATTCATTCCAGAATTACTCCCCTTTGTCCAGTATGTTTATTGTTGTAATTCTTTCCTGCTCTGGGGTTATGAGATGGTGTTATCCTCTGAGGGTGTACAACAGGGCGACCCTCTTGGTCCACTTTTGTTCTGCCTCACACGATCCATAAGCTATGTAATAAGCTATCTTCTGATTTTGTCACCTTCTATTTGGATGATGGCACAGTTGGAGGAAGTCGTGAGGATGTAATGAAGGACCTGTTAATGATAGAGGAGGAAGCAGGCACCCTTGGCCTTGAACTCAACCGTAATAAGACAGAGCTTATTTGCCCCGATCCAACAACCAGAGGAATTGTTCTATCTGCCTTCCCAGGTCTACAAGTGGTGAACACGGACGATGCCACCCTTTTAGGGTCTCCGCTCGGGGATCCCAGGTGTGTGAACAAGTATATTGGTGAGAAAGTGAATGTTTTGAAGTTGATGGGAGATAGAATTAAACACCTACACTCTCATGATGCACTGGTATTATTGCGCCACTCATTTGCTATTCCCAAGATGATGCACATCCTCAGGACCGCTCCTTGCTTTGCATCTTCATGTCTGGAGGAGTATGATGCTCTTCTTCGTTCAATCCTCACAACATCTCCAACACAAACCTGAGTGATAAGTCATGGCTGCAAGCAACCTTACCAGTGAAAAAGGGTGGCCTTGGAATTAGGAGTGCAGTTCATACTGCACCATCATCTTATCTAGCTTCTGTTCAAGGATCAACTGACCTAGTCCAACACTTGCTTCCAGAACCACTTCAAGGTTGCTCTACTCCTCTAGTAACATCAGCTCTGTCAGTGTGGCAGGAGCAATCCCCTCCTCTCCCTCCTGCCTCACATCATCAGAAAGTGTGGGACCATCCAAGAGTACAAGCCAGAGCAGATTTCCTACTTGCTGAAGCTCCTGATGCTCAGTCCAGAGCTCGCCTCATTGCCACCTCTGCTACAGAGTCTGGTGCATGGTTAAATGCCTTGCCTGTCTCCTCTCTGGGTTTGAGAATGTCTGATGACTCCATCCGCATTGCCATAGGCCTCAGACTTGGAGCCTCACTATGTCAACCCCATCAATGTGAACATTGTGGAGATGCCGTGGACCATCTGACTACCCATGGGCTTAGTTGCAAAATGAGTCAGGGCAGGCACTCTCGACATGCTGCCATCAATGATGTAATACATAGATCACTGGTGTCTGCTAAGATCCCTTCCCGCCTTGAACCCTCGGGCCTAATGAGATCAGACGGGAAGAGACCTGATGGCATGTCCATTGTTCCATGGTCAAGAGGGAAGCTCCTGGTCTGGGGTGCTACATGTGCAGACACTTTTGCGGCTTCAAATATCAGGCTGGCGGTAAACAAACTCGGTGCAGTAGCAGCAAAAGCAGAGGATATGAAGATGTCAAAGTACTGCAACTTAGACTCATCCTACCTGTTCATGCCAGTGGCAGTGGAGACCTGTGGTGTTTTTGGCCCCAAAACAAAGGTCTTTTTACGAGAACTTGGACGTCGCCTCAAGATAGCCACTGAAGATAGGGACTCATTTCAGTACCTGCTACAGAGGATCTCAGTCGCAATTCAGAGGGGAAATGCAAGTTCTGTTTTGGGGACAATGGGACAGCAGATGGGATTGATGGACATCATTTAGATTGTACCTATACATGTATATACCTATATAATAATAATAATAATAAAATTTTAAAAAAGGGGAAAAAAATAAAATATAAAATAAAATAAAATAAAAATAAAAATAATAAAAATAATAATAATAATAATAATAATAATAATAATAACAATAATAATAATAATAATAATAATAATAATAATAATAATAATAATAATAATAATAATAATAATAATAATAATAATAATAATAATAATAATAATAATAATAATAATAATAATAATAATAATAATAATAATAATAATAATAATAATAATAATAATAGTATAATAATAATAATAATAATAATAATAATAATAATAATAATAATAATAATAATAATAATAATAATAATAATAATAATAATAATAATAATAATAATAATAATAATAATAATGATAATGATAATGATAATAATAATAATAATAATAATAATAATAATAATAATAATAATAATAATAATAATAATAATAATAATAATAATAATAATAATAATAATAATAATAATAATAAAATAATAATAATAATAATAACAATAATAATAATAATAATAGTATAATAATAATAATAATAACAACAACAACAATAATTAAAAAAAGCAATAATAAAATAATAATAATAATTGTTTTTAATAATTGTAATAACACAACAACAACAAAACAACAACAAGAATAATAATAGCTCTTATAAACTTTTTCGTTACTCTCCACCCCCTCCTCACCAAAGGATTGGATATGAAACTACAAGGGCTATTCTTCCTGTAAGGGCTTGTTAGAGCAAGTTTACAGCCTTCCTGTAAGGTTAGTTAGAGTAAGTTTACGTTTGGTTAGTTAGAGTAAGTTTACA
Source organism: Cladorhizidae sp. MBARI D1340-BT2 (assembly GCA_028752905.1). Classification (NCBI taxonomy): domain Eukaryota; kingdom Metazoa; phylum Porifera; class Demospongiae; order Poecilosclerida; family Cladorhizidae; species Cladorhizidae sp. MBARI D1340-BT2. The sequence continues at coordinate 16,961,237 of JAQNBH010000010.1, forward strand.
GTTTTCCTGTAAGGTTAGTTAGAGTGAGTTTACAGTCTTGTAAGGTTTGTTAGAGTAAGTTTACAGTCTTCCTGTAAGGTTTGTTAGAGTAAGTTTACAGTCTTATAAGGTTTGTTAGAGAAAGTTTACAGTCTTCCTGTAAGGTTTGTTAGAGTAAGTTTACAGTCTTCCTGTAAGGTTTGTCAGAGTAAGTTTACAGTCTTCCTGTAAGGTTAGTTAGAGCAAGTTTACAGTGTTCCTGTAAGGTTAGTTAGAGTAAGTTTACAGTCTTCCTGTAAGGTTAGTTAGAGTAAGTTTACAGTCTTCCTGTAAGGTTAGTTAGAGTAAGTTTACAGTCTTCCTGTAAGGTTTGTTAGAGTAAGTTTACAGTCTTCCTGTAAGGTTAGTTAGAGCAAGTTTACAGTCTTCCTGTAAGGTTAGTTAGAGCAAGTTTACAGTCTTCCTGTAAGGTTAGTTAGAGTAAGTTTACAGTCTTCCTGTAAGGTTTGTTAGAGCAAGTTTACAGTATTCCTGTAAGGTTAGTTAGAGCAAGTTTACAGTCTTCCTGTAAGGTTAGTTAGAGCAAGTTTACAGTCTTCCTGTAAGGTTTGTCTGTATACAGTTGTTCCACCTACCTTATTCAGATGTTGTTGATCAATAATTAGTAGTACTAACAGATCTTGAATTCCCACAACAGGATACTAATATTATAGTGAAAGGGGAATATTGATGCTGAATGCTATCCTAAGTGTTAGGGGGAATCCCAACTCTGTGTATCAAGTCAGCTATCACCTCTGTGCAATGGAGGATGGTATAGATGACATACACTCGCCCACTTATACCCAGTGCAGCGCCCACCATATACCACTGTAGGCCTACTCGTTGTGCTAGAAGCATGTAGCATGCAGACTGGTCATAGACTATGTCAGGGACCCTAACCCTGACTGAGGACACTCCATCCATAGCTGAGTGTTTAATGAATAAGAGTAATGAGAACTCACATGATAACAAGGAGGATGTGGTTAATTGTTTGTCAACCACCAGTGGCTATAGTAATGAGACCACATATGATAATTCTGATCACCATTCAGCAAACAACAGTGAACGATCTGATTGGCAGGACCTTGGAGACAGAAGGCCACCCGAAATGCCCTTACAAGGTCATTTCAGGAGTGCCCAGCCAGAGGCTGAGGTCTGATGATTGGATAGATATAAAAGAGGTGGACTGTGGAGAGTTAGTCTAGAACTGAAGTTGTAATTATGCTGTATTGAGAACTGTATTTGGAGTATTACTGAGTTGTATATTGTGAACACCTCATTTGTGCCTTATTTACACCTATTCTTATTAGTTGCGCTAAGGGCTAGACGGTGTTCGACTAGGTCCAATACCAGGGAACACAGACATAAGAGTGTGTCTGATTTAGGCTCCAGGGTCAACTGTGATAGGAAGATTACAGTTGGGCTGGGGGGACGCGGCTGTCCTTAACTACACTGAGCTAGCGTAGGGTAGAGTGTCGAAGTAGACATTCGCAAAAGGAAGCTGACATTGGTGGCTGCGGTGGGATTTAGCCGAGACAGAGCTAGATTCCAGTATAGCTATCTAGACAGGAGTTGTCTATTTTGTTTGTTTATTTTTTGGGGTTATTGTTTTTGTTATTGTTTATTGTTTCTTGTTATTGTTTTTGTTATTGTTTTTGTTATTGTTAATTTTTGTACTAGCAGGGAAACGGCTCGGGTAATCATTCCTTGGAGCCTGTGAAACCAAACCCTATCCTAGAACGTTTAGAATTTAAAAACAATATTTTTTTTGCGCTTCGTGATTATGGCACAGAGATCAGGACGCCCGGGGGAGGATCGGCAACTACGAAGTGGAAGCGTCTTCCAAACTCCTGGGGGTATCGACGAGACGGAGACAGAACTAAATACCGAAGCTCCTATGTCTCTAACCATGCTAATGACACGATTCATACAAGCAGAGGAACGTCAAGTGCAGAGAGAAGAAGAAAGACGCCAATGGGAGGCACAACAAAGAGACAAAGAGCACGAACGTCAGGAATGCCAGGAGGAGCGGTGGGCACGGTTACTGACAGAGATGCGCAGACCTACAGAGGAAAGGAGAGAACTACCGCCTCTAATGTCACCACCTCCACGACTCACTCTACAAAAGTTCAACGAGGAAACTGACAACATGGCTGCTTATCTAGGCACGTTTGAAGCAACTGCCTTAGCGAGCGAATGGCCCACAACACAATGGTCCATCCATTTGAGAGGATCCCTATCTGGCGCAGGATTGCTGGCCGTGTCTGCACTTCCAGCGGCCCAGCAAGCTGACTACCAAGAGGTGAAACGAACGCTTGAATCAGTTTACCAAATTTCCACGGAGTCACACCGTAGGAAAGTATTCAACCAGTCCTTTAACTCGAACAATCCGGACCAATGGTTGAGACAGTACCGACAGACCTTCCATCAGTGGTTGGATTCAACAACCATACCTACCAGAGAGGTAATACTCATGGAACTGGTTCTAGCAAAGCTTCCTGGTTGGCTAGAGAACCAGATGAGAAATTTGAACTGCCGGGGCTATGATGAATTAAAGGAAGCCATCATACGCCACATGGGAAACCAGAGGGCTCGAACAGAAAAACCCTTAAAAAATTAATACCCTCAATCCACCAGAGGTCACCCTAGTCATTTTATGAAAGACGACCACTACAAAAAGACTGAGGGACCACAACAACAGAGAAGTCGAGACGGACCTCCCTACCGAGACTTACGAACAATGGAGTGCTTCAAATGTGGGAAAAAGGGTCATCTACAGAGGGATTGTCGAGTTAAAATGGAGCAAGCAGAGTGCAGTCTTTTTTTTCCAACTAAACGAACGAAAATGCCAGACTGGACCAAGACAGTCAGGATCAACGGACAAAAGGTAAAGGCATTACTAGACACTGGCTGTACGAAGACGATCGTACACCCTCGCTGTGTTTCCCAGAAGGATTATCTGGGATGGGAAATTCCGTATAGCACAGCGTCTGAACAAAAAACCTATTTTCCAGCGGCAAGTGTTCTTTTAGAGGTGGAAGGGAAGACCACCTCGATTGCGGTTGGAGTGTCTCAGCACATCACAGAGGACATGCTGATGGGCCGGGATATTCCCCACTTCCGACGATATCTGAAGGCGGTTCTTGAGGAAGAACCCGAAGAAGAAGAATCGAATACACCACCCACATGTATCACAACCGAGTTAGGCATGGTGGTCACCCGAGCTCAACAACTGAAGTAAAACAACCTCGAGGAAAGAGAGCGCCTGCAACAGGAACAAGACGGGCCCATCGTGTCTGCTCTCTACCCGGTTGATGATGCAAGTGAGGCGGAGGAAATTGAAGCAGAGAAGAGTGTATCATCAGACCAGCCGACCTCTCCAGAGCCAGACACTGCTAGCGATACTGGGGGAGTGAAAGAAGCGGGAGAGACTGATGAGCCCCTGATGGGAGTCATTACGCGTAAGAAATTGTGTGATGCTCAAATGTGTGATGAAAGCCTAAGACACATAAGGGAAAAGGCAAGGGTTAGTAATGAGCCCTACTTTTGGAGGGAGGGTGTACTGATGAGAAAGCCCTATCAAACCTTAGGTAAAGACCTTATTGTTATGCCCGAAATAGCCAGAAGTAAAATTCTAAAGATGGCTCACAATACTCCCATTGCCGGACACTATGCTAGAGAAAGAACCCTACATGCCATCAGAGCTCGCATGGACTGGCCTGGTATAGCTAAGGACATTAATAAAAATCTTTGTGCTTCGTGTCCCATCTGCCAAAAGGCTGGGCCTGCTATTATAGCTAAAGCCCCGTTACACCCTCTGCCTGTAATGAAAGAACCATTTTCAAGAATAGCAATGGACGTATTTGGACCCCTAACTTGTACTAAAGCGGGGAATAAATACATTTTAGTCCTCATGGACTATGCTACGAAGTGGCCAGAAGCCTTTGCCTTACGAAATATAACAACAGAGACCATTGTTAATTGTCTAGTGGATGTAACCGCCAGAATTGGCATACCAAATGAACTGCTATCAGACAATGGGGCTAATTTTGTTTCAAAAGTGATGAAACAATTTTGTGCACTGACAGGCATTAAACAAATACGGACCTCCCCATACCATCCTCAGATGGATGGTATGGTAGAGCGTTTCAATGCCACTCTTAAGAAACTGCTCCGTAAGCTTACTCAGAATCCCGATGTTGAATGGGACCTATGCCTGCCCTATGTACTGTGGTCTTACAGAGGAACAGTCCATAAAACTACAGGGTTTACTCCATACCACCTACTTTTTGGGAAAGAAATGAAAATTCCCCTTGACCAATTAGTAAGGTATTGGCATGGCAAGGAAGAAGAAGATGTGAGCAGCGTGTCAGAGTATGTAGCTACCCTAAAAGCTAACATGCAGGTGGTGAGAGACCTAGCCTATGGAAGGGAGACTAAAGAGAAAAGTAAACACAAACTGTATCACGATCGAACAGCTAAAGAAAGAGTGTTTACCGTGGGTAACTTCATGCTGGTATACAGACCTGGGAAGGGTAGTAAATTGCATCTCCAGTGGCAAGGACCCTACCCCATTGTGAAGAAAATCACTGAACTGACGTACCAGGTAGATGTGGGTACCAAACTAAAGAGATACAGAATTTACCATGTAAATTGCATGAGGTCATGGACATCACCTGAGCCAGCTGTGTTTTTGGCTAGAGATGTTGACGAAGAAGACCTAGAAAAAAAGGACACTCCCACCATGCTAAACTCTCACAACCTGGACATAGAAGAATTTAAGAAAAGGTACAGGGATATGCTACAGGATGTACCTGGGAGAACCGAGATAGCTCAACATGACATACCCACAGGTGATGCTATTCCCATAAGGTTTCCCCCTTACCGACTAGCTCACCATTCTCAGAAAGTGTTGCGTGACGAGGTAGAAACTCTGTTGAATCAGGGGATAATCCGTACTTCAAAGAGCCCATGGGCGGCGCCCATTGTTTTAGTAACAAAGAAAGATGGCTCACAAAGAATGTGCGTGGATTATCGGAAGTTAAACCAGGTGACAATTAATGATCCATACCCCCTGCCCAATATCGATGATCTGATAACCAACATCGGTACCTCTAAGTTCATAAGTACCTTAATCTAACTAAGGGATATTACCAGGTGCCTGTAAATCCCCAGCATATCGAGAAGACGGCATTTGTTACACCATATGGGAAGTATGAATTTGTCACGATGCCATTTGGGTTGATCTCAGCACCCTCAACTTTCCAGGATGAATTACTGTATGGGTTAAATGAGTTTACTGTCGCCTATTTAGACGACATTCTGATCCATAGCAAAACATGGGAGGAGCATATGAATCATTTAGACATTGTTTTTACAAAACTACGTGAGGCTGGTCTAAAAGTGAAGGAAAAGAAATGCACATTTGGCAGTGGAAGCTGTGTATACTTGGGCCACATCATTGGGATCGGAGAAATCAGACCTATGGAATGCAAAGTGACTGCAGTGAGAAATTTTGAACAACCCCCAAACCAAAAAGATGTGAGATCATTTTTAGGCTTGTGTGGTTACTACCGCAAATTCATTCTGAACTTTTCAACGGTGGCCTCTCACTTGTCAGACCTCACTAAAAAGGATATGCCTAAACAGGTTAAGTGGACCACTGAGTGTGACCAAGCTTTTGTGACACTTAAAGAGAAACTCACACAAGCACCTGTGCTAATTACACCTGACTGGGACAAACCTTTTGTTCTACAAATGGATGCCTCTGCATATGGGATAGGATTTGTACTGAGCCAGGTAGACAGTAAAGGAGACGATCATCCCATAGCATTTGCTTCCAAGAAGTTGTTGCAAAGTGAGAAAAACTACTCGGCTATCGAACGAGAGGCCCTAGCTATTGTGGTAGCAGTGAAACACTTTCGCACATATTTGCAAGGGTCAAAATTTATAATTCAAACTGACCACAACCCACTGACCCACCTTGGCAACCTGAAAGACAGTCATGGCAGGTTGGCAAGGTGGGCCCTCTCATTACAACCATACCACTATACGATTGAGTACAGAAGTGGCAAGAAGAATGCCAATGCAGACGCCCTATCCAGAGACCGGGGGTCTCTCACTAAGGTTGGGGGAGTGTCAGGGACCCTAGCCCTGACTGAGGACACTCCATCCATAGCTGAGTGTTTAATGAATAAGAGTAGTGAGAACTCACATGATAACAAGGAGGATGTGGTTAATTGTTTGTCAACCACCAGTGGCTATAGTAATGAGACCACATATGATAATTCTGATCACCATTCAGCAAACAACAGTGAACGATCTGATTGGCAGGACCTTGGAGACAGAAGGCCACCCGAAATGCCCTTACAAGGTCATTTCAGGAGTGCCCAGCCAGAGGCTGAGGTCTGATGATTGGATAGATATAAAAGAGGTGGACTGTGGAGAGTTAGTCTAGAACTGAAGTTGTAATTATGCTGTATTGAGAACTGTATTTGGAGTATTACTGAGTTGTATATTGTGAACACCTCATTTGTGCCTTATTTACACCTATTCTCATTAATTGCTAGCTAAGGGCTAGACGGTGTTCGACTAGGTCCAATACCAGGGAACACAGACATAAGAGTGTGTCTGATTTTGGCTCCAGGGTCAACTGTGATAGGAAGATTACAGTTGGGCTGGGGGGACGCGGCTGTCCTTAACTACACTGAGCTAAATCAGCTAGCGTAGGGTAGAGTGTCGAAGTAGACATTCGCAAAAGGAAGCTGACAGACTACATGGCCCACTGCTGAACTGGGGCATGGATAAGACACTGGCAGTGGGAGGGAGATGTCAGGCAGATAATCCTGATTACACATGGAGAGTTAATCACCTCAGACAATTTGACAGACAACACTTGGCACTGCTGATATAGGCCTCTATAGTGAAGTGGGTGTCAGACACTCCTACAGACAAGAACTCTAGGGCCATGAGTCTTTAATGTCGGGACATGATACCATGTACACATATTTAGTTTGCATGGAGGGTCCCAGTGCTGCAAGATGTGGTCAGGCATAAAGAATTCTAGTGACATGGGGTGGGAGGGGGGGGGGGGGGTGAATTTACCAATCCTTTCTTTATCTCGCTACGAGGTACAGAGAATAACAATAATTATTGTAAACCCGCACTAAGGTTAAATATGTATACGTTATGATGGAGTTGTGGGAGAAGGGGAGAGTGAGAAGGCAAAAGATAGTCTAATTCTCCAGCATCATCATCAACTCTATAAACATAAAATTTATTCAATATACAAGTTCAACTTTTAAAAAATTCAGTGTGGACCTGGGAAGTCCTCTATAGATTTAGAGTTGAATCAAATCCTACTTGTGCATTCCATAATTATCTGTTCCATTCCATAAGCTCCACTGCCCATTGCAATTACTTGTTCTCAATATCAGTGCAATTATTTTTTTTATTTATTATTTTTGAGGGGGTCTGCCAGTTTTACTTTTGCAAAGGATTTGGGGCATGCTAGATAACATAATTTACGCTGTTAAGAACCAAACAAGAATTTTTGTTGATATATGATTTATGTCTTTCACCTATTTTGAAATGCAGCTTAACACAATGTAGAGTGCTTCGACTATCCAATTCCTAGTTGGTGTTTCATAACAGTTTTTCCCCCTTCCTTCTTCAACTCCCTTCCTTTGTTAATTCTAATAGATAATGTCCCATTAATAAGACATCTTACTGTAAGTAGCAAGTGATTTGAATATGCAGCACTATTATTTGGCATGGCTTTAATTAATTACATCGGTTAGAAAATAGAAAAGGAAGAATGCTGTTTATGATGTTAGCTATAACACAACTCACTTTATATAACCCCTCCTCCCATAGATACCAATCTCAAACCAATCAGCTCTTACCTAAAGGGCAGGCATTGCAACCCTCACGTCCAGGAGTAGTATATGCCAGGTAATTAAATGGCTCAGAGTTGTGGTTACAACAATCATCAATGGTGGCCATTATAGGAACACCCTCCACACAATTTGCATCAGTATAGCATGCCACATGCTCAGACTCCACAATCACTGTGAATAAAAATACAATTAATATCATTAAAGTGGGAGCAGATACTGAAAAATACTAATTCTTAGAAGTGATTGGAAATATCTACCAATGCAGATAATAATATTGAGTAGTTAACACTTCAAGAACTTGCCAAGTACGTATATGTATAAAACCACACAACATCATGAACTACTATAGGAAACTGTATAGTATATATATACACACACATACATATCTGAACAGTTACAAATAACATTAATAATTATGTAGTTGGCATGTAGATTTCCCTATCTGTGTCATATGAATCAGCTTCCCAAATTAAGAGAAACTTGCTCTAGTAATAAAGTAAAATTGCATGTTCTTTTTTCAATACACTATAAAGCATATCTCCCAATATTAAAATAGATGTGCAGGAGTAACTGGGAAAACTTGTCAAGTCAAATTATAGAATATTGCACGGTTATATCTGGAAACATTCATGAAAAATGCAGGGTTACCAGAACAATTCAGCACAAGTGGTTAATTAATAGTAACAGACTTGAGCCAGCTCAAAAACAGTTTAGCAACTGTTGAGAAAGTCATTGTAACTGATTTTTTCAGTGCACAGAGATAGTTTTAGAACAACCTGTGACTTTGCTCATTGTGCTTGGACTACGGCAAGAAAATCCTAATCACTTCACATGCACTTACTACTCGCAATTACTAAATTGAGAAGCAGAAAGCAGTGAGAACCAGCGCAAGCTGCTAAATTACTGAGAGAAATGTGAAAAAACAGGCTGAGTAGGTAGCCCAAACCAGTGAGGGGGAAAACCTTTGAATCTCCTAATTTCTATCGCCATGTACGATGATAAAGACCTGCAAACACAGTTTAGGACATCAACTGCACATTTCAGCTGGCACTGAATTAGAGGACCACAATTGATAATAATAGCTCTAATAAAAATAAAAAAGGGCAGTTGGATGAGAGGGTATAACTAATGTGATCCTTCCTCTAATTTCCAGCAGCATTCTCGCCACTAACAGTTCATGAGCTGAGGACATCATCCCAAACCACAAGATTGCAAAGGCTTTGTTACAATGTTGCACGAGCTAAGTAGGGTGGCCTCAGACCCACAATTATAATTATGGTAAGGTTAAATTATATGAAGGGACCATTACCATATATGTCTGCCTGCATTGCCCATTAATTATACCAGTTGTACAAGGTTGACATTAGTGAAATGCTTAACAAATAAATACAAGCGTTTACAGAGTATAAAATTAATTCTGAGACAAACGATCTTCAGAGGCATTGCACATCAGCCTAGCACCAAAGTGTGAACAGTTGAATCGGCCTAGTCCATTCCTCAATGAAAGCTCATATATTTTTGTCTTAACACCATTAGCTATAATATCTCAGGCGAGAGTTTAAAGAACCTTGCGTACAATGTACAACGTCAAATGCTGAATACAGAGGAAGACAGAATGACTGATAGAGCGTAAGCCATATTGATATTTGATTAGAGAAGGGACCGATTACAAAGTAGGTTAGTAGCAGCAGAGAGCTTCAAGAACCTGACAATACTAGTGTAGTAACTGTAGTCGACGGAATCAAGACAGGGAAACTCTAGCAAAAACTCCAACAGTACTACAAAGCGAGCTTTTAGGCTAAACTGCATAAATCGTTTACGCAGCTCAATACGTAGTTTTTATATAATTTTTCCAAGTATAAAAGTCACACCCATTCGTAATATTTAGGTTAGGAATATGACGGTGCGCAAACGCACGAATTTTACTGTGTCGTCACGGGCGTATCCTAGGGCTAAGGGTAGGTGTATTCTAGGGCTAGGGCTAGGGGTATTCTAGGGCTAGGGTATTCTAGGGCTGGGGGTTATCTAGGGCTAAGGGTATTCTAGGGCTAGGGGTATTCTAGGGCTAGGGGTATTCTAGGGCTACGGGTGGTGTATTCTAGGATTAGGGGTACTCTAGGGCTAGGGTATTCTAGGGCTGGGGGTAATCTAGGGCTAGGGGTATTCTAGGGCTAGGGCTAGGGGTATTCTAGGGCTTCTAGGGTTAGGTGTATTCTAGGACTAGGGGCATTCTAGGGCTAGGCGTATTCCAGGGCTAGGGGCATTCTAGGGCTAGGCGTATTCTAGGGCTAGGTGTATTCTAGGGCTAGGCATATTCTAGGGCTAGGGGTATTCTAGGGCTAGGGTATTCTAGGGCTGGTGGTAATCTAGGGCTAAGGGTATTCTAGGGCTAGTGGTATTCTAGGGCTAGGGGTATTCTAGGGCTAGGGGTATTCTAGGACTAGGGTATTCTAGAGCTGGGGGTAATCTAGGGCTGGGACTATTCTAGGGCTACGGGTTTTTCTAGGGCTAGGGGTATTCTAGGGCTAGGTGTATTCTAGGGCTAGGTGGTATTCTAGGACTAGGGGCATTCTAGGGCTAGGCATATTCCAGGGCTAGGGGCATTCTAGGGCTAGGCATATTTAGGTGTATTCTAGGGCTAGGGGCATTCTAGGGCTAGGCGTATTCTAGGGCTAGGGGTATTCTAGGGCTAGGGGTATTCTAGGGCTGGTGGTATTCTAGGGCTGGGCGTATTCTAGGGTTGGGGTATTATAGGGCTAGGTGTATTCTAGGTCTAGGAGTATTATAGGGCTAGGTTTATTCTATGGATAAGCGTATTCTAGGGCTAGGTGTATTCTAGGGCTAGGGGTATTCTAGGGCTAGGGGTATTCTAGGACTAGGTGTATTCTAGGGCTAGGGGTACTCTAGGGCTAGGGGCACATTCTAGGGCTAGGCGTATTCTAGGGCTAGGGGCATTCTAGGGCTAGGCGTATTCTAGGGCTAGGTGTATTCCAGGGCTAGGGTCATTCTAGGGTTAGGCCTATTCTAGGGCTAGAGGTATTCTAGGGCTAGGGGCATTCTAGGGCTAGGTGTATTCTAGGGCTAGGGGTATTCTAGGGCTAGGCGTATTCTAGGGCTGTGGGTATTATAGGGCTAGGTGTATTCTAGGTCTAGGGCTAGGCGTATTCTAGGGCTGTGTGTATTCTAGGGCTAGGTGTATTCTAGGGCTAGGTGTATTCTAGGGATAGGCATATTCTAAGGCTAGGGCTAGGGGTATTCTAGGGCTAGGGATATTCTAGGGCTGGGTATTCTAGGGCTAGGGGTATTCTAGGGCTAGGGGTATTCTAGGGCTAGGGATATTCTAGGGCTAGGGGTATTCTAGGGCTAGGTGTATTCTAGGGCTAGGTGTATTCTAGGGATAGGCGTATTCTAGGACTATGGGTATTCTAGGGCCAGGGGTATTCTATGGCTAGGGGTATACTAGAACTAGGTGTATTCTAGGGCTAGGGATATTCTAGGGCTAGGGGTATTCTAGGGCTACGTGTATTCTAGGGCTAGGGGCATTCTAGGGCTAGGCGTATTCTAGGGCTAGGGGTATTCTAGGGCTAGGTGTATTCTAGGGCTAGTGGCATTCTAGGGCTAGGCGTATTCTAGGGCTAGGCATATTTTAGGGCTAGGTATTCTAGGGCTAGGAGTATTCTAGGGCTAGGGGCATTCTAGGGCTAGGCGTATTCTAGGTCTAGGAGTATTCTAGGGCTAGGTGTATTCTATGGATAGGCGTATTCTAGGGATAGGTGTATTCTAGGGCTGGAGGTATTATAGGCCTAGGTGTATTATAGGGCTTGGGGTATTATAGGGCTAGGTATATTCTAGGGCTAGGTGTATTCTAGGGATAGGCATATTCTAGGGCTAGGTGTATTATAGGGATAGGCGTATTCCAGGGCTAGGCATATTCTAGGGCTAGGAGTATTCTAGGGCTAGGGTATTCTAGAGCTGGGGATATTCTAGGGATAGGGGTATTCCAAGTATAGGTGTATCTAGGGCTAGGGGTATTCTAGGGCTGGAGGCAGAGAGAGGACATTAGGGGAAGGTAGTGCAGTGTTCCGTCAGAGACATCCAACATGGATGGAGAAGGCTGGTTCCAATGACTATGATGATGTAAACCTGTGGACCACCTCCAAGTCAAGGCAGAAGAGATGGAGGAGACATTTCACCAAGGTAATAAATCTCCAGAGTGAGTTTGATGAGAAGAAGAGTCAAAGACCATTAAGGCCTGTAATGGCAAGAGCAAGAGTTACCATAGAGGAAGAAATAATAAATGCAGTGGAGAAGCTTAGGAATAGGAAGGCTAGTGATGTTTCTGGCTTACTTCCAGAAATATGCAATGTACACCAGTAAAGAAAAACAAAATCAAATGATTCAAATTTGTACGAATATTATTCGCAATAAAATTATACCAAAAATCGGAGAAGCTAAGTTATATTCTGTTATAGCTAATGAGGTAACTGATTCAAGCAATGATGAGCTCTCCATAAGTATTCGATTTGTTGATGGTTACACTCCACAAGAAAAGTTCCTTGGTTTTTATGAGTGTACGTCTGGTGTCACAGGTGAGGCTATAGCTAGTGATCTGCTGCACAGCTGACTTACATGGCAGTTGGAGCCACAATTTCTTTGAGGCCAAGCTTACGATGGAGTAAGTGCTAGCATGTGTTACTTAGTTCACTTTTGAGAGACAAGGAACATGGAAGATCTTGTTCCCAGTACAATAGGTCATCTATATGTTGTGATAGTTGAACAATCGGATTGCAGTTGAGCACTGAAGGCACAAGGCACAAAAGCATATGATTTTGTTTTCCCTCACCTTGAAATCTTTCCTCCAACTGGTTAATGAATGAATCCAGCACTGGTATAGCAATGACTCTCTTGTAATGCTATTTTGCTGATTGACTTGGAGTGTTGCTTCGATTCCGTTGAATGCTTGTCTTTCTTGGAACACTCTCACTCACACCAATTGACTCAGCCGGTTCAAGTACCTCACAATACCAAAAATGGTGTCAATAGTCTTTCTGAGGTTATTCAAGCATTCAATCACTTCAGTAACTTTGTTATAGGCCTCGTATATATCTTGATCCTGCTTCTGAAGAAGCAGGATCACCCCTGGTGCTATGGCAGGGAGGTCAAAAGGAGCAGCTGCACATATCACCAAACAATATCCAAAGGCAGTATATGCTCACACAGATTGAATCTTTGTGTAGTAAAATGTTGCCATGTTCAAGCAGTAAATAATACGATGCAAAGAAACAGCTAGAACTTAAGCATGGATTGATGACATCATGAATGGTGAGAAACAATTGAAAGAGATGCGCTGAACCAGATGGATAGAGCATCATGAAGCCTTCCAAAAAATTTCTGACTTGCTATTGTCAGTAGTCAGTTGTCTAGAGGCTTTTGCTAACAGTTTAGAATCAAGATTCCCGATCTGATGCTCAATCACTCCAACTGTCTGGCTCAGATTTCTTTTATTGTTGCTTTGGAAGCATTTTAGCTTATACTCGAGGACTGAGTGTGAAGCTTCAGGGGCCTTATGTGGATGTATATGCCTATTGTGAAGTAAAGAATGTAAAGGGTGTTCTTCATGGGTCAAGGTCAAATGTGAATTCATTTCATAGTCGAATCTACACAAGAGCTCTTAAAATGGCTGGAAGTGTTGGTGTGGAGGAGTACAGACCACGTCTAGCTAATAGACAGCAACATCGTCCAAATATCCAGACACAGAATTGCAGTGATTATTTCTGTCTAAATCTCACAATTCCATTGGTGGACCACCTGATTACTGTGCTTGACACCAGGTTTGATGAAGCTTCATCTCATATTGCTGAGTTCATGCTATTATTGCCTTCAGCAAACACTAGTGGAGCATCCACAGTGACACACTCATTTGATTCTCTTTTGGGGTTCTATGAAGATGATTTACCACTTCGATCAGCTTTTGATTTTGAGTTTAACATGTGGAAATAAGTGGGAATGTCAGACTCAGCTGGCCCCTACAACGTACAGACAAGGATTCCTCCCTAACATTTAGAACTTCTGGACATCATGGCCTCACTTCCTGTTACCAGCTGCAAATGATCTATTAGCATGCTAAGATTGATAAAACCACCACTCCATAGCACCATGGGGCAAGAAAGACTGAATGGGTTAGCAATGCTCTGCCATCATCAGGATATAGACCTTCATGAAGAAGTTGTCGAGGAATTTGCTCGATGTCATCCTCGACGCATTTTGCTCTAACTCAATAATTTTTGTACTTTACCTTCATAATATTCTGAGTGTATATATAATACTCATTGTACTTCTAAAAACCGTCAAGCTTTGGCATGCATCTTATTTTGCAATCATTATTTGGCAGATGTGGCAACTTTCCGGACAATGTGTTGCATATTACCCCCGCCCCCCACTTTAAATCCTGGATCCACCCCTGAGTGCATATTTAGATAATTTATAGCATGCAAGTGCCAATAAGCGTAGCAGATTGCAGCAATTCACCCTCAGAACTGGCTTCAGCTGCTGCCTCCTCTAGTCTCATCAGCCATATTCTAACATCTTGCTTGCAGTCTCTACCAATGCCACACTTGGATGATGCTGTTTCATTGTGGTCTCAGGGCCATGACAGTCCCCCTCTCACTGTTGCTGCAGCCTTCAGTTAGAATATCTGGGACACTTTTGTAGTAGTGACAACCACAGCAAAATCTCTCCTGAAAATTGTCCTGGATGACATGGTGAGAGCCGGCAGTGTCCACCAATGAGTCCGGTGCTTGGCTCCAAGCTCTCCATATTTCCAGCTTGGGTCTGAGAATGGATGACAACACCGTGCGAGTTGCTGCTGGGGTTGGCCACCCATGGACTCAGTTGTAAGAAAAGTGAAGGGTCATCATGGGGTCATTAATAACATTATACACAGAGCTAGCTGACCCCAGTACACAACCCTTCAAGGCTAGAACCATTAGATCTGAACCGCACAGATGGCAGGTGACTGGATGGGGCAGTGACGATCCCATGGAAGGATGGCAAACCACTAGTATGGGGACGTGACTTGCCCGGACACCTTTGACAGTCCTACTAATGCTATGCCACCAATAGTGCTGGAGTTGTGGCTGACCTTTCTGAGAGGAAATCAGCCATAGGGCCTGGCTATTCCTTCACACCTGTGGCTATTGAGACTTTGTAGGCTATTGGGAAGAGGACACTGGCCATTTTAAAGGAGCTGGGACACAGAGTGAGGCAATGTACTGGAGAGGTGAAGGAGAGAGCATCTTCTTCAGAGTATCTCTGTAGCTGTCTAGAGAGGGAACACAGCATCTGTGGTGGGGTCAGTGGGGAGCCGGGCCGGACTGGACTTGTTCATAACCAATATATATCTTGTCTTAATAAATGTGAAATATATATTTAAAAAAAATAACTGGAAGGTTTTTTTGGTACAAGTTGTTTAATCGTGTTGTTCAGAGTAGCCACTGACACTCACCATGATGCACAGCAATTCACAGTGCAAGTCCTAGTTGTGTGCTAGGAAGCTGATAATGTGTAATCACATGCATCAAAAAGGATCATGTCAACAGAAATCAGGGGCTGAGGAAAGCGATCTGGAGACTGCATGCAGCTCACTTCTTTCTTTCTTGAAAAGTTAAACTAAATACAGTCATGTCAATTGTCATCCTAAAACTATTATCATGCAAAAACAGGAATGAGTCAATAGCAAAGGTCTTATTTCAGCATTGGCTTTTACTGATTCTCCAAGTACATCAGCAGCAGCCAATTCACTATTGTTAATGCTACATTACCTACATCACCAACTCCTTCCTCAATGGTAGTGACGCTTCCACTGCTACTTCTATCTCACCAATTGCCGAAATGGTATGCAACACTGATTCACCAACTGCTACTCCAAATTGAGATGGGCCAATTGACCTAGGAACTCAACTACAGGCTGCATGTGGCTCCTGGAACAGGCTGAGGGCATTGGTATATGAAGTTACCGAAGATCGGAAAAAGCAATATCTTACACTCCATTTCAAACCTGTTTTTTTCTCATTCTCATCAAGCCACAAAACTAGGTAAAACCTGGAATATTTCTTTCCAACAGAGATGGTTAGAACAATTTCCATAGCTCTCTCAGAGTGCTATGCTTTCATTGGTATTCGCAGGTATTGCATCCTTCTCCCAGAATAGCCATCCAGAAGTAGTGATTTGGAGTTGGTAATAGAGATTATATCTCCTTACCAGAAGCCAGCCATGCTCCAAATTACTTGTCAAGGATGGTGTCTTGCATATGAGCAATCTTTGATGCCATGCAAGTGTTAGAGCATACCTTTTTCTCAATAGCCCTAGTGGGAGGATAGATGAGAGACTGACGAAGGTGAGAGGTCAGCAAGTGGATGAGAACAAATACATCCTATAGCAGATTGTCTTAGTAGTTGAATTTTTGACAAAACAAGTTCTGCCTTTTAGAAGATTATATAATAGTGGGAATCAAGGCATGATTGGTAGAGAGGCACACTTGCTTTGAACTCTTTCTGGAGCTCCTGTTACTTTCTTAGCTGCCATCTTGTCTCCTTCTGAGTGTCCGAACATGGCCTCTTCTGAAATTGGGATAGTGAAAACAAGGCAAAGGCACAGAGATTGAAAACTGCACTTGCTCATCTCAGACTTGAGCCATTTTTGTTGTCACATTAATTAATGAAGCTAAGACCCGCTGCAAAGCCTGAGAAATGCCAAAACATCTACAATGTGTACATGATTGTACATGAGGTCATCAATGGAGTGAAGACCCTCAGGACCATTGATAATTTTTGGTATGGGGTGATCCATAGCAACACTCCAAGTCAATCTCCTCAAGAACACTACAGTTATGATTCCTTTGCTCGATTCCCTTATTTATGAAATATTTAAAAGTGAGGAAAGACGTTGCCACATACTTCTGTGCTGACCCATCAGTGCTGCTTACTAAGAGTTCCAGTGCACAACTCTTGGAGCACTTTGGTGAGCTTCTCTACTGGGAGGAGGATCTTCCAAGTTCTGAATCATAAAATGGCAAAAGCGAAGTAAAGATCTCCTTTTAGAACTTGGTTCCAAACATCATTATGTGCTATTTAAACTAGCATTTAAATTAGGTTAACATAGAAGGGCCACCTCCCCCTGGGTGACGCCAGCTGACATTCTGTGAAGCAGACAGCCTGCAGTCACTGTGGAGTAGAACAGCACAGTTAGAGCCTTGACAGCCGGTTACAGCATTAGATCTACCCAGTGTCACAAGCCACCCACCACGCATCCCCACAGGCCATTTAAAAAATAAATATATAGGAAAGGAATAAATATAATAATAGTAATAATGATGATAACAACAACAAAAATAATTATTATAATGATAATGATTATATTATGGTTTTTTAAATGAATCTAATATATATTTATTTATTTATTTATTAAAAAATTATTAATATAATAAATTAAAACAATACTACTACTACTACTGCCACTAATAATAATAATAATAATAATAATAATAATAATAATAATAATAATAATAATAATAATAATAATAATAATAATAATAATAATAATAATAATAATAATAATAATAATAATAATAATAATAATAATAATAATAAAATAATGATAATAATAACAACAACAACAATAACAATAATAATCCCAATAATAATATATAATAATAATAATAATAACAATAACAACAACAATAATAATAATGCACTTTTATTACTCTCTGCCCCCCCCCCCCCTCCCCCTTCCTTTTACATTGGAGCCCCCCTACATACTATATTTAAGGAGAGCTGTTGTTGCAGGCACTATAATAGTAAACTCTCAACAAACTCTCATTCGACATAACGAACCTCCTGAATAATCAACTTGAATTTTACTCTCTCAATGTTTCGACTAGATGATCTGCCTTCATCAGGTAATGAGATGCCTAGACTCATGTGACACTGATCTATTTACCACGTGATACAAACCATACCCAGACGCCCATGTCCAGCATGTAAACTGGACATGGGAAGGGGGAAAAAGTAAGTTCAATCGAGGTTATGGAATGGACTTGCCTGGCTGCTGGGTGGTTCTCAAGAGCCCGAACTTGAAGCCACACCCACCATAATTTTTTATTCCGTTATTTATCATTCTTTGTTAATAATAGCATGTATTTTAATTTTTAATTTTATTTATTAATTAATTAATTTATCTATTTATTTATTTATTTATTTTACCAAAAACTCATAATTATTATTAATAAACGGGGTCCATTCACACCTATTAACTCGTGAATTATTTTTTAATACAATAAATTAATAACAACAATAAAAATAAATTAATAAATAATAATAATAATAACAACAACAATAATTATAACAACAACAATAATAACAATAACAATAATAAAAACAACAATAATGACAAAACCCACACCAACAACAGAAACAACAACAGAAACAACAACAACTACAACAACAATGATTATAATAAGCTAAAAGCAGTCTTCCTGCACACAAGATGTTCCCAGCACAGCAGCAGCGTTTCCACGCTGTATTTCTACAGACAACTGTTGGAGCAAGTAGATTTTTTGGTTTGTTTATTTTTTGTTTATTTATTTGTTTGTTTGTTTGTTTGTTTACTTATTTAATTAATTATTGAAAGGAGAAAAATGCAGAACACATGAAACAAACAGCATAATTATTATTACTATTTGTTGACTGACAGACATAACGACATTTCATTAATGAATTTTTTTAAATCTATCTACTTTGTACAGTTGTAATAATCCCCCCCTCCCCACGAGGAAAAAAATCCTTAGATCCACCCCATCAAGAATCAGAATGAGATTGCCCTAAATGGCAAAACCCTGCTATTACATCATAATGATGATACCATTAATACTCTATAGATCAATACGGGATTAAAGCATCAGTGTGGTGGTTAAGGCAAGGGGTGCTATTCAAGAATGTTATGCTAGTGTTTTTTGTAACTAGGAGGAACAAGCGATTCCCTACTGAGAATCATTCTCACCCCCTCTCATTTTGCATGCATGTTATATCTGGCATGTAACTTGGAAGTGTTTTGAGAGAAATGTGAGGAACTGCTGTGGCTGTCAGCTTGTAGCTATATAAACCTTACTGATCTCCATGAGAGAGGTATTCTAACTCACTAAGGGACTGATTTGGGTCAGTATACAACTGATGTGCACGCAACTCAGTCTCGGATTACGCTAGGACAAGTAGGCTAATGGATGGACTATGCCCAGAGCTAGAACTATTGAGCCATGGCTAGAACTAGGGCTAGCGTTAATCTCGATGAGTAGGTATATAGATGCCAGGAAAGGTCAAGACAACTGACGCCAAGGTTTCATTCTCATCTGCATCCCCAAAGAGGATGCACTTTAAATGCGTGAAACCGCTCTTTATTCTCAGGGTTTTCCAACGACATATGAACTAACAATAGCTACAGCGATTGTATTTGCCATGTGGGCTTTTCACGTGTGCCCACAAGGATATCTGGATGCTCAGGATCTAGTCTGGCGGGGTTGACCCTTTACCTTTTATGTTTGGGGTGGGGGAAGAAACCCCAAAGAAAGGAAAATAAAGGTTCGCCTTGCCAGACTATGGAGGATCTAGGAGCAGGCTGTATGGTGGCCAAAATCAATAATCTTGTCTCCAGGAGCTGCCACCAAAACTAGACATATCATTTCATGATTTGACATGCTTTCATCAGTCAGATAGAAGAGTCTTCTGATTGGTGCTCTAGATTTCTTGGAGGCTTCCCCCCCCCCTACACACACTCCCCACGGTGCCTCTGGCAAAGTACAGTCCTATAAAGTGCTTCTAGTCATATTCACATTCCTTCTTCTTTTTTAACCACAGGCTGGAAAATCGGAAGCAGATTGATTTTTCTGGGATCCGACCAGGAGACCTGTGAGGATGTATCAAACACCGTCTTCTTTACTTGGCTTCTTTAATTAAACGGTCAACTTCTGTACTACATGGGAAAATGGCATTTATCTAGGATTTAGTTGACTAGTCTGGTTTAGTGTGTGGAGGTAGCCCTCTCCAAGGTGATGGTCCCTCTCCAAGATGATGACACTATAATACTGTCAGGCTTGCTCTAGCATATCTAGCACTGGCAGTTTAGCAGATCTTCCAAGACACACTCACATTGGCAGTTCCAATAGTGTCTGTTTCACAGCATACGGCAGAGGTGTAGCAGATGCATGTTGAAGAACCGGATTTGTAAGTGCTCAGTCTGTCAACCGAGAAGAACAAACTGATGCCATCATGCTGATCGGTAGACTACACATTAAAAAAACCTTCTTTTTTTTGCCACAATGAGTGTAAGCAAAATAATGTATAGGCTCCAAATGTGCTATTCTAAAAAAAAACTTCCAGATTTCATCTACCCCATCATCACTTTTGACGAACATTATTTCGTACTAGAGTACTTTGTGTACATAGTCTTTGTGTAGATGCCTGGCTCACAATCTGTTTCAGGGCCATTGGAATTTTCTTAAAAATACAAACGCACCAAGATGGTCAAGTGACTATTACTATAAAGCATCACCTTGACCTTTAATGGTGCTCCACTTCTACAAATGCCTTTAATGTCAAATGATTGTCATGGTAGCTAATTAAGTCAAAACAAATAATATAATGCAAAGCTTACCTCCAAAATTCTATCATACACAGGGGACATGTGTGTTAATTCTATCATGCAGGGGACATGTGTGGCATTAATTCTATCATGCAGGGGACATGTGTGGCATTTAAATGCAGGCCTCTTTAAAAAAATCTGGAGAATTTGCAAGTGCCTTTACACTTTCTGACAAACACAGCACGTATTTCAATGTTTGTTGTAAGTAAAGTTAAAAAAAACTGTTATTGTTCTTGGGTATTTAGTAATGGCCTATCTCAAGGCTCAACAGAGCAATAAATGAAACCGTTATGATTAGTGGGGGCTTATTTGAGAAATGAGATCGTCTTTGACGATTAATTCCAAGGTTTGTATGGATTTTTCACAGGATGCTGGACATATTTTCAAGCTATAACATCCTGCTTAAAATCTCATTGAACTCTCAGTTGACTAGTGCAGATTAAATCGCTTTCCCCTCGATAATTGACTTATATTTACTCACTCTGACCGAAGCTGTTTGATCGGAACATCTTTTACATGGCAGCAAGCTAAGTCTTAATTGGTTCCTGTGTAGCATGTGGCAAAGTCCAGAAGAGACTCTCCCTGGTCCCGCAGGACACAGCCTTAATCTGTTACCTTGCTTCCATTTGTGATTCAGTGGTGAACAATTATTACACATATCTTACCTTGCTTCTTACCATGCTTGCACGTAGAAAATCCGGAAACAAATACTGGCATGATAAGCGAAAGAAGAAGTTTAAAGTCGTACCTTTTAGTATTTGCTAGAGAACTCATACGATGTCTGTGATCCAAAGATTTAGCTAACTGCCGTAATGGCTAAGCAAAATTATTATACCATCAGCTCAAGACTGTTATATACAACACTAACATTATTTTAGGGAATGTTACTCTTTAGGCAAATAGAGTCCCCATCAGCCTCTTCCTATCCTCCCCCCCCCCCCCCCACTTGATGGCATCGGCTATTCCTAAGTCCTAATTACATACTGTTTAAATTTATTGTTTGCCTAAAAACAATTAAAAAAGAAGGAAAAACATTCACACTACTGTCGCACCATTGGAGGGTTGGAAAGAATTGACTCCTACCCGCTTAGCCTCCAGTTCATAACAGACCAAGAAACATTGAAAAGTGTGGGGGAAAACTTGAAATTCCCGAATCATCTATATATGTATCTATCTATCTCTTCTCTAGCATCCTGCAGGGGCATATGAAGATGCTTTTGGTGGGGTGGCTGACCTAAGATTAATTCTTTCTCCGATAACTTTCTAGAAAGCTTATGACTGCAGCTGTAAAGGTAGTTTTGTACATCATTATATACTAGGCTTAGGAATCACTATAGCAACATTTATTTTCAGTATGTATAATGAAAATGAATATGATCCTTGCCTAGCAAAAAAAACACAAAATGATTACAGAGATATGAATATCATTATCTACACCAGATGAAGAATTGGGAGGATGCTATCAACAGTTCTGCACTGGGATTTCATGGCTGGGAGACAGACATACCAGAGAAATGACTGATATTAGTACTCTGACTGGATAATCTGAAAAACACACACAGACACACTAACAAATATTTGTACATGCACACACACATGCACACACACACACATGCACACACTAAATTCCAGATATAGGCTGCTGGCCAGTCTTATTGTTTTCTTCGTTCTCTCCTCCTCCTACTCCTCCATCTCTCACTCTGTGCTGAAGCTGGCTATGTCAAGAGAATCATCTTTCACGCTGATTCTATTTCTCTGCTCAGTGTCTTGACTTCAACATGGTTCAACGAATGAACAGAGGTAGCTACAACTGAAGTGAATTGACTAGCAATGCATGTGCTCTATGATGAAGCACAATCTAACCAAAGGCTATAACAGATTGGTTTTACAGTGACCTTCCCAATAATCATTATCTACTCTCTCGAAGTTTCAACTACTAGTAGATGCTCTAGCCTTCATCAGGATTAAATTTGGTGCTTAGCTAAGTGTTAGTAACACTTAGTTAAGCCTAACTCACTCAAATTACTGCAAAACTTGGTGGCCATGTCAATTAATCATGTGAGGTTCAAAGAGCATCCATCCCCATTTTTAGTTGCACCCTTCTTATACCAGTGTGCTCTGCCTGCCAGATCCTAGAAATAAAGGCTTTCAGGTGATTCTCAAATGAAAAAAATTGTATTTCTAGTGCCCATGCACACGAGATTGATTTTTTACCTGGTCTGCATGCACATAATTATTGCATCACCGTCGTCGGTCGAAAATTGAAAAAAATGTAGCGTATGACACACAGGCACATTCGAGGGAAGATCTGACTATCTAATTGTCCAAAGGCCCAGAAGCAACTCTACATACTTGAGCAATAAGTAAGTTTGTAAGTTTGCCATGGAAACAGTTTAGCTATAAAAAACATAGAATGTTGCTTCTAAGCTTTAGTTACTTACCTTAGCATCGATGTCATTGTGGTAACTTATCAATTAGATATATAGTCAGAGAACAAGCTTTGTCAGTGCCAATTCCAAGTGTTTTTTTCCCCGTAAATAGTATTTTAGGCGATGTAGTGCTTATTAGGGTCACGCCCATTCTTTGTCAGCAAAATGTCTATATATATATAGTACCCGGTTGGTGTGGTGACAAGGTTCGTGTTCTGTCTTGCTCTTCTACGAAGCAGAGCCATCACAAAAGGTAGGAGGACCTAGCTATCTAGTATCTAGATAGCCAACTAAATGTAAAAACTAGGCTATTTACTGCCCAGACTATTAGAAGCCCAGAATGGGAGTCCCAAGTTACTTTGCCTTTCATGCCAAATCATGGTCATAAAGCTAGCTGGCTAGGTCTAATAGCTAGGTATTACTTTTACTCGAGCTGATGTAGCTAAGATAATAGATTGTACTAGATCACAGAAGGTAGGATGGTTCAGCTAGTAAAAGCATATTCCAGAGGATATCTGACAGCCTAAGTGTTTCCATATCCCAAAACCATGTCTATAAGTCTTTAGCACTAAGTAAGTTTGCCATAGAAACAGTTTTAACTATACAGAAAAGAAGTTGCTAGCTAGGCAGTGACTAACAGAGAACAGAGATCAACGGTGGTTCTATGCTTTAACTGCTTACCCTAGCATTGGTGTGTGGTAGGATTGTCAGCGAACAGCAAATCTAAGCTGTGCTAGTGCCAAATACTAGTGTGTAGGCAACTTAGTGTATATTAGCCCTTTTTGCTAGCAAAACTTATAATTAGTGCCCAGAAGAGAGTGGTAACCAGCACAATGTTCTTGCTGCATCCTACTCTAGATGCAGAGCAGAGCAAGAGGAATAGCTGTTCAGTGTTAGAGGTATATATATATAGCCAACTGATCAAACTAAAAGCTAGGCTATGAACTGCTCAACTATTGCTTCTAGAAGCTCAGATTGTGAGTCCTAAGTTATTTGTTTTTCATGACAGTTATGACCATTAGCTAGGTAGCTAGCTCTAATTGAATGCTAGCTGTTAGTTTTGCTAGAGCTTAGGTAGCTAAAGTCCTTATCTAAATTGTGTCAACTGAGAGTTCGTTGAAAGTTAAAATGTGTTTTTATGGTAATTTTTATCCCATCTCCAAATACAGGTAGATATTCTCTGGACTTGGAAAAATCTGTAAAAGCCAGTTCTTAATGAATAATTAATATTAATGTTTACAAGTTATAAGATAACTTTATAGCTACCCATGAAATCAGTAACTGGAGTAGGAGGAGCTAAAACTGGGAAGTGACTGAATGAATGCGATGGCAGGGTAGCTAAAAACTGTTGAGGAGAAGTAGTTTGTCTTTGGAAGGTCGAAGAAGCTGACTGCCACTGGTAGGCACAATTATCAAGTAAAGCGTCAGCTGGCTCATCTGTTCCTCCGCAAAAAATGTCCTTGTTCACATAGTCCTAGAAGTCATTGCGAGTCATTATTTGATAGCTGTCGAAGTACTGCAGCAGAAAAAAATCTGGGTCAGACCTATTTCATGATGCGTACTGACAAGAGACGCGCAACAAGTTTCAGGAGGTACATTCATAAAACACTAATTTTATGATGAAGGCTAGAGCATCTAGTGACTCTAGTCGAAACGTCGAGAGAATATAATGGTTATGTTAGTTTTTAATGGGAGATACGCTGGATTTTTGTTTGTTTCAAACATAAACTCCAAAATAAACCGCACTTGAATACCGTACGGTACAGTACGAGATCGAAGTATGGATGTTTAATACTTTCGACATTTGGAAACGTGATTCAGTGTGCCATTCAATGTGCCAATTGTGAGGAGTAGTACCACTTAAAGTGTGTAGGATTTTGAGACTTCACTAACCAACAAAACTATGTGATGTAATGCTTACTTGAAATGCTACAGGGTATCATTTGTCACTGTGGCTTTTTGTAGGATTCATTGAAGGTGTGTGTGTGGGGGGGGGGGGGGGGGGGGGGGCACCAGATAAAAGGTGTCTCACCAGATACTAGGGCATGCACTTTAAAAGGTGGGCCAGAAAATAATTCAATTCTGCATTCCATACAGCGGACTGAAATACACAGTACAGCTACAACTCAGATACAAGTTGTCAGAGTAATTTTCCTAACCCAAATGCACTCCATCCTATCAACTCGGTAAGACAAAAATCCCAGTCTAGCTACTCTAAGTTGAACCCTCAGATGTTTCCTAAATCAACACCCCTCGTCAGATGTGTCCCAATTCATTTCTAGTGGCTATATAGTGGCTATATAGGCCAGGATAAAAGTCTTTCTAAATTACACTCAACCCTCAGATGAGGGGCTACTATCACATGAGATAGACAGATCAACACAAAATAGGAAAAGAGAGACAGCTTATATTTTTCAGACAAATGGTTCCATAACTTTCACTCCTGATCCATTTATATTGTCTTTCAAAGAGTGTCCTAGCATTACTATAAAACCTGCTGATCACTCATCCAATGGTATATAGTAGCTTGTGGGGGAGGGCGGTCATTATCAAATGTACTCCATCCTCCGGTCACACCTAGTAAGACTACAATCCCATGTCCTGCAAGATGGTTGCGAACAAAAATAGATGCCTGAAATTTGAATGAGGGAGGATGGATTTGTTATGATTACGTGGAAGTAGTTTCCCTTTGACTAGCTAGCTGGCTGATGGATCTGTCAGAGTACTGAAGAAAAGACCCATACAGAAGCTGACAAGAACTCCAGACTATGAGTGAGGTCAACAGGTAGCACATGCTGGATGGTATCAGAGAGTATTGAAAAGAAAACCGTGCAATAATTTCGTACTATATAGGTAACATGCACTCTTGATCTATTTTGTGTTCAGTATGTTATCATCATCAGGTCACTGTCATCCTTTTTTGGGCAACAGACTTAAGTGAAAGTAATTGAGGTAGAGTCACTCTGTTCGAAATTTATGGCATTGCACAAACCATTTCTTTCAAAACAATGATCATGCAACTAGGTTATTCTGCTGAATGTTTCCAGATTCTGAAGTGACCAAAACAAATTTCTTGTAGTCACACAAATACTGCAGCAGTTATCAAGAAAGCCTTGACACCCCACTATTAGGTAAGTCCAAGTTCTTGTCTCTTCATGATTCAGATGTCCACACAAGATTTCTCAATATACCGACTGCCAAAATTTGCACAGTGCAAAATCATTGCAATATTCTAAAGGAGTCTCTTAGTTCTAAAATCTTAAGATTTTAGTAAGAGTACGGCATTTATGTCAGACCCTACAACTAATGAAAGGTATAAGGTTAGGTTTACAGAAATTGACCAAAGATCAGTGCCGTAGTGCTGTTGGTTGTATATATATATGTCTCCTGGCTACCTGAACATAAACGATGAAAACACTGCCACTAGACACAAGCTGTTTATTGCTATTATTGCTACCACAGTAGTAAAAGTAGCAGAAATTTATCGACCTTTGGTGTTATCTTTCAGACTTCTGCAGGGCATTAATCGATGCCTTGCACAACAAGTTGGCATATTTTCTTTCTTGTGAGGAGGCTAAAGTCACAAAGTCAAGAGTATTGTATATAAAAGGTCCTCTTGATAAGCTTATTCCTAATTTTTGTCTTTCATCCTTCTGTACATATCATTTTAATGGTTTATTAAAAAAAATATATATATATATATACAGAGAGTAGTATATATCTGCCAGCTGTATTCTGAATGTTCTCTAGGCTCCTCAGGGGATAAACTTTCCCTTCTTCAATTTTCCCTGCAGCAAATTGTTTCAGATGAGAGTGATCTAGTATGTCTCAATTGGAACAAGAGCCTGGTCCAAAATTCTTCTATAAAGCTGTGTGTAACTTTCATATTCCTATCACTGAGAGAAGTGTCATAGCAACACTCTTCCCCACTATTAAATTTCAGAATCATGAGTGAAATGAATTGTTTAAAGTTGAATACTGATCCACATGGATTTTTCGCAGGATAGAAAAACCTCGTTGTCAATCAGCATCAGCAAACCAAATATGAAATGTAGACTCGCAGTCTAACTTCAGTAGCTGGAATTCATGCAGCACTGCAGACACTTGTTCATATGCTGTTATGACATCTGTAGATCGTTTCTGCAATTTAACTGTCACACTACGAAGGTAACTGAGTAACCTCATGGTAATGGATGAATACAAGAAACTGGAAAGATGAAAGCTGATATAAAAATCCATTTGCCTTTGTAACAGTTTCAGAATGCCATGACCATTCCTAGTGTTCACACTATGACAGGAAATTTCTTCCCCTATTTTAGGGTACAATTCAAAGAAAGTAGAGTAAGCGTCTATACGATGAACCCAGCGCATTTTACAAACATCTTTCAGCTTAAGTCTTTTTTTGCCATCTAGCGTTGCCGCTTTGGTGAGTAACCATAAAACTTGGATACCTCAGATAAAGTATCACTTACATTCCTGATTTGTGGGAGTGAGCAGGCTTTGACTATGCAGAGGTTAAGTTGATGGCATTGACAATGACTATAAAATGCAAGCGGAGCACTCACTCTGATTAATCCTTGAACACCACGTCTGCTAGATGACATGTTGGATGCACCATCATAGCCTTGCCCTCTACAGTTAGCCAAATCAATTCCCATGTCTGAAGGTGGGTCATAATAGCTGTTGCCAGTGCACCTCCTGTAATATGCTTCCACGGTAATATATTCCAGAAACTCCTCTCTGATATTAAAATCCTTGTCCACAAACCTTACTGCAAATGACTGAATTACTGCAGTCAGTAACTTCATCAGCTCAAATAGAAAAGTATTTAGAATATTTAATTTCCTCTACTATTTCATCATGCACAGCATCCCCAATAATATATATCAATTCATTCTAGATGATGTTTGAGGTGTACATAGCATTCTTAGGTGCACTTTGTACTAAAATTTTGTCTGTTCTTGCTATGAAATGTACAATCTCAATAAAGTTCCCACTAATATGACATTTAGACTCCATGGAGACTTCTCTATATATGCCATCTCAAGGAAAGGCCTTGTAGTCCGCAAAACAGGGCACAAGTTGTCCAGAGTATGGAGGGATGGGTTGTTTTATGTGTGTGTGTGTGTGTTTTAGACTTGTGTAAAGAAGGGAAGATGTGTGAAAGACATGTGGCTCTTTGGCAATGAAATGGCTGGGTATAATTGCTTAGATTTCTCTGAGCAGCTGGAAGCATGCACAAGAGTTTAGCAGTTACATAAACTTAATGTGTTGTAATTTGGCAGAATTTTGTGGACGGTACATACTTCCCCCTCTCCTCCTCGCCCCTCCCCCTCCCCCCCCTCCCCCCTCTCTCCCCACCCCAAAATAGTCACCTAGCTAGACATTCGGTGTGGGAGGGTCACCCTCGCCCAGCTCATGCAGCCAAGTAAGTTGCCTGAAGGAGTGTGGCATGTTGAGCAGATTTGTAAACAATTAAACTGGCCCCGGCAGGTAGGTATTGCCTAATGAAGTAGCAACAGATTGGCTCTACACAGAAACATGGGGCTGGTCTGGCGTGCTTGTATATAGCAGTACGTGGCTTGTGGGATGTGTGGTGCAGGGGAGTGTGTCGATAATTGATTAATTTGTTGCTAGAACTGCAAACTTGTATTCCTGCAAGATGCACTTGTATTCGGGTACCTGCAGTACATAGATGGAAGGTTAGCTGGGTTTCGGTGTGTGATGACGTTTTGCTGTACGAGGGAAGTGTGTTTAAAGTTGCTTCAAATGTGATCCATGGTTTATCACTTGTGTGCAGCTTTGGACGAGATACACCCCAACGTGAGGAGGGATGGCAAAATGATCCAGGTCACGTGTGAGGTACTGGGCTACCCCAAAGTGATAATTACTTGGAATCCAATTTTCAGTGTTAGGACCACCACTGAATCAACACTGCAACTGTATACACTGTCATGTTCTTGCTAAGAAATGGATGGAGAAGTAGTATAATGCTCTGAAGTCCACTGGACTACACATGTCTATCAGTGTTAATCCATGTAGTATTTTATACTTTTGCATAATACTGTGTCAATAATTGACATCATTTTTATTTTGTAGCACATGAAACAATGTCAATTCTGTAGCACAGCAATCTTTCCCTGCCGCCCCCCAAAATACTAATCAATGTATCAAGAGAGCTATCATTCTTATCTGATGGTGAATGTAGTATACCTTCAATTCTGCTTATAAATTGATAAAAACATTAGGTATATAGAGAGAAAACAAAAACAAACAAACAGCTTGTTACATGATGGATAGGCAACAATAACCATGGCAATAACCATGGCAACATAATTAAAAGTAGGCTAGAATTTTGGGGGGATTTTTTTAAAAAGAAGAAGAAAAAAAGCCCTTCAAAAATATCATTATTCATATTGTTGCACTATCTATGTTTCAAGTATCCGCTCATTATTGAACCAATCTTGGGTTACGATACTTTTTATGGTGCTGTTTCGTTATATATCAGTTGGAAATGGATGAAACAAGCATGAATAACACGCAATGAACTTTCAGTTGACAACATTGCAATGACCTCAATAATCAACTGGAAATTTACTCTCTCGACGTTTCAACGAGAGCATCTGGTTGAATAACCTGGTTTTCCATTTGAAGTATATACATATATATAATATTAAAATGTTTTTAACTAAAAATCCTAGTAAATAATAAGCTCTTTATTTTTAATGACCTCAGTACTAATACATTACAAGTAATTAGGCTATGGTTGATTAACTATACAAATATTGCAATTGTTTTGGGAAGTCCACACTGGCTGCTTGTGTGTACACACACACACATATGTAGGTATATATATAATTGTGTGTACACACACACACATATGTAGGTATATATATAATTGTGTGTATACACCACACACACACATATTATATACATTGTGTATGCATATATGCCAATAACCAATTACTTCTTCCTGGCCATATCCATGTAATTGAAATGTAATTTGCCAAAATAATTAAAGCAAGCATATTTTTGCCAATAAACTAGACCAAATTAGTCCACAGATTTTTTAAAAAAAATTTTTTTTAACTTGTTGAAATCTAAAAGGTGTAGTACGTTCTTGTTTCCTCTTGAGCTACTGACTGGCAGATGATGAGTTTACCCATCTTCATGCCATGCACAGTGCAGGCCAATAATTACCATGTGTAGAGGCTGGTGTATTTAGTAATACATCCAGTAAAGATCAGTGATTATAAGGCTACATATTCCCTCCAATATTCGCTACACCCCCTTATAAATACATGCTTGGATATTTGATAGCATTTTGTTTTTGCTTATTTATATATTACTGCATTCACTTGGCAATGTTAGCTCCCCATGTGACAGTGGAAATTAAATGACCAAACTCGTCCAGCATGTGCTAAAAATTGGATTCAGCTTGAATCTGTATGGGAAAAAATTAGTTTCTTTAGAAATTTAATGTCTCGATGTGAAGCCTAGAGCGTTTAGAGATTAAGACGTTTATTGAGGTCATTGAAGTATTACATGATCTATGACCAGCCCATGCTTGAAATAGGCCAAGCCGGACCCCTTACCAATTTATCCCTTGCCAATTCACTATCTTATGAAAGACCTAAAAGTGCACTACCTATGGAATTAGTTAGGTATTCTCTGACATTGCCTTCAGGAAGAAGTCACAGAACATCACTTGTTTCTACCAATGGTAATGGGTTTCATGCTCAAATCAATGTTGAATGTGGTTCCTGATCACGTCTGGAGTTCGGAGGTTGTGGCACATTATTTGGATTCGCAGTACTGTATCCGTCTAAACCAGCCAATGCTGATAGTACACGCGCGTCGTCTCCATTTCATGATCGTAACGACTGTCGGTAATGGTCGTTAGGTATATACTGCGCCTGGGTTTTGATATTGCGGATCGGAGAGAAAATTGTGAAGTGATTTTTTCTTGTTACGACGTTCTCTAAATTGTATGTGCAAGTGCAATGACTCATCTGTACCTGGTAGGAGTTTTGTTCTTCCTGACTTCTAGTTTTTCGGTTCAGGCAGAAGTTCCTAATCGCAGCGAGTGTGATTGTAAGTTTCGTTACTTCTCTGTTGACTCTGATTCAGAGCTAGTGTCGTCAGGTATGCTACTCGTACATGTTTAGCTGTTATTTAGTACTTAGTTGTTTTAGCTGAGGGAAACATATCTATATCATCAGGGGCTTAGGAAGATGTTTTACATTGGATGGGGGGGGGGCACCAAATTTTCCTGTATATATTACTCTATGAATACACACCAAAAATCTTATTAATGTTTTCCAAAATAGTTGCATCTACGTTGGTTAACACATACAAATTCTTTAGCTATAAAGGATAGGTCCAATTCATCAGTTTTGTCCTGGTGAACATACAACATGAATAGATTGTTCAGCCTAGATTGACTCATGGTGCTTCGTAGATAAGTTTTTAGCCTACGTAATGAGGAAAAGGATCGCTCAGCCTTTGCAGTTGTTTCTGGAAATGTGAAGTATATTTTCAGAACAATGTCAACTTCGCTAAGCATTATCTTATATATGTTACTCTGATTCATGCCTGCAGCAATTGAACTTACACTTGTTACCGACAACATTGGAGCATGTTGAAATGCATTCTTTACCATGTCAGCTACATTGGCAACTGGGAAACGAATGGATCTCTGCAAATGTCTTTTTCGAGATACTGCAATAGAGACTCGTCTGGCTGTAAAGTCTTTCCATTAGCTACATCAAGCAATAGAGACTCTAGCTTCTGAATCATTTGAAAATCAGCTTGATCAAATCTTCTCTCCACTTCCCCTTTTACAAGCTCTAATGCATAAAAATATATATGTCTGTACTTCTCCTTGGGTTCATGATAGCGATATGGCTCTTCACCATCATCCAGCCTTTTTCAAAACCTTGGCAGAGAGGGCTCATCTGTGAGTCCAGAAGATTTCTCAAGAACATCATCATAAAATAGGTTAAATCTGGACTCAGTGCGGAGTGACCGATAATGAGCAACAAGAAGATCTGCTCCTTGTGTGGCTTCTTGTAGAGTTGTATCTTTTGCTTGGAGATTGGTACTGAATTGTTCAGATGCACTGAATATCAAATGTGCCAACTTTAATCCAAAGAAGATAGAAATGTTTCCATAAGATGAAGCAATCCATTGCCCTTTGCAGCATATTCATCACTTCCCTTTGCAACTTTTTCCAGTGTGGCAGTGAGGTTGCTATATATATAATTCTGTAGAATGCTATCAATTGAACGGTTCCTGAGAGTCCATCTGGTTGGACACAGATCTCTCACTGAAGGAGGAGATACTTCACTCCCTAGAGCTACTTGCTTTCTGATGTTCTGATGCTGTCAAAAAGAGTGAGTCGCTTGGGTGAAAACTTAATGAGTTGCAGTAATGCATAGGTGAAATCCATGACATCTGCTCACATCATTTTGCAACACACTGTACACATAAATTCAGGCTATGTGCTAGACAATGTACATACAATGCACGATTCTCTTCCTTTTTATCAAAGCTTGCACCCCATTCCTCACACCACTCATATTTGCTGCACCGTCAAAAGCTTGACCTCTACATTGTGACAGAGGAAGAGAGCACCTAATTAAAAGATCTTTAATAACACTAAATATTGTGCAGGCCTTGGGGTCTGGCAATTGAACCAAACCAAGGGGTTCTTCATAGA
Source organism: Cladorhizidae sp. MBARI D1340-BT2 (assembly GCA_028752905.1). Taxonomy (NCBI): domain Eukaryota; kingdom Metazoa; phylum Porifera; class Demospongiae; order Poecilosclerida; family Cladorhizidae; species Cladorhizidae sp. MBARI D1340-BT2. The sequence goes on from JAQNBH010000010.1 coordinate 16,993,993, forward strand.
TTTGATAGTCATCATCTGTCCATCGAATGGATAAACACATCTGTTCATTTCGAGAAACATCAGTTGCTTCATCTGAGAAGATTTTGCTGGTTCTAATAAGTTTTAAAATCTTACGAAGTACTGTGTTTCCCATAATAGCAATTATTTCATTGACTATTTCAGGAGATATATATTCCTTCTGATATACACAGGCCTTTAATTCCGGACAGTCCTCAACTCTCAGCAAAAGGAGTTGATATAAGTTACCCTCCATTGACTGAACATCTTCATGATGCCCACGTAGCGGCAAACCTTGACGAGCCAAAAAACAAATACTTGAAAGTAGTTTCAATAACATCAATTGATGCTGCTTTTGATAAGATGAAATCTGAGCACTAAGCTGTGCACGTACATCAGTACAACGTGACTGTGCAGCTAACTTCATTACAGCTTCTCAGTGCATTCCACTTATTTCATGCTCATCCATCTTTGCTATTGCCTTCTTCCAATTACAAAATCCCTCTTCAATAAAGCAACTCAGTTGGCATTTTGAAAAAATAATGAGACCATTACACTTTGTAAATGGACACGTGTGACAAAATATTTTGTAACTTGTGGTACACACCGTAATCCACGGGAACCTTTAATACCAACTTGTTTGTAGAGATCGACTATAGGTTTTCTTCTTGTTCAACTGCTGGCTGTGATGCGAATAAACATGCCTAGAGGATTCCTCAGCATCAACTGGTTGACTGGTTGGGCCTTTCCCTGTACAGCAAGAACACTCACACTGAGAGCATGCATCTAACACAGATGAGTGAGCACATTCTTGATCACTGTCATTCTGGGAACTTCTTGTGCTTGATGACGGAGATTGGTGAGGATCAGAAGGATCTATATTCAAGAGTATTCTGTGGTTAGCTAGTTAACTACTAGGTAGACTACTTACCACCTGTAGAGCCAGAGCTATGATCCTTGCTTTTTGAAGCAAAGAAAGTTGAAATCTTAGCTTGGGTCATAGCTTTCAAGATGCGTTCCAAATTGAGCACATGGCATGCCTGATAGGGTAAAGTAGTTATCACGGGTTTTGGTAGTGTTTGATCTCATTAATGATTGTGGTTCATATGAACTCACCTCATGCACTCTCCTGATATCATTCCTTGTTGATTGCTAGTATAGTAGTGAGACTGAGTATAATTATAGCTTTCTGCACACTAACTATTAAGATTTTATTGATATTTTATGATTGAATGACTAACTAAAATCTACTATATAGCTACAGTGTGTCTTGAATTGACCACATAGCATAGCTAACCAAATTTTGCATTAATGAGAACCAATTTAGATTACCTGAAATTACGCCACTACGCCACTGATATCAGATGCTACTGTTAGTTGATAGAGTTTCATACCCCTGATATATCGACCTGGCTACTCTGAAGGGCTAGGCTTGCACTACTGGTCATGATTTTTCTAAAGTGTTGGATGTGTTAGCCGAGAAAGAGAAGCTCTATTGGAATATACTGAGTGGTACACTTTGAGAGTTTTCCTACCATATTGTGTCTGTTGTTTTTCTCCTGCTTGGATTCATATGCAGCATGTTACGATCCCATATTCTTCCTTTGCTTCCCTTCCCTTTTTTTTTTTGACCTGGTCTTTTTTCTCCCTCTTTCTTGTCTACTTCTAATTTAGTGTTCTCCACTGTTCCACCCTCTACTTTGTAATACCAGCAGATGGGAGCAAAGACGTTGTATGTGAACATCCAGGTGGTGTTGTTCAATGGTTCAAGGGTACCACAGGAGTGAGTGGTGACGGTGAACTAGACAGCAGTTGCAGCTGCCAGTCTAGTGGAAACTCTAAAAAGACGCTCAGGTTCATGAATTATCAAAAAGAATTTGATGATATCTACAGATGTGCTCTGTTGGAAGGTGGTATATTTCAAGAATGCCAATTTGATGTTGCGATATTAAGTAAGTAACACAGCATAAAGTTAGTCATGGTACTAATATATATATATAGAGAGAGTATATTTGTGTATGTGTGTGGGACCTGCTTGGCAGGATTCCAAGGGATGTCTCTGATATCCTTGGATTTATAATCCAACAGCAATTTTTGGTTGGGACAGTCTCTGTTTTCCCTATGTCTGTCTGTTCTTCTGGTGTCTGTATGTTCTCTTGGTATTTCCATGGTGATGACTCGGCCGTGAACTATTTGCCTCTTGATTCAAGCTTATTATTGTGTAAAAAAAACCTTCAGTCTTGTGAGTATTATATGGCGAGGCACTTGTCTGCTACAAAGTTATATATATATATATGTGTATAGCCCATCTTCCTTCAAGATGATTATAAATGGGAGAAGAAGTCGGGGTACAAAATGATCTGGAGTGTATCCATTTCATGGCGACGTGAATATCTAGATTCATGTATGCTCAACTTTCCTCTTGATACAAGAGCTCTATGTGGTCATTCTGAAAGTCTCATTAAATATTTAGTGACTATATATCTCTAGGACGACAGATGGATACCAGAGAGTGCATGCCCAACAGCAGCTGCCGCGAGCTTAATTAACCATTTCAGGAGAGGCTTGTTTTAATAAGCCTTCCCAATTCAAATGAACATAAGTTGTTCAACCATCCAGCACACACACACACACACACACACACACATCACATACTGCTGTGTTGGTACTAATGAGTGTGGGTCGGCTGGCATTGATCATCCTCACCTGCCCCACATCTGTCATTAATAGTCTAGCCGTCTTGCATGCTCAGCAGCCAACATGGCTTCACTGAAGCAAGTTCCCTCTGGTGAACTGGTTTGAGCTGCAGCTTCCTAATCAAATGCCTAAAACACACTGGACAGCTTCAATGAGCTAGACGTTGTGTGATATGACCTTCTCTGAGGTGTTTAAATGGTCTGCCGCACCTGCAACATATACATCATATATAATCATATATAAAAGTGTTTTATCTGACAAGAATTAACAACTAGTTCCCCATAGAAATGTAACGAAAATCCTAGCATTACATCATCATGATGACATCATGATTATTGTTAAATTGTATAGCTCTAGGCATTGTCTTAGGTCTAGTCTAGTAGCCCTAACACTAGCCATTGCCCTGGCCCTAACTTTTAATGATCAATCGCTCTTTAAACATTCACTACAGAACTGGTGTGCTCTATCTTAGGAGTCACATGATACTATACATCAATCAAATGTGTGTGTGTGTATAGATTCAAAGTTGTGGTTAAACTACAGCTTCCTGTGTTTATATAGTCTCAGCTATACTACATCCCTCCCTTATCGGATGACTAGCCAGTCAAGTCTTGAGCATGGCTACATTTCCTCGAGCAAACGCTGAGTCTTCTTCCTGCGTGTAGATCTTCTAAGTCCTTCGATCACTGGTGATGGTGTCGTAACAGGATCGTGCTCTGTAGACGATGGCTCAGTGGGCCCATCTATTTCTGGGAATTCACTTGGCACTTCTTCAGCCAGCTCTTCCTCAGACTGGACTGGGTTCTCCTCAGCCAGTTCATAAGGCAGTTGATGAAACATTGCTGCATTCCTAGTTACAAGCGAACCACCCTTGCCCCGTGCTGTTATCATAGAGCCTTTGCGTCTTGTAACGACCAGTGTATGGGGGTTGAATGGTGTGGATAGTTTTCCTTTTTTCCGTTGCTGCACCAAGACTACATCCCCTTCCCTGATTGTGCTCTGTTGGGATCTTGCTCGTCGATCAGCATATGACTTCATCCCCTTCTTAGTCACTGCATCTCTGCCTTTTACTAGGGGTGCACTTTGCTTAACTCAGGCAGTTTCGTGCGAGGTTCCCTTCCGAACATCAACCTGTATGTTGTGAAGGTAGTTGTTACATGCGGCGAGCAGCAATATGCACGGAGCATCTGTTGCATCTCGGGGAGCCATGCAAGGCCCTTGATGTTGGCTACCTTGAGAGATTTCATGAGGGGCTTGTTGAAGTTTTCTGCCTGTGCGCATTGGCCTGCGCATTGGCCTGTGGCCATAGTGGCGTTACTCGGCGATGACAGACACCACACTTGTGCATAAAGCTTTTCCAACTGTGCCCCAAGAATGGTGGTCCATTATCTGTCTTGATGACCTCAGGGAATCCAAATAGACTGAATATTTTGTCGACTACAGGAATGACTTTGTCCCCTGAGGTGCCTGTCGGGGAAATTTACCCTCTGCTCTTTAAGGTCTTTCTACCTCTGCTAATAATCCTAATCAGGGTCGCTGATCCCTTAGCGCCCTGGGGTAAAGTCTCCGAAATACCTAGGTCTGAACGTTAGCCTCCCTGGCTAACTCCGCTGCCTAGTTTATTGATGCCCAGTAGCTGTAAGCTTTTCCTGCGCACTTCTCCAGTAGCCTCTGAGTAAGTATACGTCAGTTAAACATACAAATATTAGATACCACGTAAACACATATATAACTATACAGTGTTCAGTCTCTTTCGGCTCTCAGCCTAATTCTCTCTAGCGATTCATTCTCTCGATCAAGGCGTTGGCCCAGTTCTTATATATTACATCAAAACTATCTATACATTCAATAATTCCATATAAAGATATAGGTAATTATAACTATCTACTCTTCCTCCTGCGGTGGTCTGCCACTACTCTTCCACTACTCTTCCTCCTGCTGTGGTCTGCCACTACTCTTCCTCGTGCTGTGGTCTGTAGTAGTTTCCTGGGGTTGAGTGGTTTCCTGGTTAGTGGTTTCCTGGAGTTGGTAAGGTTGTTTCCCCGACAGTGCCCTTGACAACTTCCACCACCGGATATCGTGAAAACTCATCGACAATGACAAGCAGAAACTCACCAGTGGGTAGAGGTCCACAAAAATCCATACTGATATCCACCCAGGGTCCTCGAGGTAGTGGTGACATGGACAATGGTTCATTCATCCTATGTGCTGTATTAGCTTGACAGGGAATGCATCGTCTCACAGTTTCCTCTGCAGCCGCATCTATATCGGGGAACCACAATTTGGATCGAAGTAGAGCCTTGGTCTTGCAGATGCCCTGGTGTCCTTTGTGTGCCAACTCGACTGCCCGGTGTTGAAGGGTATGGGGAATGACCACTCTGTTGTCTCTCAACACCAGGTCTCCACTCTCATTGACTGTCAAAGTGTCTTTTACTCTGCTGTACCCTCGCAGAGCCTCCTGATTGATGTCAGATCCAATGTATTGTGAAGTGTCATGCCACTTGCTGTTGCGGGTCAAGTTGATGACTGCCTGCAGGGTGCTATCCCGTGCGGTTTCACGCTGAATTGTCATGGCCAGTGGGATGGCCGCTTCTGCTATTGAGTTAACATAGCACTCTGCCATGCTCATCTCCAGGCTTTCCGGCCTGCTATGCTCTGAAGGATGCCGGGATAGGTAGTCTGCTGGGTTATCTGCACCTGGTCAATACTTGACTGTCATTTTGTACGGTTTTTAGTACTAACCAGTGGATACTTAGCTCATTTCAGACTGCTAGGTGTGTTATGAACCTACTTTAATACTAGGCAGGCAGTAGTGGCTTCTGAGCTCATTTCCGAGTGCTAAGTCATGAAGTCTAGGTGGTAGGGTCTTCTGAGCTCATTTAAGGCTGCTGGAGGCCACTTTTGAGGTCAGTACGGAAGAGAAAGCATCCCACAGAAATGTTTACTAAATGAAACTTGCTCACAACTCCAAAAGTGAGACCACACCAGGTCAGATCTGATGTTTAAAGACGTTGGTGCCTAAATGTAGGTGACTAAGACAAAATAATCAATTGAAGACTTCAAATTATTGCACCACTACTTAAGTACAGTAGTGGGTTGCAATAATGTGCACCCTTCAAGTTTTACTCTTGATTAGGGGGACCTAATGGTTTTTTGTTATTATTTATTTTATTTTATTTTATTTGCTCTTACTATAGTTAAAGACACAAACTTTCAATGTAAAGTTTCAGAGCATTTGGATGTTTCATTGTGAAGTTATGTTATACACACCACTCCAATGATACATTGCGAAGGGCCCGATCCAAGGTCAAATTCAAGCCGGCATAACTTAGCGACTGTACCCCCACTGGATTTCTAGGCCCCAACGCTCTATTCTGAGAGGTGGTCTAGGTTTCTGCCAGAATAATAGTCTCTAGTGGCTTGTGGTCAGTAATGACAGTGAAATGTGGTGCACCATTCACAAACCGATCGAAGTGCTCACATGCCCAGACCACCGCGAGGGCTTCCTTTTCTGTCTGGCTGTAACGTGCTTCGTGCTTCAACACTTGACAATGCTCGGCTTGCATATGTTAACAACTCTCTGGTCCTGTATTAAGAGAGCCAACTGGACTGGCATCAACTAGTGTTTCAACTGATTTAGTTACATCGAAGTACGCATTTGTTGCTGATTCCGATAAACCTGTCTTCACAGCCTTGAAGTCTTCAACTTCCTTATCTCCCCATCTCCAAACAGAGTGCTTCTTTATGAGTGCCCGCAGTGGGTCTGTGATGGTTGCATAATTTGGGATGAACCTAACACTGAATTGTGCCATACCGAGGAATGAACGAACCTCTGATGCACTTTTTGGCTCAATCGCTGTGTGAAGGTCTGCTACTTTTTTTTTGTCAGGAGATACTCCGTCGCTTGAGAAAACTACTCCATAGAACTCAATTTTGTTCTTCCTGAACTCGCGCACTTTTCCAGATTGAGGGTTAGCCCTGCCTCCTGGAGTTTATGTAACACTTTCTCCAATGCTTGATCATGTGTGCATTGATCACTGCCAAAAATTGCTATGTCATCACTGATATTGATTGCTGCTGGAACACCCTGTATGACCATCTGGATCTCATGTTGAAACACTTCTGCAGCTGCATTGATTCCGAACGACAGGCGCTTATATCTGTATAAGCCTATGTGGGTCGAGAATGTTGTTATGTAACGACTTGAAGGGGCAATACCAGTTGGTGATATCCAGATCGGAGGACAATTTTGCTAAACACTGTAGCACCATTTAGTGCTATGTCGAGCTCATCTAGGGTGGGAGTTACATGTACATGCCTCGTGCGTAGAATGGCCTTGTTTGCCTCTCTCATGTCCACACATAGCCAAATCTCCTCTGGTTTCTTTGGTTTAGGAGGTGTGACAATCCTCGATACCCACTCGGTTGGACCAGATGCCTTTTCAATGATGTCTGCTGCCTCCAGCTCGGTTATCTCCTTCGCAACCTTCTCCTGCTTATGAAAAGGCACACGACTGTGTTTCTGGGCCACTGGGGCAACTGATTGGTCAATGCGAAGTCTCACTTGCACCACTTTTAGACAACCTATGCCCTTCCATAACTTAGGAAAGCACCTAATAAGACCATCTCCATAGTCATCCGAGCCTGTGATGTAGTACACACCAACCCGCAGAATGCCCAACGACTCTGCTGCTGCCTTTCCTAACAGTGGAGTAGCCGTACCCTCCACGATTAAGACTTCTGTCTTGATTTCCTGTCCACCTTCTAGTGTGATGGTTGTCTTAGCCATTTGTCGCATAGGTATTGGTGGAGAGCTGTATGGATGAATTACACGCTGGCACGGTAGTAGTGTAACACCCTGCTTGATAAGACGCTGTTTTATCTCAGTTTTGATTGTGTTCCAAGTTGATCCAGAGTCGATCAACATTGTTACCCCTGCACCATTTATTGATACGGTTACTGTTTCACCATTTGACATTGCATAGGCATATTCATCCTGAACATCATCATCTGATTCACTGGTTCTTCGTTTAAATACTTGACGCTGTGCGTTGACTGTGATGTTGCCTTGCTCTGGCTGCACATCTTACTGAAATGCCCAATTGCTCCACACTGGAAACACTGTTTGCCTCTGGTGCACCAACAAGCATTTGCTGTATGTACTGAAATGCCCGATTGCTCCACACTGGAAACACTGTTTGCCTCTGGTGCACCAACAAGCATTTGCTGTATGCCCTCGTCGACCACACTTGGTACATTTACCGGGCGAGTCTTGGGACCGGCTTCTCTCATTAACTTCATTTATCTCAAGAAACCGCTGCATTTGTTTGCTGTACTGACGAAACCCTCGGACCATGTTTGTGAGGTCTGTGTCCTGTGTCATTTGTGCTGCCTGGAGCTGAGATGCTTCCATGGCAGAAGCTATATCTAGAACCCTCTCTAGACTCAGATCTCGTTCTGTCAACAACTTTGTCCGGAGTCTATTGGACCAACAGTGGTCAATAACCTGATCACGGATAAAATCGTTTATTCCGGCTCCAAACTCACATAGCCTGGCTAACTGCCTAAGCCTGGTGACATATTGTGTTATACTCTGCCCCTCCATCTGAGATTCCTTCCTAAACATGTGCCTGTTGTAGGATGTATTTTTCCTAGGGGTGCAGTAGGCTGTTAAACTTGCCATAGCAGTGGAAAAGTTATCACCAGAGTCAACTAACGTGAAGAAGATATCTTGCACATCTGGGCCTGCACAATGTAGCAGCAATTGTCTCTTCTCAGTGTCATCTGTAACACCGGATGCCCCTACATACATTTCAAATGACCTGAGCCACTTCTCCCACCTTTGTGACAGACTGTTGGCATCTCCATGCACATCAAATGGTTGCACTATACTCACTTGAAGTGCCACTGCCATTTCTCTAGCTTTACCTCGTCGCCGATGTAGTATATTGACAATGATCAATCGCTCTTTAAAAGGGGGGACAGCTGCATTTTTTTAAAATATTTTTTTTTTAACCTGTGGTTACAACTTTAGAGCTCAGTAGATTCTGCAAACTTCATGGTATGGACTTGATATATAGCTCAAAAGATAGGTCTCTCTGTGTGCTCTCTTTTGATACTAAAATATGTTTCATAGGTATAACTATAGGCAAGTTACTAGACCCTAAAGCGGAGGGACCTCAAAAAAACCTGCACCCCAAAACCGCCGTCCAAAACCACTCCGAGTTGCGAAGTGCAAAAAAATTAAAAATGGTACGAGTGGCCAGCTCTAGAGCATACGATGACCATTTTGAGTAGGCGTTAAAAATTTATTACCTGGTCAAGGAAAATTGAAGGCGTTGATTGGCGACGCCTTGTCAACGCCTTCAATTTTCTACCCGCGCGCTTGACCAGGTAATCAATTTTTCACGCCTACTCAAAATGGTCCTTGTATGCTCTAGAGCTTCCTCTAGCCACTCGTACCATTTTTAATTTTTTTGCACTTCGCAACTCGGAATGGTTTTGGACGGCGGTTTTGGGGTGCAGGTTTTTGTGGTCCCTCCGCTTTAGGGTCTAGTAACTTGCCTATAGTTATACCTATGAAACATATTTTAGTATCAAAAGAGAGCACACAGAGAGACCTATCTTTTGAGCTATATGTCAAGTCCATACCATGAAGTTTGCAGAATCTACTGAGCTCTAAAGTTGTAACCACAGGTTAAAAAAAAATATTTAAAAAAATGCAGCTGTCCCTCCTTACATTCACTACAGAACTGGTGTGCTCTATCTTAGGAGTCACATGATACTATACATCAATCAAATGTGTGTGTGTGTGTATAGATTCATAATTGTGGTTAAACTACAGCTTTCTGTGTTTATATATACTACACTAACCATTGCCCTGACCCTAGCCATTGCCCTGACCCTAACCCTAGCCATTGCCCTGGCCCTAACCCTAACCCTGGCCAATACCATAACCCTAACCATTGCCCTGGCCTTCATTGCCCTGGCCCTAACCATTGCCCAGACCTTAACCCTGGCCCTAACCATCGCCATGGCCCTAACCATTTCCCCTGGCCCTAACCATCGCCCTGGCCCTAACCCTAGCCATTCTCCTGGCCCTAACCATTGCCCTGGCCCTAACCATTGCCCTGGCCCTAACCATTGCCCTGGCTCTAACCCTAGCAGAAGCCCTAATCCAGCAGTAATCTGTACGGTATTGATGATGTCAGAATAACGAGTATTGTGCAATGATTACCAATCCCAGGATATCTCAGTCAGTTCCCTCAATGAGATAAACCCACCACCTGCCTAATTGCAATTTGGCATGATGGGGCGAGAGCCAATCCAGTTAGTGTTCTGGAGTGTGAAAAGTTGGTACCTCTCACTTTGCATTGGTGATAATACGAAGAGGAGCAAATAAAGACCACCTTTCCCTGTGTTGTTAACGAGTGTGTGCATAGCGCCATTATGTAGTACATGCTTGTTCGTGTGATACTAATTATCACAAAATGAGGCAGCTTTACATCCTGCAATTAGTGAGGGTGTGTGTGAGTTGGGAATACTTCTGTAGAATGCATCAGAGGTTTAGTCCATCACAGCCATCGGCATGGCACTCCTCTCTTTCCTCGTCCCCATAACTCATTGCCGCTGCTGCCTGTGTGGACATCCCCCTTGATCTGCCATGCTTGTATGGGCGGCAAGCTGAGAAGCCACTGGGCACTAGGTCTTTAACACTTGCTGTGGACACCAATTAACACCGCAATTTCGCACAGCTATGCTATGCACTTAGTCAGCATTTAATGTCATTATAATAATGGCCTGGGGGGCGGGGAAACAGCTGTTGTTTTTGTATTTATTATAACCCAGCCTGTGATAATTAATGTATGTTATGCTCGAGTGCATTGAGGAAGGAGAATCAACAAGAAGAAAACTCCATTCCCCTTCCGATAGGACCCGTGGAGGAACATATTTGGTCAAATTCGGCAAGTATCCAATCCAAGCTACTACGGTAATGTTCATGGCTTCCGGTGTTACCAGACGGAGTCTGAAGTTTGGTTGAATGGCATGCTTGCCTCGGCCGGGAGGGTGCAGTTTAGCTGTTTCCTTGTACTTAGGCTCTCCTTATTACAGTATAATACAGCAATGACGTATGACCATCTCATTTCTTCCATCCCAGCCCATCCTACTGTCACTATTCAAGATAAGAGGGAGGTATTAAACAGTGGAGAAATCCTCACAATTACTCCAATGGTAGTACTTGGGGTCCCTACCGCAACCATCACATGGATACACAACGGCAGTTTGCTCAATCCTGCCACTGATTCAAGAGTCACAATTGATCCGGTCTTGGGAATGTTGTCAGTGAGGGACGTACGAGGCACTGACAGAGGCCTCTATACTATCACGCTCCGGAATGAAAATGCTGTTGCCTCTGACTACATCAGTATAGTCATCAACTGTGAGTGCTTCCTCCTGAGGCCGCTGTATGAGTATGAGTGAAGTTGTCCAGAGTATGGAGGGATGGGTTGTTTTGTGTGTGTGTGTGTGTGTGTGTGTGTGTTTTAGACTTGTGTAAAGAAGGGAAGATGTGTGAAGGACATGTGACTCTTTGGCAATGAAATGGCTAGGTATAATTGCTTACATTTCTCTGAGCAGCTGGAAGCATGCACAAGAGTTTAGCAGTTACATAAACTTAATTTGTTGTAATTTGCCAGAATTTTGTGGACGGTACATACTTCCCCTTTCTCCCCCTCTCCTCCTCCCCCCTCCCTCCCCCCTCTCTACCCACCCCAAAATAGTCACCTAGCTAGACATTCAGTGTGGGAGGGTCACACTCACCCAGCTAATGCAGCCAAGTAAGTTGCCTGTAGGAGTGTGGCATGATGAGCAGATTTGTAAACAATTAAACTGGCCCCATCAGGGAGGTATTGCCTAATGAAGTAGCAACAGATTGGCTCTATACAGAAACGTGGGGCTGGACTGGCGTGCTTGTATATAGCAGTACGTGGCTTGTGGGATCTGTGGTGCAGGGGAGTGTGTCGATAATTGATTAAGTTGTTGCTAGAACTGCAAACTTGTATTCCTGCAAGATGCACTTGTATTCGGGTACCTGCAGTACATAGATGGAAGGTTAGCTGGGTTTCAGTGTGTGATGACGTTTTGCTGTACGAGGGAAGTGTGTTTAAAGTTGCTTCAAATGTGATCCATGGTTTATCACTTGTGTGCAGTTTTGGACGAGATACACCCCAACGTGAGGAGGGATAGCTACATGATCCAGGTCACGTGTGAGGTACTGGGCAACCCCAAAGTGATAATTACTTGGAATCCAATTTTCAGTGTTAGGACCACCACTGAATCAATGGACAATGCAACGAAGGTGACCAGCACGGTGACTCTAACGGTGCCACAGTGCTTGGAGTTGAACAAGTTAACCTGCACGGCCAATAATGGCCAAGGAGGTACTATGGCTTCTAAGGTCATCAACGATCTGTCTTGCTGTGAGTTTAGTAAGGTAGTGTTGTTGCCGTGTGCTATAACAATAGCAGATGAGGTAGTTGCCTGTGTAGTAGACCTCCTGCACCTCTTAGCCCAGAGCCCAAGCCCCAATCTACTGCGGGAAGCTGGCGCATGCATAGCACCTGGAGCCAAGTGGAGTCAGTTGCATGTACCCCTCATATACCCCTCCCTCCGAGCTATTTCCTCATTTTGCATTTGCATTGCTGATGTCCTTGGTGGTTCCAGTCAGCTGACTTTGTTGCTGTGGTTGTCTCCCAAGGCGGAATTGATACTGTAGTGGTTACATAACTGCACATCCGGTCTTCGTCTACTCCGTTCACCACACCCACTTGTGTGGGCAGACATTGTATTAGGTAGTGAATTATTTTCTAATTAACGCTCATTCGATTGTTCTAAAAACCATGAGTCCTTTTGTGTGATTGGTATAGATGTTAAGCTCATAACTTTCATCTTGACTTGGTAGCCCGACGCTACATTGGTGACCCCATCGTGTATACAAGAGAACACCGTTGTCTTCGTCGTCTTCGTCGTTTCGTCTTCCTGCATCAGTAGTCGGCAATCTCTCTATTTGAATCTCAGTCAGCAGCTTCGAGTTTACGTTTGGTCAGGCTCATCATGGCAGAGAGTATCAACACTGTGTCAGTCAAGCTTCCGCCGTTTTGGCCTCAAGATCCTGAACTCTGGTTCAGCCAAGTGGAGGCCCAGTTTGTTATCCGCAATATCACACAACAACTGACCAAGTACCACTATGTGGTAGCCTCCATCACTCCTGATGTTGCTGCTGAGATTCGTGACTGCATTCTCAATCCTCCAGCTGACACGCCTTATGATGCCTTGAAGAGAAGCCTCATCAAGAACATAGCTCTGTCAGAGTCTGAGAGAATGGAGAAACTACTCTCTCTACAGCCACTGGGCGACCTCAAGCCTACTCAACTGCTACACAAAATAGAAATGCTGGCCGGTAGAGATGTCTCCCATGATCCAATCATACATAAACTCTTCCTCAAGCGCCTACCATCCTCTATACAACTATTGTTACAGTCTGATGGAGCTCTATCCCTCACTCAGCTGGCTGAGCGGGCCAATGACCTCTGCGCCATTAACAATGATACCCTTTTCCAGCCACATGTAGGTGCTGTTGATGCCAATGCAACCATCGCCTCCCTTCGGGCCGAAATTGATGTTTTGAAAAAGAGAACCACTCCAGTCAAACTCTCCAGGCAAACTGCATGCCAAGTTTGGAGAAAATGCCCAAAAGTGTCGACCCCCATGCAAGTTGGCGGGAAATGCTTCCCCCGGCCACTAATTGCGGTTAGTGGACCGGGGAACAAAAACTGCCTTCTCTTCATTAACGATCATGTCTCTGGCCGTGATTTCCTGATCGATTGTGGAGCAGCCGTATGCGTGTTTCCAATTCTCCCACACGAGCGACGATCCATGAAGGAAGGTAAGCCTCTCATAGCTGTGAATGGCACCTCGATATCTACTTTTGGGTCTCGCCATATCACACTTGATCTTGGCCTGGACACGACCTACGACTGGGAATTCATCCTCGCAGATGTCAGCTATCCAATCATTGGCGCAGATTTCTTTCACCGCCAAGATCTTCTGATTGACATCCGCCACAACAAACTCATTGATGCAAAAACATTCTGCAGCATACCTGCAGGTGCATCTAATATTCCAGCGGCTGGTCTCAACTTCCTCCAACCGTCCTCCAAGTACTCCACCATCATTAAGGAGTTTCCATCCATCACCATCCCCGAGTTTGACACAGTGGCACCTGCTCATGGGATAGAGCATCACATTACAACCACAGGCCCTCCGGTTTTCGCGCGTCCACGAAGACTTGCACCTGACAAGTTCTTAATAGCCAAAAAAGAATTTGATGAGATGCTCAAAATGGGGATTATTCAGTCTTCTTGCAGCAGTTGGTCGTCCCCATTACACATGGTGCCCAAGAAGTCAGGAGCATGGCGCCCCTGTGGTGACTATCGTGCCCTCAATGAGAAGACTGTCCCTGACTGCTATCCAATTCCTCATATTCAGGATTTCGGTGCTCAACTCAGGGGAAATACCATATTTTCCAAAATCCCGATGAAAAAGGAGGACATTGCAAAGACAGCCATCATCACACCATTTGGCCTATTTGAGTATCACAGGATGCCCTATGGCCTTTCCAATGCAGCGCAAACTTTCCAAAGATTCATTGATGAAGTCTGCCGCAGTCTAGATTTTGTCTACATCTATTTGGATTACCTCTTGGTTACAAGCATGACCCCAGAAGAACATGAGTCTCATCTCCGGCAACTTTTTGAACGCTTGGCTGAGTTTGGTTTGGTCATTAACCCTGAAAAATGCGACTTTGGCGTATCTGAACTTCACTTCCTTGGTCATCACATTGATACATCTGGTGTACGGCCCCTTCCCGATCGCATTCGAGCCATCAGAGATTTTCCGACCCCATCTAATACTTCTACTCTTCGCGAATATTTGGGCTAATTAACTATTACCACCGCTTCATCCCGAACTGTGCAAATATAGTCCATCCTCTTTACGAACTCCTCAAAGGCAAGCAAAAGATCTTTCACTGGACTGACAAGTGTACGACAGCCTTCCAGCAAAGCAAGCAGATACTGACAGAGACCAGCATGTTGGCCCATCCAAGCCTGGATGCCCTGACCAGCGTCACAGTGGATGCCTCTGATGTAGCTGTCGGTGCTATCCTTGAGCAGTACCTCTACGGGACTTGGACTCCAATTTCCTTCTTTTCCCGGAAGCTTCGTGACCCAGAAACACGATACTCTGCATTCGACCGAGAGCTCCTTGCTGTTTATCTCGCTATTCGTCATTTTCGACATTTCGTAGAAGGTCGCCAGTTTCATGTATACACAGATCACAAGCCATTGACTTTCGCCATTGCTAGTGGCTCGGATAGATGGACACCACGCCAAGTTTGTCACATGTCTTATATCTCTGACTTCACCACGGACCTCCGTCACATTCAGGGCAAGAAGAACGTAAGAAGCTGATGCACTTTCTCGAGTTCAACTGAATGAAATTGCCAGTACTTCTTCTGACTCCATGGACTACGAGGCAATGGCGGATGCTCAACAGACGGATAATGAAACCCATGCCCTACGCCATCCTGTTACATCACTTAAGCTCGAAGAGATTCCAATCGGATCTGGCCGCCTGCTTTAGTGTGATATATCTATGGGCCGTGCTCGCCCAATTGTTCCAGTATCATTCCGGCGGTTAGTCTTTGATACACTACACAATACCTCCCACCCAGGAATCAACAAACTGATAGCTGCACGTTTTGTTTGGCACAGCCTCCATCATGACATCTCCAAGTGGGCAAAATGTTGTCTCTCTTGCCAGCAATCAAAAGTCCATCGACACACAGCCAGTCCACTTCAGGACTTTGAGACACCGACTGCCCGTTTTCAGCATGTACACGTCGACATGGGCCTTTACTGCCCAAAGGGCATTCCTACCTGTTCACAATGGTTGATCGCTTCACTCGATGGCCAGAAGCCATTCCATTGGTCGATATGACAGCAGAGTCTTGTGCATACGCACTAGTGAATGGTTGGATTTCGAGATTTGGTGTTCCATCTACTATTACTTCCAGGGGCGGATCCAGGGGGGGGAGCCTTAGGGGGCTCAAGCCCCCCCCTTATCCCCCCCCTTTTTTTAAAATGCTGCACACCATCCATATGGAAAGAAAGAGAACGTGCCATGATGGTGTTTCTGGCTGTGCCACAAAGCGACTTAAACAGTGTGGAATAAAAGAGTACTTTTCGAGGACAAGGTAAGTGGTCAGCTATAGCAAGGTGGCTACGCTAAGCCTAAAGCCATCTTGAAATAGTTAGCCTAATAATGCCTAAAGACGATTTCCAAGATACTGTATATAAATTTTTAAAACAATATATATAGCCAGCCAATTGACTATAGCTTTGCTTCCTTGTAAGGTAATGGTGGGTTCACTGATGTGCTAGTTTGGTGAAGTGTAGGTAACTCTGTGCTATGTGTGACAAGACTACCGATACCCAAGTGGTCATTAGTAGGAATGCTTTACTTTACCAGGAAATGCGAGGCCGGCCAATGTGACCGACATTTCCTTATATGTACACGATGTCTGACCTGTGCTACATCATGTATCAGGGTTTCATTTAGGGGGGGTTTGGGGGCGTGGGGCGGCTGCACCCCCGTTAAAACCTTTTTTCACCCCCTTGGATATTGTATTATTAAAATTCTTATTGATGTTGATAAGTGCTTGACATCATGCTCCCCCCACCCCCCTTAATATCCAGATTCCTCCAGTTGCCCCCCCCCCCCCCCCCCCCCTGGACAATTTTCTAAATGAAACCCTGTGGTGCACAAACTCTCCTGATCACCATGCCGATGTGTGGCTTGCTTTGCCTTCAAATTAGTCTTTTTTTTCCCTTTTTTTCCTTTTTTCCCCCTCCAGCTAATAATTGTTTACTTCCAATAGTGTCAGATGAATTCTCAACAAATTCTCAGCTGACATATTAGAAGAAGTGAACTTCTCGATAGTTAGCTTGAAATTTGTCTCTCTACATTTCGGCTAAATGCTCTCTATAGCCTTCATCAGGAATATTGTTCTTGGTGAAGGTTAGAGCAGCTAGCCAAAACGTAGCGAGACAAATTTCTTGAGAAAGTTATTTATGGTTAGTTGCCATCGGACTTGAGAGTGACATTACTTTTCTGAATAGAGTTCACATTGGCAGGTTCTGTCAAATATATACAGCACTTGACGGAATTCCAGTAGAAATGTATGGTACTCGACTAGAGGGGTTACTTTTGGTACTGTTCCATATGGTACTCGATTAGAGGGGTTCCTTTTGGTACTGTTCCATATGGTACTCGATTAGAGGGGTTCCTTTTGGCATATGGTACTCGACTAGAGGGGTTCCTTTTGGTACTGTTCCATATTGTACTCGACTAGAGGGGTACTGTTCCTTAATGTACTCGACTAGAGGGGTTCCTTTTGGCCATATGGTACTCGACTAGAGGGGAGTTCCTTTTGGCCATATGGTACTCGACTAGAGGGGAGTTCCTTTTGGCCATATGGTACTCGACTAGAGGGGTTTCTTTTCATGCTGTTCCAGGTGCATGTGGTGTTACTTCACTAGAAGGGTTCCTTGTGGTACTCCACTAGAAGAGTTCCTTATTGAATATTGTACTCGACTAGAAGGGTTCCATAGTCACACCGTTCTTCACAATATTCGGGATATTAACAATTCTTTTTCTCTTTTGAGTTTTGAGTAGGTCTAGCCGTTTCTCTGCATTGATACGGAGCGCGAAAAATGGAGAGAAATTGCTGGCAGAGCTTCCATGTTCGAGGAATGGTGAAACATTTGTTGTGTGCATGTCCAGACGAATTTTTCCTGCGAAATGGAAGGAGCCAGAATTGATGCGGTAACAAATGCATAGCACATGTAGTGAACAACCACTGTCTCAGTCTCGAGGACATGTGGACCATTGAAGTGGACAAGGCACACGGCAAGCGAGACTATTTGGCTTGTGGCTTCTTGTAAGACAGCCGGGTTTGGATGATGGAAGTTTGGATTGACTATTTGGCTTGGGGCTTCTTGTAAGACAGCCGGGTTTGGATGATGGAAGTTTGGATTGACTATTTGGCATGGGGCTTCTTGTAAGACAGCCAGATTTGGATGATGGAAGTTTGGATTGACTATTTGGCTTGGCTCTTGTAAGACAGCCAGGTTTGGATGATGGAAGTTTGGATTGACTATTTGGCTTGGGGCTTCTTGTAAGACAGCCAGGTTTGGATGATGGAAGTTTGGATAAACAACTTCCTTGTGTACCTCTTCTCAGCTGTTGTGTATTTTTGTGGTGTGGTTGGCATAAAGGAAGCCTGGCTACACCTCTATGTAAACCTCTAATGAGCTAGCTGTACTATATTTGCACACGGTGTCATGGTGTGGTGTGTTTAGCACTCATCTACACTCTGGCTGCTGATCAAACTGGTGTCCCCGGAACTGGGACCCTCCATTTGTCAGCAGTTAACCTGGCATGTTGTAATGGGTGCTGAGCTCCGAAAGTCCGGCTCCTCGCTTGACAAGGCCTGGTCCAAAGCCAATGCGCACTTCGGGTAATTTGCTTGTGAACGGATTGGATCTAGTTAATGCACATGGGTTCACGGACAGTTGGTTTGGCTCTGCTTCAGTTCTGCTACAATATGTGGTACATGAGGATGTCCATAAAAGGGTGGCACAGCAAAGTCTGTGCTATGCGGAACTAGAATGCGATGTTGCCTTTGTGGGCATTGGAAAAGCTGGAAGACTTTGTCTGTAGAACAATAGATGATATAGCCCGGGCACTTAGTGTATGATATCGATAACTGCTAACCTAACTACTAACTTACCTCACGTGATGTGTGATCATGCATACATATACATACTTACATTATGCACGTGATTGTCACTATTGTATCGTTCGATTATTGCCAGAGCAATCTCTTACATGGCGCTGCGAACAGGGTACCAAACCTGAGGACAAAACCGTCTAGAGCCCAATCAGTCTCTCTTGGAATCTTCCTGCACTCTTCCACGGCCTAGAACCTTTCGTCTCGGTCGTCTGGCAATTCTTCGACTACTACTCAACTCGCCGCTTTTTCCTGTCTATTAGTCATGCCCTACACATTCCGCGCTGGGGATCTCCCCAGGATTGATCTCGATGTCGACAGGGGATCTGATTCTCTGGCATGGGAGAAACAGTGGAATTCTTATATGACTCTCTCTGGCCTAGCTGGATCGGAGGCCGCCATCAAGGTACACGCCCTCCAGTTTTGCCTGTCACGTGCGACTCTCACCATAGTGGACAACCTCGGTCTTACTGATGCCCAGAGAGCTGATCTAGCTCAGATCATTGCTGGCCTGAAGCAGTATGTCCAGGGACTGATCAACGAAACCGTTGAGCGCCGTAGCTTCAGGCAACGCAAACAGGCATCAGGTGAAACCTTTGATGACTATCTCGTTTCACTCAGAGAACTGGCTAAAACCTGCAATTTCTGTGACAACAAATGCCTCCAGAACAGCCTACGTGATCAGCTGGTGGAAGGTGTCGTGAACACGGACACTGTCCAGGATCTCCTCAAGGAGCAGAACTTAACTTTGGAGAATGCAATAAAAATTTATCGAGCCATGGAGGCTGCCAAGAAGGAGTTGCACACGAGGTCATATGTATCCTGCTCTGCCCTAGATTCTACCTCAAGTGAGTCTATAAGTGCTGTCAGTAGGTACATAAGCAGTCCAAGGGCAAGAAAGCTCCTGCGTCACCCACGATAGGCTCTAGTGCTTGCCGTGGTTGGAGCACCTTGAGGGCCGTCGCACATCCTGTCCTGCCTTCAGGTCAGTCTGCAGCCACTGTGGGAGAACAGGTCATTACCACACTGTCTGCCTCCAGAAGTCCAAGTCCAGCAACCCTCATGCTAGACGCCATGAGGAGCTGCCTCCACGCACCAATAGTCTCCATCTCTGTGGTCCTCAGCTGGTTGGTGCTCCAAGGATACGCCTCTCCAGCGTTATCTCTGTCGACCACACTGACCCTGCTCCTACGCTCACCGTCCACGTACAGGCTTTGAACGGTCAGGCCACTGTTGAGGTTCTCCCTGACTCTGGCGCCGCCGATATCAGTGCTGCTGGCATCGATTTCCTGACCAACTTCAATGTGCATGTTCCCAACCTCCTGCCCTCCGATGTCAGGCCTCGTGCCATGAATGGGAATATTCTGTCTCCCATTGGTAGTCTCAAGGCTATCATTAGTGTTGGGAATCGCTCGGTGGAGGACAACTTCCACATCTATAGGTGCGTTCAGGTGCTCTCCTTTCCTGGAAGACTGCCAAGCATCTTGGCTTCCTCCCAGCCAAGTACCCACAACCCCTTCCGGAGATGCAGTCTTCTGTCCTGTCCATCCACGAGTCTGGTCCTCAGGTTCTGGATCACACTTATCCACGTTCTAAAGAGGAAATTTTCAATGAGTTTCCAACCGTGTTCGACGGCCAGATCCGGACAATGCCAGGTGAGACATTTAAAATAGTAATGACTAAAGATGCTAAACCATTCTGTGTCAATGCACCTCGAACCCTACCCTATGCATACTTGGAACCAACCAAGCATGAACTTGAGCTGTTTGAGTCACAGAGCATCATCGCTAAGCAGACAGAGCCCACAGACTGGTGTGCGCCCATTGTTGTGGCACTAAAAAATAACTCTGACCGCGCACAATCTGCTGGTCCCCATCCTCAACAGTCATTGACTAGATGAGATTGAGAACCCTCGTCTTCAGAGATTCTGCACGCACCTTCTTGCATACAACTTCATCACAAAGTGGCAGAAGGGCAGAGACAGTGATGCAGCAGATGCTCTCTCACA
This sequence comes from Cladorhizidae sp. MBARI D1340-BT2, assembly GCA_028752905.1. NCBI lineage: Eukaryota > Metazoa > Porifera > Demospongiae > Poecilosclerida > Cladorhizidae > Cladorhizidae sp. MBARI D1340-BT2. The sequence goes on from JAQNBH010000010.1 coordinate 17,014,607, forward strand.
TCATCCCTGCTCCCTGGTGAGGACATGGCCGAGTTTGACATTGACGTCCACACCTCCCTATCCTCTATCAGATGCCTGCAGTCTTCTGAGCTACGGGCTATGCACGAGGGTAACCTCCATCTTCATGATCTCCACAGCCATACTCGTAATGACCTTGAGTACCAGGAACTCCTTCACCTCGTTCAGGCTGGATTCCCTGACCATAACGGTGGCCTTCCTCCCAACCTCAAAAAGTTCTGGGGTTCAAGGGACCACTTCAGTGTACATGATGGCCTCCTAGTCTATGGCTGTCGCCTCTTTATTCCCTCCACGTTCCGTCCCACTATCCTCGAGCGACTCCACGAGGCCCATCAAGGTGTCACCAGGTCAAAGGACAGAGCTCGGCTAACAGTCTACTGGCCTGGCATTGATCGCGACATTGAATTGTACATTGCTGATTGCAAGCTCTGCCAGGACTTTCTTCCGTCACATCCCCGTGATCCGATCATCACCAAGACACGTTCATCACACCCATTCCAGCCACCATGGATTTTGCATACCATGGAGATCGGTACTTTCTCATGGTGGTTGATTGCCTCACTGACTGGCTGCATATCTTCCCAATGGGTGTTGACACCACGTCAACCCATACCATTGATGTTGTGCGTGACCTGTTTTGCTGCACGGCCGCTCAGGACATTCTCTGGTCCGATGGCAGACCTCACTTCACATCCAACAAGTTTGAAGTTTTCTTAAGGAGATGGGGAGTTCATCATGTAATATCCAGTCCGCACTATCCTCAGAGCAATGGCAAAGCTGAGTCCACTTCAAATCGATGAAGCAACTCATCAAAGCTGCCTGGAGGCGACGCTCAGTCGACCAGGACATCCTCTCCCGATCTCTGCTGCAGTATAGGAACACACCCTGTAGGGAAGACTGCATGTCACCAGCAAAGAAACTTTACGGACACCCGGTTCAGGACTCCCTCCCTGCACACAGACTGTCCTTTGCCCCTGAATGGCAACGTCCTATTGACACTGAGCATGCCGATGATGTCCTTCAGAAATCCGAGTCATTTTATGACCAGCATGCCCACTCTCTTCATGACTTGGAGCCTGGTGCACATGTCGCTATCCAGAACCCGGACTCCAAAGCCTGGGACATTTATGGCACAGTAACTGCAATCAGTCCAAACCGTCGGTACTTCATTCGCACACAGTCTGGCCGAGTGATGGTCCGCAACCGTCGTTTCCTCCACAAGAGGAGAGCTCTCTCAGTCCATGCTCCTGCTGCTCCCACTCCAGTCCCTTGTGCCACCTCCGATAACATTGTTGTGCTGCTCAGAAATTTTCTGCTCTCTCTCTCTACCTGTCTAGACATCACTGCTCAGTGCTCTCCTGCCACCCCCTGGCATGTTGGCTCAGAACTTAGCTACTTAGCACATGGTCACTGCTAGTGTGTCGGTATTTAGCACATGATCATTGCAAGTGTGTCACTACTTAGCACATGATCACTGCAAGTGTGTTGGTATTTAGCACATGATCGCTGCAAATGTGTCACTACTTAGCACATGATTACTGCAAGTGTGTCGGTATTTAGCACATGATCACTGCAAATGGGTCACTACTTAGCACATGATCACTGCAAGTGTGTCACTACTTAGCACATGATCACTGCAAGTGTGTCGGTATTTAGCACATGATCACTGCAAGTGTGTCGGTATTTAGCACATGATCACTGCAAATGTGTCACTACTCTATTAGCACATGATCACTGCAAATGTGTCGCTACTTAGCACATGATCACTGCAGGTGTGTCGGTATTTAGCACATGATCACTGCAAGTGTGTCGGTATTTAGCACAAGATCACTGCAAATGTGTCACTACTCTATTAGCACATGATCACTGCAAGTGTGTCACTACTTAGCACATGATCACTGCAAGTGTGTCACTACTTAGCACATGATCACTGCAGGCATGTAACAAACTAATGTCAGTTTGGTATAAGCTGAATAAGCAAACAAAAGCTATGCAGTGCTACGTCGCTATATATCTGCAACAAAACTTACAGCAAGAAAATCCAAGGAGAAACTCATTTCTCAAGAGGAAAGGAATTCGGAGTGAGCGCATGTGCCTGCAGGCTACCAGAATCAGCAGTTGGGCCAAGAGGAGAGCTAGTTGCAATCATTAGCAATCTTCTAAAATAAATTTGAAGGTCATTAAATTTTTAAGCTCACATGGTTCAAAATTTCAACTTGTCATGATGTTGAGTTTTGTATGCAGTGGATGGGGCATGTGATATAGCCTGGGGTGCATTGGGGTGGGAGTAGCTGGTGTGGCCTAGATGTTGCTGATGGAATTAGCATGTGGGTAAACTCTTGGAATGTTCTGGTTTGTTTTAATTCTTTTGATGTCTCCCCCGGCAACAACCCTGGAGTCTGGGCCTTCATATCAGCAGCCCTAGCTACTAGCTGGCATAGTGCCCGTGAGGAGCGGCCTGAGTACATGCCGCTGTGTGTGTGGGGGTGGGGGGGGGGGGGGGGGGTGGGGGGGGGGGAGACGAAGGTCTGAAGTAATGGGGAAGATGAAGGTATGAAGTAATGGGGATGGTACATACACGTACATACGTGTCAAGGCCCACTGGAATGCAACTGAAAAGTGTCTCTGATTAATTGGGACCTTTGTTGACATTGGTGCAGTCTTGCTTGTCACAACCCTGGCAACAGCGCAGATCTTACTTTAGAATTGGGACCTTTGTTGACATTGGTGCAGTCTTGCTTGTCATCACAGACCTGGCAACAGCGCAGATCTTAATTTAGAATTGGGACCTTTGTTGACATTGGTGTAATCTTACTTGTCGCAACCCTGGCACCACTGCAGATCTTACTTTAGAATTAACTAAGACCCTTTTCCCACCCCACGGCCGACGAAGCTTAATATTGGAGTCTGTTGCACTAGACGGTGTCTCTTGCTCTGCTCAGGAGCTGAGCATCAGCCACCATCCAAACACGCTCTTTCCAAAGGGCAGTATCCAAGAGATATCATGTGTGCATGTAGCTAAATGTTCTTACACAGTTTGTGCAAGGCATGGTTATGTAGAAGTGACCTTGCCTACCACTGTGACAAACCTTTAGAGCTTATTGCTGTGACGACATGACATTTACCAACTGCTTTACAGTTGCCCTGAGCTGGTAGTGTTTGATGCAAACCTGTGGAAGGTGTGTTGTGGCATGGATACTGCTCAGAGCTTGAGCCTCTACTCCATGGATAAATGACCATGTGTTTTGTTTGTCTATGGCCACACCTTCAAAGTTTCATGTCTTTAAAGATTCATGTCTTTACAAAGATTATTGTGATTCATGTCTTGGGTGGCAGTTTTTGTTGTATGAAGGTTCATACGAGGGTCCTCTGTAATTTGATCAGTGTCAATGTTTACCACTTATAAATGCCTTAACTTGTGAGTGGAATCATGGGTTTGGATTAACCGGCAGCAAACGCTTGCTTGAGGGGAAATATTTTTGTTGTTTCCGTCCTGTTTGTCCTCTTTCCATGAGTAAGATATGTCATGGTTATGTTCCTCACAGACAATCCTCCGCATGTGGAATCCAACGGCATCACATCTGTTCGGGTCATGTGGGACAGAGTGGGGAGCTCCACCGCTACCTATAGAGTCCGCTACACCGATGAGGTTTTGAAGACCGTCCTGTACTCTGATGTGGTGAAGGTCCCGGATGTGATTATTCAAGGTGTGTGCATGATGGCCGGCAAATAATGTTGTCTTCTTGCTATTGGGGGGGGGGGGGGTGAGTGATTATCAAACACCACAAAGTCATGCACTAATGAGCCACAGACAAGGTTATACATGATAATGTACTAATGAACCACAGACAAGGTTATACATGTATAATGTACTAATGAGCCACAGACAAGATGTATAATGTATATTTGCTAGCCCTCTAATGAGCCACAGACAAGGTTCATGTATAACATATTTGCTTTCATCTTAACCAAGTTTGTAACCAGAGGTACCTAGCTGTACTCATGATATATCAGGGGTTATATAAAATTTTCCAAAGGAGGGATGGGGGGAGGGAGAATGACACAAGGGGGAGCTAATGCCCCCCCCCCCCCCCTAAATTTTCCCAACCCCTGGATATATGTTCAATCGATGTTGGCTGCTTCACACACAGCACACACGCTTGCACACACATAGTGATCTCTGTAACCCTCCTTGCATCTCCTCCCACGGCAGGTTTGCGGGCTGGACGTGCCTACACATTTGAGGTGGCCACCTTGTGTAGCAACAGGTTCTCTTACATCTGGACTTCAAGAGCATTTACCACTGGTGGATGTCCGTCAACAAGTAGGTTTTGCTTCCTGCGTGTTACTGTATGCCCCATGAGCAGCTAGTGCGTGCATGCGGTGAGTGTGTATGTGTGTGTGTGTGTGTGTGTGGTACAGCTGCTGCACATAAACTGTTAACTATATTATGTTAACCACATTATCACGATTTACTGTTGACCATAAGAGTTAACGAACGCAAATAAGAGAGGGAAGATGTTGGGTGCATTTGATAGGTCGGCAGAAGGAGTGGCAGTGAAGTGAGAACGTTTCACATCGTTGCTATGGTGATGTGCTGGTGTGGTGATGATGCTTACAATACAGTTAAAACATGTTGCTAATTCGCTAGCTGTGAAGTTGAAGAGTGGCTGTGAAGTGCATGCTATTGTTGGTTATTTACACCTGTTTATCATCATCTATTGGTGCAGTTCCTTCACTGTCGCAGGCGGTAAATGGTGTCAGTGCCGTATTGGACAACGTCGGAGGCCAGAGAACCGTTCGTGTGACCTGGATGGTAAGACTCCCAGAGATGCCGGTATAGAACACTTAACAGATGCTTAGCCTTAACAAAATTATTGACTAACAACTCCCTGCAGGACTAAGGTTACAATTTGATTAATTAGATTGCCAGAGATTGGTTATATTGAGGCTTGATTAGGATCTCGCTAAGCGCTGGCAGAAGTTACTTCCCTCTGATGATGCACTTGTCAATAATATTCTCATCTCCCTCTTCTTGAACTTGTTGTATTAACACCACACGCATGCACACGACACAGCCCTCCATGGAGGATGGTGTGACGGGCTATCGTGTGTCCATTACGCCAACGAAATACTTGATGTCGTCAGATCCGATGGTGCTGCCATCTTTGCCGTCCAGTGCGCTGATTTCGGGTAGGAACTCCTACACTCTGGACCCTTCGATATGTGATGGCGTTGTGTACTCGTACAAAGTGGAGCCAGTCAACCTGTGTAACAATGGATCCCTGCCCGTGTCAGTCTCTTTGAAATGCTGTAAGTCAAATCTCTGAACAACTTTCGTGTGTTTTTGCTATGACTGCTATGACTGCTTCTTGCTATGAGTGATGGAGTTGTCCAAGCATGCATGATAACTTCCATGCACATGCATGTATTTGGTAGTCCACGCCCCCCACCTAAATTGGCTTCGTCGCCTATCTAACTAGATGCTAGACTACATCGGCTCTCTAAGGGATTCGTCTCTCGATGTTATAGACTCTGCGTCACTGAGTGTGTGTGTGTGTTATCGCTGAAATGCTAAGTACAAATATACTCGCTCAGGTGACAAACAATCTTTGTTGTTTATTTTTATGGCTGAGTTGTGCAGTGGATATTGGTGAGTGGCAATGGTAGCCTATACTTCCTCCTGAGCTTGGCTACTTGCCCGGCACCTCTCTTAACCAATGCCAACTCTTCTTTTTTCCCCTAGAATAAACTTCTCAAATTGTTCAGAAATCAAATTGCTGCCGTGTAAGAGTCAGCTATGTTGAAGTAAGCAAACAAGAGCTATATGGTGCTGTCCACAACAAAAAAATTACGCCAAAGAAATCCAACTTGGAGCGCCTCTTTGTTCAAGAGCGAAGGAATTGAGAGTGCCTCCTGGTAGGCACAGGTGCATGCGCAGCTTTCCTCCTAAGAAGAACTTCCAGAAACAGAAGCAAAAGCCTGGGAGAGACTGTTCATAAGTAGTAGGGGGAAGAATACGTACATGTGGGGTAATAGGGAACATGTGTGTCACAAACAGAGGTGTGGCTTGGAAGCATGTGGGTGTGGCATAGTCAGCAACTGTTCTTTAATTTTCTCGCTATTATTATTATATTTATTATTATTATTAACATCGTCATCATCATTATTAACATCGTCATCATTATTATTATTATTATTATTATCATTATTATTATTATTACTAACATCATCGTCATCATCATTATTATTATCGTCGTCGTTATCATCATCATCATCATCATCCTTGTTGTTATTATTATTATCATTATTGTTGTTGTTGTCATCATGATGATTATTATATTATTATCATCATCAACATCATCGTCGTCATCATCATCATCACATTATCATCATCATCATTATTATTAATGTTGTTGTAGTTGTTATTATATTTAATATTTAATTTTGTTAATTTTTTAATTTTTTTAAATTATTGTTTTTTCCCTTCTTCTCACTATAATTACATTGTTTTCTTTTTTAAAGAGCTGTGGGGATGCATGGTGTATGGGAAATGGAAATGCCAGCACTTGACCACAACACCTGAAACACCCATAGATCTAATGCTGGTATATAGCTACTGGCTGTCTGGGCTCTAACTGCTGTTCTGCTCTGAACCTGACTGGGACTGCACATGGTCTGGTTCGCAGAATGTCAGCCACACGGGCTCTAACTGCGATCACCCAGATGGAGGTGTCCCTTCTAATGTTAACATAATTTAAAAACTTATTCAAATAGCATGAAAAAATTGTTATAAGCAATGTCACATAAAGGTACATAAGAATAATCTTATTCATAGATGTGCTACATAGTTTTGAACGCTACAATAACATGAATAGCATTGTGTTGTGTTGTGCACTTACAAAACTTGCTGTGTTGATCAAATATTGAAAGCAGTAGTATGCCTGTAATGTTGATACATTAACATGTTTCCAATGCCTTAGCCATGTTTGAATCTTAATCCTTTCACTGGCAGATTTACGGAGGACTTTTTACAAAAATTGACACAATTTCACATTTTTTATTTATAGAGGACCACACGAAGACAAGTACCCAACAACTATATATCAGGTGATAGCTGATGCATGAAGGGACGTTATGGTAAATTTAATTGCTTAGCAACAAACCACAGAAATGTGAATATTGTTATAAGAGACAGGAAGTAAAATAAAAGGGTTTATATCGGGTTTATATCATTATAATTATCATTACACATGAAACCAGCAATGTTAGCCGGTCAACTTTTGGTCAACAACAACTACTGTTTGTCAACAACAATTTTTTGGTTGATTATAACAAACCACAAAGATGTGAATATCATTATAAGTTGAAAAAGGCTATTTCAGCTCGGTTTCATACACATGAAATCAGCAATGTTAGCTAGTCAACGTTTGGTCAACAACAACTATTTGTCAACAACATTTTTATATCAAACCACAAAGATGTGAATAGCATAACAAAGAGCCTAGGGTCCATAGTACTGAAAAATAAATAAAAGTATGTGCAAAGTGTGCATAACATAATTATAAATAAATATAGATAAAAAATAAAAGGGCAATGCTTGGCACTGTGAAGGTCTGCATGTTCAGCATAACTCAGACAAACACATAATGCTACATTATAAAATATATATATATATATAAATAATAACCTCTCCTCCAACCCTGTCTTCTCCTCTGCTGCTTCCTCCTCCTCCTCCAGGTCCATGAGTGAAACTACCTTCCAAGGAGAAATAGTTCTTATTATTATGCTAGTTACTAGGCTTTACTATACAACTCTTATCTATTCTTACCTTGGGGGAAGTCTTCATGATCATCACTATCGTCTGAAGCTTCGCTTGGCAGAGTAGGGCGACCTATACTTTGAAAACTTGCTTCGTGGTCGGTGCCAACAGCTTCTGTTATAGCTAAGCTGCCATAGCATCACCGTCAACTACGCCACTTCCCAGGTAAGCGCAGGCACCTTCTTCCTCTTCTTCACTAACGTCAATCTCGAACAGGCCGAAGTCATCCTCAAATAGGAAGTCTTAACGCTTCGTCTCTACTAAAAGCGGGTCGCCATTTCTTCTTCGAGACCGGGAATGAACCGGAAGTGATGTTTGCTGGCACGTTTACTTCCCTTTCCTCATTCCGTATTTTCCTGATATTCAGGGGTATATTAGAGGCATGCTTTAGGCATATTCGGGCAATTTTTTAAGTATATACCGCAAACGGTTAATTTTTTACGAATTTTTTCGTCGCGACTAATCAGTTTTCGCGACTTAAGTCGCTTATGTGAAAGGGTTAAACAACAGTAAACAATTATATGCAAAAATAACTGTGTTTTAATATTATATTTGGTGGTAATTGTGTGGTCACAAAAACTAGACCATAAGTTTCATCAACAATACTGCTATTCCATAATACATGGACTTCAGTGAATATCTGACTTGGTATTGAATTTTATCTGAAAGTGGTTCAGTTTTCCTGGCAATCCGAAGGTGAGAGGGTCAATGGGCTGTGAAGGCTAGTTTATAATATGGTGCTGGCCTGGTGTGTGATATTATGTAGGTTGGCATGAGTGTTACAGGTCATCGAGTCTCACACATGATTGAATATAGGTATATCACTAATTACCTACAGTGCTAGTAACTGCTGCCGCTAGTAAAGCTACCAGTTAACAATAGAAACTATTAACCATCATAATCACATCTGGCACAAACTTAAAACAAACAAACAATTGTGCTAAAGATTTTCCAAATTGACCAAAGTAGTGCAGCACAGACTTGGGGCCTTTCATCTCAACAATCTGCCGCTGCCTCACACCATTTCTTCTCTGAGGCCTCCTGGGAGGCAGCAGAGAGCCCTATAAAAGGAGAGCATCTAGTAAGATGATATTAATAGCCCTCCTAACCCAGTCACAACCATACACAACCTTGGCATTTCTGTATGGGAACTAGTATGCCAGTTTTAAAATACTGACAATGTGTTCACTTATTTTACTGAGGTTTCCACATGATGTTAGACTCTCAATTTTATCTGTGTAGACGTCCATAATTCGGATCGAATATATGACGTAGAACGCTTCATGTTGGATAGACTTTCACCATATTTTGTCAGGTGTCTTGTTGCTGCTGGGTTTGATACAGATGTAGTAGCATCCACAGACGCTAGTGAAAATCCCGGTATTTCTATCACAATTATTGAGTTGTTCATTGACAAGTACTATTCTGGTCACAAAGACTTCTATCCAATTTCTACTGCGCCAATAGCACAGCAACCTTTTTGCTTTCCATCAGGGCATCGCCTCCACATCAGTAGTTATATATCCGAGGTAAAGAGAAGATGCGAGAGAAAGCTTCAGTGTGATTTAAACCTCAAGCCAGCATAGGTTAACAAGCTTTATAGCCTCGGTTAAAGCTGAAGATAGCCGAGAATATTTAGATACAATTGTTTCAATTTCTATGCCAATTTGTGCCAGCATTACTAAATGGTCAACAAGTCAAGTTTTGTATCATGCTCAAAAATTTGAAAGAAAACAGAATTTCACTTTTGCTGTCAATAATACTCCACATATAGTCCATTACTCTTTCAGTGTCTGTTAGATTCAATGCATGTAATACAGCTTTCAATTTTGTTTTATACCATATCAAACTGGACCCGACATATAAAAGTATGCCAGAAACTGCACAGGAAGAAAAGTAGCAAACAGGCGACTCTGGCCACATTTATGTCTCGCGACCCTACTACTTGATCACCATGGTAACAATTCACATATGTCACAGGAAAACCACACATTTTCTCTTTTGACTGATGTTCCATTACTTGATTTAGTCGGTTTTATTTTTGATGATAACCTCCTCTCCAAAATTCAAGCCGAAATTAGCATAGTTGAGGATACTTCACCACACACAAACAATCTGAACTTTCCAATGACTGCAGCATATCTTCTCTACAGACTCACTCGAAGAGTCGGGTATTTCCTCAGGTATTTTTTCGTATTTTTCAGACAACCTTTCCCCATGCTGAGACAGCTGAGCATGGGTTAGTACCAAAGTTATTGATTGCTCACGTACTGCTTGGAACAAGAAAAAACTTTGAAAGTATGGGATGTACTGATTAACAAGCAATTCCTGAATATGTTGAAGCTTTACACTTGAAAATAAAAAAGCTATCATTTTTGTTCATCAGGAAACTAATGAGGAGCACCCTTCAAGTTGTCTTTAACAATGGTGTTGAAAAAAATAGTTTTTAATGCAGAAAGGAATACTTCAGCGATTACCCGCTGGAAGAAGGCACTCCGAGCTGATCAAGAAATTTGCCACATCTCTTTTTATCTATTCTGGGCCTTTGGCTTATAGCTTCCTGCAGCAGAATCTTAATCTAGCCTCTGCAAGCCATTCATCAAACTGTTCATTCTGAATATAAAACAAGAATGAGGGTGAGTTTAGGTTTGATGACTTGACTCCCGATTTCATGTTATTTGTGTTCCAACTGCACAAGTGATTGCTTGCAGGTGATTCAAGCCAGCAGTTATTAAAGTAAAAGTGTCTTTCACTGTGCTTCTAGTTATAAGAAAATAGCTCGAGCTAAGCAAATCCTACTTTCAGTTGCAGATTGCTTGACAAACACAAGCACAGTAACACCAAAACCACCTAAGCTATTTGGATTCCAAGGAAAGCAATACAGCAGAAATCACAGCCAAATGCCACAAAGTGTATAATGATTGGCCACACAATTTTGTATGAATCTTATAGAGGTGGACTATTGGATGAAGAAGAATGGATCAATGACAATCCTGTTGCAAGTGCCAAGATATTGCTGAAGCAGCAATTTCCACATCTAGGCAGACTTGACTTAACATTCAACCAGGAAACAAGGTCATCACTGAAGCCACTACTTACAAACTCACAACCAGTCATCCATGTTGATGGCAAGCACTGGGCTGCAGCTTCCACAGTCAATTGCAAGAGAGATGATGTTATTATTTATGACTCTCTATACTGCAGTCTAAACTCCCAAACCAAGCTTATTTTATCCCATTTAGTGCACACCAGCAAGCCCGCTGGTGCGTGTAGTCAATTTTACTAAACAGTCAAGTGCATGTGGATTGTTTAAAATTGCTTACATCACAACAATGCCTTCGGAAGAGAACCTGAGCATCATGTATTTAAGGAAACTGAGATGAGGCATCGATATAGAGCAGTGTAAGAAGGAGCAATTTCCTATTCCCATGGAAAAAAGAGCATCAGGTTTGTGAAAAAGAAGTATAAGTCAATGTTCACTGCTACTGCCATTGACCAGATTATGGTGTAAAGTTGGGACTAGTGATGATGATGTGGGGAACGTTTTCATGTCAAATGTATCGAGATCCCTGTCTAGCCAAATTGAGAGTCAAATTGAACTTGGTATATACTGTAAAAACTGTGAGTGTTAAACTTATTCTTCAATAACCATCATATTTTATAATTGTTATTTTTTCCTTATTGAAAATCGGGCTATTGGCATTGCATGTATAGTGGCTACTGGAACAGATGACAATGAAAACACCAGAAGTGGAGATTCTGCTTCAATCTGCCAGGCAGGATGCATTGCAGGTGTTATAATAGCCTGTGTTACGTCAGTGTTGCTGCTGTAGCAGTCGGAGTTACCATTATAACTGTACTGTTTAACTGCCTTCACTTTATTAATGTTTGTAATGGGATTGAGGCATAACTTTTACCCCCTGTCTTCTGTGAATATACTTTTGATATCAACTTGTTGCTCATTCTGTTTGCTTTAAGATGATATGTGAAATGTCTCTTATATGAACTTTTTCTTAGAAGATACATCCAAAAAGGCCAGGGTCACTCCAATAATGAAAACACTAGAGTAGGGCTTCCTCTGGCCACTGGTGCCATCAAATCTTTAGCACTTTGCAATCTGGAAATATTTATGCGGCTAATTCAGGCATTCAGGTTTTGAAGTTCCCTCCACTTTAGGTCTAGTTAAAGCTATGAAAAATGTTTTAGTATCAAAAGAGAGCACACAGAGAGACCTATCTTTTGAACTATATATCAAGTCCATACCATGAAGTTTACAGAATCTATGGAGCTCGAAAGTGGTAACCATAAGTAAAAATTAAAAAAATTAAATAAAATGCCATTGTCTCCCCCAGGCTCAGGAGTATCAATCATTGACAGATAAGTAAGTGCCAAGGAACATTGTTTTGTGCGTTGCTCTTCATAGTTTGTGTTACGAATTCGTTAGCAAACAAAGACGTTTCTCTGGCATGCCATTGTGCCTTAGACACACTCCTAGCCATAGCCTTGGTCACAGCCTCACAGCTTAGCAGACTTGCCAACCATGATGTATGCTTTTGCAGGATAACTCATGTTTTGCAGGGTTTTGGTAGCTTTTGCAGGATCTAACCCCCCCATCTGATCAATACATAATGAGAGTGATATGAGAAGGAATTATGAAGTCTCTGGAGAAGTTTTCTTCAAATATTCTAAGATAGAATCTGATCAATTCATTTTTTTAATTTTTTTTAATTTTAAATCAAAATCATGCTCAATAGCCATTGGCTAATATGAAGAGCACACAATGCATACACAACATATTGAATACATCAAATGGTAGTTTGTACATAACATTTAAATAATATAAGAGAAAGGATTGAGCTATGAGAAAGAATTATGAAGTCTCTGGAGAAGTTTTGTCTTCGGGCTTTTTTTAGTAGCATAGTGTCATTAATAAGGTGTGAATTTGAATTACATAGCTTATCATTATTTATTTTAAGGTGGTCACACACCATGTATGGATCTAGTTGCCGTCTTTCTTCAGTCTCTATCTTCCTAACCACACTAAAGAGGCGTTCTGGATCTGCATTTGAATGAGGCAATATTAGTGCAAGGTTGGACAAACCACCAAACGGATTACTTTCTAATATATGACTGAGTGAACTTTAGCCATTGCTGTCCAGAAACGATCCAATCGCTCCTGATTCATCAGCATCAAATTTAGGAACTTGATGTGATGGTGTAGAACGATAATCCCGAAACTCCATGCTCAAAAGGTCCAATTCATCAACGGAAAGAGTGCAAAGCGGTTCGCCAATTGAAGAAAGAGGTCTTATCTTTATTCCTAGGATCAAGAAAAGTGAGTTGTTGTAGAGTACTATTGTGAAATGGAAATTTCTCTTTCATTTTCAATACACTAGTTTCGTAGAATGTACGTACACACTTAAAGAAACGTCTCTCAGGAGGACTTCCTACCATCTCTTCAAGGTCACCGTACCACAATAAACGGCTCATCATTACTTAGCTGGATTTTGCCATCAGTGATATCAATAGAAATGATATCATCTGTGGACTTGATAACATCGGGGTCAATGAAATTGCTGACAAAAGAATGCAAGAGTCGACGCACATCAGCCTGCAAAGTACCAATACGGCTGACATGAGTTTGGAAAAACAGTGGAAAAGACATTCAAAGGCTTAAGGGCATATAGAACGAAGCCTTCGTTACAAAATAACTTCACTTCAGGATCCTTAAGCTGCCTAGCCACCCTTTGCACACGCTCATTGTTAGGTTCAGTCTCAGCTATCCTGTCAAAATAGCAATGAAGAGCTGGCCACTGCTGAATCAATCTCTTCAAGCAGCATTCTAAACTCAGCCACCAGTGCTTTAGAACTCAAAGTGGTTTAATATTGCTTGAATTTAATTGAACTCTGCCACCCTTGTGGAAGAATGTTTGAAATGATAAAATATGTCAATTAAAAGATTATCAAGAGAGAGTGGAAGTTTTCTTAAGAGCAGCAACAGTGCACAATGCACCCAAGTGGCAAAGACAACCAAGGCTAAATAATTTCGGTTGTTTCCCAAGAAACTGAATTATGTTTTCCCGCCATAACACTTGCGGTGTCGGATGCGTAACCGATCATGTTACTCCATGGAATCTTATGCGTATCAAACTCTTGCTCTATTGCAGTGAAGAGTGAGCGAGCTGTAGCAATATTTTATACAGGCATATGCACACTCCGAGTGCTTCTTGCTGTTATGTGCCTTTTAACGTCACATGGACGCCACCAGAAGCGACAAAAAAGTCAGTTAAACAAACGTTGCAGTTAACATATGAAGCACTCTTAGGCTTCACACTCCGCTTCATATTGTAGCGCTTCCAGTCCTCCTGCCACTTACTTGCTACCTTGGTCTTCTTAGCAGTGGGAGGGCCACTGTCTGCACTCTCAGCTTCTGGCCAAGGCTGATTCATGAGGTTGACTATTGTAGCCTGAGCGATTCTTGGACACGTACCTAGGCTCACTATCACGTGAAAACTGAAGACAATGATTCAGTTCAGAAATACATACAGTTGAAATAAACAATAATTAAAGTTTAAAGGTCACGGAAACTTTTTGCAGATTTTTTTTTTTTTTTTTTTTTTTTTTTTATAATAAATACCTATCATACAGAAATAACTAAATAACTAAATTAATCTAAATTAATCAGTCAAGTTTTTAAATGACGCCATCGACGTCAGGTGGATTGATGGGGACTCTGTTCGCCCAAAGTGTGGCGTTGCCTCTCCAAGATCGAAGGGTCGCTTCCGGGATTGCGGGAAGATGAGATGCAGGAGATTCCCGGGAAAACCGGGAGGGTTGGTAAAATGTCAGCCAGGCGGGCGCATTTGACACTGTCTCAATCCCACGCTATGAGCATGCGTAAACTGGCCGGTTTACTAGTATAAAGGCCGGTTTACTAGTTGCTATATAAAGGCCTCTAGTTATCAGCGAACTGCCAATTAATACTAAGCTCTTATCATTTCAATAACTACATAGGAATGGCTGAAAGCTTCACTTGCTCTGCTCAAGACCTCAGTAGAGACAATGCCACCGAGTTCGCGTGGACGCTGCAAGTAGAAGATGAATCACATCGACAAAGTGTCATTTTTGTTGCAGTGATCCAGATCATCCTGTTAGTGGTGGGAATCCCTTTGAATATAGTAGTAATTGCTGCCATCCTGAAGAATAAGCTGCTCTCTAAGCTACTGCTGAATTTGGCAGTTTCAGATGTGTAGGTGTGTGTGTGTTGGTCATGCCCTTCAACGTGGTCGTCTCTCTTGCTAGCAGGTTCTTCATAGGATCCTCAGATTACGTTCGCTGTCAATTTTGCCACGCTTTTGTAATCACCACCATCATCACCATCTATCTCTCGCCCTTCACCGTGGCTGCCATGTCTGTGGACAGACTAATTTATATCAAGTACCCCCTCAGATATCAGTATTGTAACGCGTAAGAGGATGACTGTGGTAATGCTAATTGTGTGGTTCCTGTGCATCTTGATTGGCCTTCCTCCTGTATTTGGGTTGGGGGAGATTGGTTACAGCAAGATTGTTGGTACTTGCAGCATCATCTATATACTTTGCTGTAAGGCATAGTGTGTACTACTGTGTGCTACTGGTGTGTGTGGCCATCTTGCCCTTCCTCACTACTGTAGTTGCTAATGTGTGGCTCCTCTTCCTCATGCGCAGATTCTTATGGGAAAAATATAATGAGACAAAGAGCAAAATGGAATACTGCTGTTCTTATTCTCAATTGGAACAAATGAAAACTGTGCATAACATTGAGTCCAGATATAACAAGCAGCAGATTTTCCTGGCCAAAGTGTTTGGAGCTATATTTGTGGTGAACATTGTCACGTGGATTCCAACTGTGTACATCACTATAGTATGTGGTGTAGTTGGAGCAGATAAAGTACCACCTGAAATGTTCCCCTTCATCTTTCTTGCCTTCCTCAGTCAGCCTGCATTCACCCCATGTTGGAGACCTTTCTCGTTACCAAAATCAGAAACAGTTTGTGGAAATGGACTTGTTGCCGGCACCATGAAAAGACTCAAGAAGTACTTGTCTAAGTCATATGTTCATGTATGTATTTAGCATGCCCAGCATGGCAGCACTGTCTGATGTGGCACACATCAACATTTATGTCTTTCTCTAACATAACTTGGTTGCATATGGTGCATCTTGAATTGAAGCAGCACCACCCCAATAACATAATTATTATATGTCACATTCGTCTCTGCATTATAGCAGTCACTGAAGAGCAAAAGTGGTAGTAAATCCCTAGCTATTACTAATGGAACTGTCCCAGCCATTATTATATTGTTGTTGTTTTATTTTTAAAGGAGAATAAATGGGCGTGCAAATCTCATAATAAGAGTAACAGTTGCTGTGATTGTTCTGAAGATCTTCTAGCATTTAACTGCAAAGACCTGGTAGCCATGAAGCATATCACTATACATTCCAAATTCAGAGGACATATATATATTTATTTAGGATTATGGAATTGGTTGTTGTTAATATATTTACACAAGAATAAAGGGACACTGCCTGTGGTTGTAATGATATTTACTTTAAGGCACCCATGGTTTCACAGTCATCTGCAGAGTGCAAGGCATTTCTCTAAGCTTAATTACTACTATGCTCTATACTATATACTATTCTGCCTATAAAAGGCAACCCACCAACAACTTGTTGGAGTTGGTGGGTGCTTGTCAGGCCTCGGCCCTGACTGGCTTCAGAGCAGACGTGTAAAGAACGAACATTATAAATAGATTTAGCTAGAATTCATGATCTCACACTATCAACACATAGGGCAATCAGAACTCATGATTTCAGACTATCAACACTTAGACAATCATGGTATCATTTCACACTCTTAGATAAGTCCTGTAGGGACAAGCAGTAATTCTACAACTCTCACACTGTCATCAACACCATAAGCTGTGAAAGCCTGGCTCCATGGGTATTTATACCCCTCTGCAGTCTCATGCTCTCCTGCTACTCGACTGTTGTTTTAATACAAGTTATATACTTAAGTTCTAAAACCCTTTTGTCATGCTTGGAGTTTAGCTAGAAGAAGTGAGGGAGAGACTCTGGTGGCAGCGAATTACCAAAGTTGGTATCTGTTAGGCCTCTTGTGGCTGGAGACTCTAATAGTGCTGATCAAAATTAAATTATAGTTTTGGTTGAGAACCAGAGTGCCTGTAACAGTATCATATTCCAGAGAACGGGCACATAGCCTCCGTGACATTGCTATCCCCTTACAGCTATACCCATACTACTCTGTCTGAAGGATCTAGCGTGTTCACTAGTCCAGTTGCAGCCATTCTCTTCCAGGTTGGCTGGTCTGCCTGCATTGCATACTTAATCTCCAATACAATTAAGTCTCTGGATCTTTGGCATCTGAAACTGCTTGTGAGGTCCATAATGTCATTATAAACATCCTCAAGGATCGCCTTGTATCTGGCACCTCCCAAGTCAGATGTCAAAACAAATATAGTCCTATGGACATTTAGTGACTTCCGACAAGTCGTACAACTGGTTGATAAAAACTGTGATGGTGATTTCTTGCATTAAGAGCTTTCCTCTGAGGCTAAATGCAACTATTACTTCCTCCTTTGAATCCCAAGTAAGCTCTCCCAATTTCAGCCTCAGCAACCACTTCAAGCCGGGAGGTTGTCCTAGCCTATGTTAGGAATCCCACCACTGGGCTGATTTAACATTAGGAAGCAATTTAAGCTAGGCTGATGTCAGACATTCCACCACTGGGATGATTTAACATCTGGAAGCAATTTAAGCTGAGCTGATGTCAGTCATCCCACCACTGGGCTGATTTAACATCAGGAAGTAATTTAAGCTAGGCTGATGTCAGGCATTCCACTGGCATGATTTAACATCAGGAAGCAATTTATGCTGGCCTGATGTCAGTCATTCCACCACTGAGCTGATTTAACATAAGGAAGTACTTCGAGCGTTTGTCTGGCTGATGTCATGCATTCCTGCACTGGTGCTGATTAAACCTCCAGAAGCTGGAGGTTTGTCCTGGCTGATGTAAGGCATCCCCACACTGGGGCTGATTCAACCTCAGGCAGCACTTTCACTGCCACTCTCCCTCCTTTTACAAAAATTGTTGAGTACGCTCAGATTCAAACAAGCCAATTATGCCACTGATCTTTAGTTGAGACTCCATGAGGTACCTCACTGACACAAACTAGCAAGACTACTCTTACTGCTAGATGTGACCCAACCTTTCATCACATATGATGCTTAACTCGTCCGCCAAATTTAAATCTGCTTACTTGATATTCCAAAGTGGGTGAAACCAATCTACCAAAGCAGTAGTAGAAGCATACCTTGAATTGAACTAACTCAAGAATCATTTTAGGCCACCACATCTCCAAATGCACCCACTGAAATTTTATGCATGTTATTGAGTGAACTGAGAACAGGGAAAGTGTTCTTCAAAGAGATGATTTATGCAAATAACAGGACATAAATTACTCTGCCACTTCTTTTTGGAATTTGAACTTTACACTTGTGGTTTCCTTTTCCTAGTAATTAGGGTGGATATTGCACACAATAACTTCCTTGAGTGAAAACTTAAAATAGTATGCCCTATTTAGGATAGAAGCTCTAGTCCAATGCAGATTCTTCCTACGTAAAATTGTGGTACACAGGTTTACCACGCTACTGATTGATTGGGGACTTTTTGGAGGAAGTCCATGGCGATTTGTCTGGTGAGGTAATTGTTCAAGAACTTAGAAGGAAGTTTTACTAGGAATCCAAGTGGATTTTGTGTATTACTATTAAACACTAACTGTTGAAGCTGTCCCCTTCATCTACACTTTCAATTGCACTAGCCGTAGGTAAAGGACGTCCTTTATGAAACTAATCTTGCCCTCTTAATAGTAGACTGGTCAACAATGGCTTCTTATCGGAGGAAAAGGAAGAGCATGGAAGGACAAACTAGTCTCAATGACTGGAAAAGAGCGAGTAAGTCTTTAACAATAAACAAAAACGTTACAAGTTTAGTTATTTATATTCCATTAGCTAGGCTATATCCTAATAAAGAATAACACAGTTATATATGGTGTATCTATTTATATCTATCCTACACATATAGTTGTGCTGACTGCTATTGCTGGCACTAGCACTCTTGACCAAGATAATAGTACGCCATCATTTTCAGTCTCGATTGGCAATTCTGGCACCACTGAACAGGACACACCATCTTCTTCAGCAGCTAACAATCACACCATGGCCACTGATACCACACCATCACTCTCCGATAGTGCGCTACTGCCCCCCATTTCCCTAATGAATATTCCACCCACTCAAGCACAGACATAGGAATGTTGCTGCATCAAGGCCACAATTTTGTGCGTGGGTTGCCTGATGATGAAAAAATGAAAAATGTACGCTTCATTTCTGGCCGTATTAATTATCCCACTACATTCATGAATGGGTGCCACAGAAAATTTAGGACTCAGTGGGTGCAAAACCATCAATGGCTAATCTATAGTCCAAGTGAAGATGGTGCCTATTGCAGGGCATGTGCTCTGTTTTGTCCTGATACAGCAGGCCATCAAAGACTAGGGATACTTGTAACTGAGCCATTCCATCTGTGGACTTCACAATCTTCTGTCTTTCTTCGTCATGAAAAGAATGCATATCACCTGGATTGTATGTCTAAAATGTCTGAGTTTATATGAATTCATTCTGACTTTTCATCAAGTGTTGGAAGTTTAATTAGCAGGGAACGAGAAGAAAGAATGAAGCACAACTCTGAAGTAAGTAAATCATTAATAGAGTGTGCCCTGTTTTGCGGACTACAAGGCCTTTCCTTGAGATGGCATATATAGAGAAGTCTCCATGGAGTCTAAATGTCATATTAGTGGGAACTTTATTGAGATTGTACATTTCATAGCAAGAACAGACAAAATTTTAGTACAAAGTGCACCTAAGAATGCTATGTACACCTCAAACATCATCTAGAATGAATTGGTATCTATTATTGGGGATGCTGTGCATGATGAAATAAGAGGAAATTAAATATTCTAAATACTTTTCTATTTTAGCTGATGAAGTTACCGACTGCAGTAATTCAGAATAACTCACATTTGTAGTGGACAAGGATTTTAATATCAGGGAGGAGTTTCTGGCCATGGAGCATATCACAGAAGGTGCACCAGCAACAGCTATTATGACCCGCCTTCAGACATGGGGGGGGGTGGATTGGCTAACTGTAGAGGGCAAGGCTATGATGGTGCATCCAAAATGTCATCTAGCAGACGTGGTATTCAAGGATTAATCAGAATGAGTGCTCCGCTTGCATTTTATAGTCATTGTCAATGCCATCAACTTAACCTCTGCATAGTCAAAGCATGCTCACTCCCACAAATCAGGAATGTAAGTGATACTTTATCTGAGGTATCCACATTTTTTGGTTTCTCACCAAAGCAGCAAAGCTTCTTTGATAAAATTATTGAAGGGCATGGTGAGCAAAAAAACACTTAAAGCTGAAAGATGTTTGTAAAATGCGCTGGGTTCATCGCATAGACGCTTACTCTACTTTCTTTGAATGGTACCCTTTTGTTATTAAAATAGTGGAAGAAATTTCCTGTCGCAGTGTGAACACTAGGAATAGTCATGGGATTCTGAAACTGTTACAAATGCGAATCGATTTTTATATCAGCTTCAGTTTCTTGTATCTTCATCCATTACCATAAGGTTTGGTCATGGGATTCTGAAACTGTTACAAAGGCATATGGATTTTTACATCTTTCCAGTTTCTTGTATCTTCATCCATTACCATGAAGTTACTCAGTTAACTTCGTAGTGTGACAGTGAAATTGCCGAAATGATCTACAGATGTCATATATAACAGCATATGAACAAGTGCCTGCAGTGCTGCATGAATTCCAGCTACTGAAGTTAGACTGCGAGTCTACATTTCATATTTGGTTTGAAGAAATGACTAAGCTCTCCCAGGATTTACTTATCTCCACTTCAGTCCCTATAGCAAAGTTTATAGAGCTAATGCACCAGAAGATAGCCCAGAAGTGTATTATCGAAGGAATGTTATGCTTCCCTTTCTCGATCATATTCTGGTTGAGTTACAAGATCGGTTTGGCAGGGGGTTCATCAAAGCATTGTGAAGTTGCTTGGCTTAATTCCATCCATGGTTGTCTGAAAGTAGCAACAGTTCACTTGATGAGGTTTTAGTGGATTGCTAAATTACTCTTGATAAGAATTCAAAACGGCATGAGTGAATTCCATTGAGGTGAATGTCATTACCTATATGCAGAATATCAATCACCTGATTGTGGTGTGTGGTGGAATCACCTGATTGTGTGTGTGGTGTGATTACTAACTTCATGATGTAATGTTTGGTGTATGACAACAGTTATCCATAAGTTCATAAGTCCACTACACAACTCCCCCAGAACCTCAATGAGTAGGCTTAATAGTTCTACCATATCTTGTGACATAGGGAGGTGTATGGCTTGGTGATGCGAGTGTAGGGCTTGGTGAGGCGAGTGTAGGGCTTGGTGAGGCGAGTGGAGGGCTTGGTGCGGCGAGTGTAGGGCATGGCGTGGATGAGGAGGATGGAGAATTGGTAGGAGAAAGTCCCACCTGTAAGGGTGTTGTAGGAGGGTAGACATGATTATCTAGGTAGGCAGGTTTAAGTCTGTCTATAGATATGACGTCTTCCTTGTTTTTCCTCGCAATGGTAACTGTTTTATCACACCTCCCAACCACTCTGAAGGGACCCTCATATGGTTTGCACAGGGGTGTTTTGTGCCTGTCCACTCTCACAAATACAAAGGCAGCCGTATCCAAGGCTTTAATGGTTGCACACTTAGAGTTACCGTGAAATTCGGTATTGGTAGGCAAAAATTTTCTCGTAGGTGAATCATGGCGCCTATGAGTTGGTGATATAAATTCTCCAGGGACAGTTATTGCTGATCCAAATACCATTTCTGCAGCCGAGCAGTTCAAATCCTCTTTAGGGGCAGTCCTGATCCCTAACATAACCCAAGGTAAAGCCAGGACCCAATCATTATCCAGCAACCTGGCTTTTAAGGCTTCCTTCAGGTTTCTGTGGAACCTCTCCACCATACCATTTGCCTGAGGGTGGTAAGCGGTGGTATGGTGGAGGGTGCATCCTAAGCTTTTAGCAATGCCAAGCCATAGTCTAGATGTGAATTGAGATCCTCTGTCAGAGGTGATGTGACTAGGCATGCCAAACCTTGCAATCCAACCCAGCAGAGCTTGGATACAACTGTCTGCTGAGGTATCTTTTAGAGGAAACGCTTCAGCCCATCTAGTGGTTCTATCCACAACAGTGAAAAGGTACTGAAACCCCTGTGAGGGAGGTAGTGGTCCTACAAGGTCCACATGAATGTGGTCAAACTTCCTGTCTGGAACTGGAATGTGTGCAGGGGTAGTTTTGGAATGTCGGATGGTTTTGGCTTTTTGGCAGGGTACACACGTCTTGGCCCATGTTCCAACCTGATTGTTCATGTGAGGCCATACAAACTTGGCAGATACAATTCTTCTAGTATTTCGTATAGATGGGTGGGATAAACCATGAACCAAGTCAAAAATCCTTTTTCTCCAAGAATTTGGTACCACGGGTCTAGGGTTCCCTAGGGAAGTGTCACATAAAAGCTTTGCCTCCGAGTCACCCAATGGTACCCAGTCCAGCACCAGACTACTATCAGCCACTTCAGCAGCTACATTTTCAGAAATCTGATCTCTAGCCATGTCTGTAAAATCAATGTCTGTGCTGCTCAACATGTTCACACTGTGTCTAGACAGAGCATCAGCCACAACATTGTATTTTCCTGCAACATGCCTGATGTCTGACGAGAACTCAGCTATGAAGCTTAATTGTCTCTGTTGTCTAGCGGGTCCTGGCTCAGATATTTTGGTTAAGCTGAAGGTGAGCGGCTTGTGATCGGTAAAAATGCTGAATTCTCTGCCCTCCAAGAAGTACTTGAAATGCTTAATGCCCAAATAAATAGCTAACAGCTCTCTGTCATATGTGCTGTACTTCTGTTCTGCAGTTTTAAGTTTCTTGCTCAGGAAAGCTAAAGGTTGCCAATCTCCCTTAATCTTCTGCTCTAGAACAGCACCAATGGCAGTATCTGAAGCATCAGTTGTAAGGGCTATGGGTGCTGCTGGGACAGGGTGGTTCAGCATGGTGGCACTAGCTAGCATCTCCTTGGCCCGATCAAAAGCACCATCCATGTCATCAGACCATGAGATCTTTCTAATGGATTTACTCTTTTTCCCAATGGCTTGGTACAGCGGAGCAAGAACATTGGCAGAATGTGGTAAAAATCTATTATAAAAGTTAATCATTCCAACAAATTCTTGCAACCCTTTGATGTTCATGGGTTTTGGGAACTCCCTGATAGCTTGTACCTTTTGGTCAAGGGGACGGCTTCCCTGCTGTGTAATATGATGACCTAGGAAATCAATCTCAATGCAACCAAACTGGCACTTTGCAGGGTTTACCACCAATCCCTTCTGTTCTAGTCTCTCAAACAGAATTTTTAGATGCTTCAAATGCTCAGTCTCATTCTCACTAGCTACTAACAAATCATCGATATAGGTGAACACAAAAGGAAGGTCTCTGCAGGTGACATCCATCAACCTCTGGAATGCCTGAGCAGCATTCCTGAGGCCGAAAGGCATCCTCAAGAACTCAAACAACCCAAAAGGTGTTATGATTGCTGTTTTAGCTATGTCTTCCTGTGCCATGGGGATCTGATGGTAGCCCCTGACCAAATCAATCTTTGAAAAAATGGTTTTCCCAGACAGGTGTGCTGAAAAGTCCTGTATGTGAGGGACAGGGTACCTATCTGGGAGTGTGACCTGGTTGAGCCTCCTATAATCCCCACAAGGTCTCCACCCTCCTGAACTTTTAGGGACCATATGTAAAGGCGAGGCCCATGGGCTGGAAGAGGGTCTGATGATGCCCAGACTGACCATGTTGGAAAATTCTTTCCTAGCTACCTTGAGCTTATCAGGAGGTAACCTTCTAGCCTTTGCAAACAAGGGAGGACCATGGGTGGTGATAAAGTGCTCTACTCCATGTTTGGAAAAGGGTTGGTGGAACTGAGTTGTTGTAATGGCTGGATAATTAGCAATTACCACCTTGGACTTGTTGATGGGGTGAGTAATTGTACCCAAATGTGGAGCTAACATGGAGGTATGTCCAAGAGGTGAGGTGCAAAAGGTGCTAGCATCCACAAGTTGCTTGTTGGCCATGTCCACTAGCAATTTATTGGCCCTTAAAAAATCCGCCCCCAACAATGGCTTGCTCACTTGAGCCACAACGAATTCCCAGTGGTAAATACCTGAATTGAAGTGTAGGGTGAGTTTCCTGGTTCCAAAAGATTTGATCCTGCTTCCATTGGCTGCCTGCAGAGATGGTCCAGGTTTCCTTGTTCTGCTTTCCACCCCCGTCACAGGCACCACGCTAACCTCCGCCCCCGTATCCACCAAGAAGCGCCTTTTCGTCGTCTTATCCAGTACAAAAACCAAGCAGTCTTTTAGGCCAGCCACTGCTGCCATTACTTGTGGCTGGCCTGCTCTTTTACTGGCCACGCACAAGGCTCTAGACATCTCTTGGCATCCTTCCCCCACTTCCAGTGATAAAAACAGTATTTTGGTTTGAAGGTAGTAGGGGTGGCAGATGTCTTCTTCTTGGAAAAAACAGAGTTCGTTACTAAGGGTGCCTCCAATGTGTTGGTGGTGGCTACTTCTTTTGCGGACCAGAGCAGGTCTGCATGTTTAGCCATAGCCCTGCAATTCTCGTGTTTAACTGCAACCAGTTGGGTCCTGATATCTTCGGGCAGTCTCTCCAGGAATAATTGTCTGAAGAGTAAGCAAGGTGGGTGATTGCCTAGTAAGGATAGCATCTCATCCATGAGCTCGGATGGTTTGGTAGCCCCCAGGTTGTGGATATGTAGCAGTTGAGAGGCTCTCTCCATTTCAGATAACCCAAACGTATCCAGGAGTCTTGCTTTGATGGTTTGATATTTTCCTTCCCCTGGTGGGTTATCCAAGAGGTCCAGGAGTCTGGAAGCAGTGTCTTGGTCCAGGGAGGCTATGATGTAGTAGTACTTGGTGTCATCATTGACAATTCCCCTGATGACAAACTGTGCTTCTGCCTGTGCAAACCAGCTTCTGGGTTGAGTGGTCCAGAATGGAGGCAACTTGAGAGAAACAGCATGCTCATGCGCCATGAAGATCTACTTCACAAACGTCGGGGTCACCAATTTAGTGGATTGCTAAATTACTCTTGATAAGAATTCAAAACGGCATGAGTGAATTCCATTGAGGTGAATGTCATTACCTATATGCAGAATATCAATCACCTGATTGTGGTGTGTGGTGGAATCACCTGATTGTGTGTGTGGTGTGATTACTAACTTCATGATGTAATGTTTGGTGTATGACAACAGTTATCCATAAGTTCATAAGTCCACTACAAGGTATATCAACTCTACCTGACCGATCTCACCTCAATTGTTTAAAACTGAATGTCAAAGATGGAAGATGATGTGGATGTCTACCACTGAAGAAGAAAGGCCACAATCCCTACAACAGACCATATAGTGAAATGGACATGTTCCCTGCTAAGGATTGCATGACTACCAGTTACAACATGTGAAAATGAGTGATCTAACAGCCAGCTAAAACTCCTAAAGACGTATTTAATTAAGGTCAACCATGTCTGAAGAGAGACGCTCAGCTTTGGCAATGATGAGATTTTCATCGACAGAAGACAAAGGACCTTGACTTGGATGCCTTGGTTCCTTCATTTGCAAGCAAGCATAAGAAGGATGCTAGTGCCATTTGTACTCAATGACTAACTGTATTTAGGTAAACTGTATTGTTTATAATTATATACTGGAACAAATTTGATGTTACTGTTTGTTTGTTGTTGTTTTGTAGAAGTAGAAAAATAGTTTAACCTTTTATTACAGGTCAATCAGAACTACCCTAAATGGATTCCTAGAATCACCCCTGCAGTGCCATGGTGATTTGGAACTCAGTAAAAAGCACCTCGGTTGAATGGCTGTTCATTTATGACCTCAGCATGTTTCATATCACCACATAAAATAAATCACATCTGATGCTGTAATCTTTGGTTTTATATAGTCATTATCATTTTTTAAATGAATAGAGTAACTAACTGCAATACTGGAATGGAGAGTACATGGTTACACAAGGTTTGTACTTTGTGGTTGGAGAGAAAAAAAGACGAAATGGTGGCAAATGATTTACTCTAATAACAAATATTGTCCTACCAAACAGTTACTTGACCGTAACATAACCAATTGATGTAGGTGCAGATCAGGTGTCAAATCATACTTAGTATAAACAATGTGATGTCAATTTCATTTCATAATTGTGCCTTAACAGGCTCAGAAGTATCAATCATTGACAGATAAGTAAGTGCCAAGGAACATCGTTTTGTGCGTTGCTCTTCATAGTTTGTGCTATGAATTTCGTTAGCAACCAAAGATGTTTCTCTAGCATGTTACTGTGCCTTAGACACACTCTTAGCCATAGCCTTGGTTACAGACTCACAGCTTAGCAGACTTGACAACCATGATGTATGGTTTTGCAGGCTAACAACTCATGTTTTGCAGGATTTTGATAGCTTTTGCAGGATCTACCACCACCCCAACATCCCTAATCCACCCTTCCACTTCCAAATATTCTATAGAATCTGATCAATACATAATGAAAGTGAAAGTGATATGAGAAGGAATTATGAAGTCTCTGGAGAAGTTTTATTCAAATATTCTAAGATAGAATCTGATCAATACATTTTTTCTACCTTTTTTTAAATTTTTTTAATTTTTTTAATTATTTTTTTTTTTAATCAAAATCATGGTCAATACCCATTGGCTAATATGAAGAGCACACAATGCATACACAACATATTAAATACATAAATATTAACAAATGGTATTTTGTACATAACATTTAAATAATATAAGAGAATGGAATTCCTTGATATTGAGCTATGAGAAAGAATTATGAAGTCTCGGGACAAGTTTCTTCGGTGTTTTTTTAGTAGCTGACTTAGCTATTAAATGCATAGTGTCATTAAGTTAATAAGGTGTGAATTTGAGTAACTTTTAACACTTAGGTCACACACCGTGGATGGATCTAGTTGCCGTCTTTCTTCAGTCTCCATCTTCCTGACCACACTAAAGAGGCATTCCAGATCTGCATTTGAATGAGGCAATATCAGCAAAACTTGTACAAACCACCAAAACGGATTACTTTCAAATCTATGACTGAGTGAACTTTAGCCATTGCTGCCCAGAAACGATCAATCGCTCCTGATTCATCATCAGCATCAAATTTGGAAAGTTGATGAGATGGTGTAGAACGATAATCCCGAAACTCCATGCTCAAAAAGTCCAATTCATCAATGGAAAGAGATGCAAAGCAGTTAGCCAATTGAAGAATGCCATTCATTGAGGTCTTATATTTATTCCTAGGATCAAGAAAACTGATTGTTGTAGAGTACTATCATGAAATGGAAATTTCTCTTTCATTTTCAATACACTAGTTTCGTAGAATGTTCGTAGAATGTACGTACACACTTAAAGAAATGTCTCTCAAGAGGACTTCCTACCATTTCTTCAAGGTCACCGTACAACAATAAACAGGTGGATGTACCAATACCAAGCTAATCATTACTTAGCTGGATTTTGCTATTAATAGAAGTGATATCATCTGTCAACTTGATAACATCGGGGTCAATGAAATTGCTGACAAAAGAATGCAAGAGTCGACGCACATCAGCCTGCAAAGTACCAATACGGCTGACACGAGTTTGAAAAACAGTGGAAAAGACATTCAAAGGCTTAAGGATATATAGAACGAAGTTACAAAATAACTTCACTTCAGGATCCTTAATTAAGCTGCCTAGCCACCCTCTGTACACACTCATTGTTAGGTTCAGTCTCAGCTATCCGGTCAAAATAGCAATGAAGAGCTGGCCACTGCTAAATCTATCTCTTCAATCAGCATTCTAAACTCAGCCACCTGGTTGAACAGTGCTTTAGAACTCAAAGTGGTTTAATATTGCTAAACTCAAGTTGAATTTCATTGAACTCCGCCACCCTTGTGGAAGAATGTTTGAAATGATAAAATGTCAATTAAAAGATCATCAAGAGAGACTGGAAGTTTTTTAAGAGCAGCAATAGTGCACAATGCACCCAAGTGGCAAAGACAACCATGGCTAAATAATTTTGGTTGTTTCCCAACTTAATACTGAATTATGCTTTCCCGCCATAACACTTGCAGTGTCTGATCCATAACCAATCATGTTACTCATGGAATCTTATGTGAATCAAACTCTTGTTCTATTGCAGTGAAGAGTGACTGAGCTGTAGCAATATTGCACACAGGCATACAAAGAAAACGTGTAACTGGCTGATGTGCCACTCTATCCCAATACCTTACCATGATTCCAAAGTACTTCCTATCTGTTTGATCGTTTCCACCGTCACAGAAAAGGGTGAAAGGAGAAGTGCAGCAAGATTTAATGACCTCATCATTCAATGCTGGAGCCAGTGCATATTTCACAATTGCTGTGGTTTTTGTCCTACCTGATGCAAACCCCTGTGCAATTTTGCAGTCAGGAAACATTATCTTGCACAATTTATTGAAATGATCAGCAGCTAAAAAGGGTATAATTTATTATGTTCTACAATGAATGTTGAAAAGTAAATTTCAGCAGCTGTAATCTGATCAGCTAGTGTGTCCTTTCTGAACACAGCAGTAATTCTAGTCTGACTAGTGCTCTGTTCTGCATGTGCACACTCTGAGTGCTTCTTGCTGCTTATGTGCCTTTTAATGTCATGGACTTTTCACGTCATGGGCGCCACCAGAAGCGACAAAAAAGACAGTTAAACAAACGTTGCAGTGAACATATGAAGCACCCTTAGGCTTCACACTCCGCTTCATATTGTAGCGCTTCCAGTCCACCTGCCACTTACTTGCTACCTTGGTCTTCTTAGCAGGGGGGGGGGGGGGGGGGGGGGGGGGCACTCTATAAAAAATTAAAAATGGCTGCCAAGTCAGGAAAGTAGCTCTGAACAACAAGCGCAAGAAACAGCTCAAAGATGGGGCCGAAGTTCTTGCAAAGTCACTTTTTGTTTGCCCAATATGTGAAGAAGGAATAGTCGATACCTCCGATGATAACGATGGTCAAGATTCGATTGAATGTGAGGGAAACTGCAACATGTGGCTGCATAGAAGATGTGCAAGCCTCTCCATAGGTGCATTCAATCTTGCAAAGGCATGCCATAAACCCTTTAAGTGCCTTGTCGTCTGGATGAGAAAAAATCTGAATTTAACGAGCTTAAGAAATCGGTGGAGTATTTTAATGTGAGTCTGAAGAGCCTGATGTCAGCAAAGAGTCCTGAAAATGAAATTGAGCAAAAGTCTACCCCAAATCTTGGATCTCATTCATATGCCCAGGTTGTGTCAGAGTCAATCTCCTCCCCTTCTGAAATCTCCGCAAGTGCCAACCACCACATTCAGTCACCAACGCACTAGGTTGGACAGAAAATTCAACATAGTAATTTATGAAATTGTGGAAAACCCAAAAGGCACTTCTCAATACATTCGTACAGCAAAAGACATCGAAGCTGCCACGTCCATACTACTAACTACTGTTCACTCCTCAATTTCAGAGCACTCCATCATCGATTGTGTTAGATCAGGCAAGTGTTTAGCAGATGGTTGCTGACCAGTTCTTGCAACCATGATCAGACCCACAGACTTTTTCGCTATACCTGCTAACAGGGCTAGGTTATCCCAGCTCCTTCATATTTCCATCTAGTCAGAACGCTCTCCAGAGGAGAGAAAGGTTGAATCTCTCTTACTAGTCGAAAGAAAACGCCTGATATCAACTGGGACAGATCGTGGTGTGATAAAGATTAGCCTTATTGTGAACAACAAAAGGTATGGTGTAATTGTAAATTGTACCTTCCAATTATGTTCACTTTTAAGTGATAACCATTCTAACGAAGCCATCCATCAGTTCCAATTAATGAAACCACAGGAATGCTTTTGCAACTACTACCCCAAAGACCTTGTCCTCACATGCTGTGGCTGCCACCTTGGAACCATTTTACTGACACCCACCATCATGATGACACTGCCCAAATCCCTCTCCCAAACACTTCCAGTAAATGACTATTTGATATTGCCATTGTCTTCATTTTGGCCTATGGAATGCACGTAGCATAGCAAGCAAACTATCTTTCTTTCAATCACTCACCTACGCAAAGTGCCTTGATGTTGTCTCAATTACTGAAACTTGGCTTACAAAATACATATGTGATGGAGAAATACTTCCATCAGGGTACTCTATTTATCGGCAAGACAGGGATGGCAGAGGTGCTGGTGTTTTGATCTCTGTCCCTAATCGTATTTCTTCCCAACGAGTCTCGGTAAATACATCTACAGAGCTGATAATAGTAAACCTAGCATTACCCACTAACACTTTTATTTTCTGTGTGTATATCTCTCCTAAAAGCTATTTAGATATTTTTTATGCCCTACCCAGTTTCTCACACATCATTTTACTTGGTGACTTCTA
This sequence comes from Cladorhizidae sp. MBARI D1340-BT2, assembly GCA_028752905.1. NCBI lineage: Eukaryota > Metazoa > Porifera > Demospongiae > Poecilosclerida > Cladorhizidae > Cladorhizidae sp. MBARI D1340-BT2. Next base: position 17,045,119 of record JAQNBH010000010.1, read on the forward strand.
CATCACAGATGTTAATTCATTGGTCAACCTTGCATGCATCCACGTTCTCTTCCACTACTTTTTGTGATAACTTATTCTCCTACAACTTAGTTCAACTTGTAAACAGCCTACACACAAATTGGGTAACCTTCTAGATCTAATCTTCACAAATTGTCCACAAAAAGAAATATCACTTCCATTGATTCATCTTCCTGCACTGACAAGTCTGATCATTATTTAATTTTGTTTGATGTGGTCACCCCACACATGCTACATTCTCCCCCTTCGTGTACTCTGCTGAACTATGCTAAAGCTGATTTAGAAGGTTTACGAGATCACCTCCTAGATGTCAGTATTGATCCCTGTATTTTACTCTCGGATGTTGAACAAATCTGGTTCCTCATTAAACAAAGTATATCATATGCATGTCACAAATTTGTTCCTGTTGCAAAAATTTCTCCCTCTCCTTGACGGTTTAATGCAGAAATCAGACATCTGTTGAAGAAGGCTAGCACTGTTCGTCGTCGTCATAATCATAAGCCCACTATTCATCAAGAGTCCAAGCTACTTTACATCGAATCAACTCTTCAGAGTTTGATTCGATCAGATAAACAAGAATATGAATCTAACCTTGTTTCTGCCTTCCACACCAATACAAGTAAATTACACAGATATTTAAATTTATTGTCTCATCCAAAGTCCTAACTATACCCTATTATTGACGCTGCTGTGGTGAAACATCCCCTCGAGAAAGCCAGACTCTTCAACTCTTTTTTCAACTCGGTTTTTACCATCAGTGATTTTGTTCTCTTTCCTCAGGAAAACCTCCCATCCCCCACAGACCAACTACACCTCATATCCGTCAATGAATCGGATGTGTTCAAGGTCCTTGTAACTCTCAAAACCAATAAGGCTCCTGGCATTGACAATGTGAGCCCTCTCATTTTGAAACTATGTGCCCACTCATTCTTGACTCCTATCACTCACCTGTCAGACTGCATAGAATCATGTGCAATACCAGATGAATGGAAGATTCATAAAATTATTCCTATCCCTAAAGGTGGTAATCATTCGATGGTGCAAAACTTCAGACTCATTTCTCTCTTGTGTCTCTTATTGAAAGTTCTGGAGTCCATTATTTACTCTAAAATTATTGATTTCGTTTGGCCACATTTATCTAAAAACCAACTGAAGTTTGTTCATGTCTCTCCCAACTACTATCCTACTTTTCTGTAATCATGAAAGCGATTGACAACAAGGAACAATGTGATGTTGTTTACCTGGATTTTTAAAAATCCTTCGATACCATTCCCCACCCTGAACTGCTGTACAAACTTTGGCATCTTGGCATAAATGGACCACTGTGGTGCTGGTTATCTCACAAATCGTTCACACCTTGTGTCAGTCTAGGGAACTTCATCTGACCTACTTCCAGTTAGATCAGGTCTTCCTCAAGGGAGTGTACTTGGGCCATTGTTATTCCTTGTATATATAAATGATATTCCAAGTACTATGTCATACTGCTTATTTGCTGATGATACAAAGCTCCTACAAGAGATAAAAAACTCAGAAAGTGAAACCTATTTGCAGCGAGACCTGGATGCTTTGTCATTGTGCTTCTCAACGTGGAAGTTACAAATCAACTCAGCTAAATGTGCTGCAATTCGATTCTCTCTATCTACTCAAACACCAACCACTTACTTCATCAATGGACAACCCATCACATGTGCAGAGGAGTATAGAGACCTGGGGATCATTGTCACCAGTAATCTTACTTGGTCTAGTCATATCAACAGAATATGTGCATCTGCCTATAGATCACTCCACCTAATTAGAAGAAGATCAATCTCCTCAAAAAATAAGATTCTGAGACGGAGCCTTTACTTTTCTCTAGTTCGTAGCAGATTATCTTACTGCTCACAGTTGTGGAGACCACATCTGATGAAGGACATCATGTGCTTTGAGAAAGTGCAAAGACGAGCTACAAAGTTCATCCTTGTGATGACTTCACCTCTGACTATAAATCTAGGCTGATTTCACTTCAGCTATATACTTCCTCCAATGTATTGGTTGGAACTTCATGACATCATGTTCTTGATCAAGTACTTGAATGAGTCCCCAGATAACCTTGATGTGAACTCTCACATTTCGTTTGTCTCCTCCTCCACAAGGGCCTCCAGATCTAACCATCTAAAATACAACTTCGGTCGGACTACATCAACACACCACTTTTATTTTAACAGAGTCCTTCTCCTTTGGAATGCAGTCATGGATCTATCACTTTCCTACCTGTGCATCAAAAACCGTATCATAACTTTTTTTTCTGGACCCATTTTATAGCTAACTTTGATTGTGATATTCCTTGCCTTTCCACTCCTTGTTCATCCTGCTCATAATCCTTAACAATAGTTCCTATTTTATTTACTCTACACAGGCTATACCAAAGTTGGTGATTGTCCTTCAACAGTTGCCATGTCACTCTCTTCCCTAGTTTTTGTGCCTGTATGCTCAATGTTGTAAAGTTCTAATAAGGCCACTGCAATTTAATTTCTTGTTTCTCAGGTCCAAATTTTAGCAGACTGGGGGGGGGGGGAATCACGTGATCCAAATCTGAAGCTGGTTAGAATGCAATGGCCTCTCCCTTCACTTTCGCCTGGCTGAGTATATACTGTAGTCAAGTTAGAGAGGATCCTATCTGCAAATCATCTGTTGAAATGCAGTACTACAAATCCACACTTGTGAGTTTCCCTGATGTCTGCTACTACTGTGGAATGGGGGCTGAAACACTAGTTGATGATGAAGAGGTGCGTGAACTTGGTGAATCATAATTATGCAACAGTGTTGCCCATATGCTTCCTTTGCAAGAGTGAGGGGAAACAAAACAACCTTCCGATTTGGTTAATTAAGAGGCCAAAATACAGTAATGAGATGGATTTTTTGGTTTTGGTTCAGCTTGAAACTATATATGTACCATGCAATACATTTTTCTTGAAAGTTTTTTTTCCTCCTGGTTGCCTGGTCTAAATTTGTGCCCAGGAATCTGAGAAACAAGTAATCAAATTGGTATGGCCTAATAATATAAAATAACAGCTTCTGTCCAAGGCTGATTCATGAGGTTGACCATTGTAGGCTAGGCTCCTTCACGCGAAAACTGAAGACGTTGATTCAATTCAGAAATACATACAGGACACAAAGCGTAAACAATAATCAAAGTCAAAAGTCAAAGGTTTACGGTGGGTTTTTCCAGAGGAGGGGTTGTTTCCGGGATTGCGGGAAGATGAAATGCAGGAGATTCCCTGGAAATCCGAGAGGGTCGGTAAGTGTGGGCGCGTTTGAGAGTGTGGTTATAAATAGCGTGGGTAGAGCTATGAGCATGCGTACACTGGCCGGTCTATATAACGGCCTAATCAGCGCACTGTAAATTAATACCAGGTTTTTACCATTTCAACAACTACATAGGAATGGATGAACACTTCACTTGCTCTGCTCAAGACCTCGGTAGAGACAATGCCACTGAGTTCGTGTGGACGCTGCCAGTAGAAGATGAATCACATCGGCAAAGTGTGATTTCTGTTGCAGTGATCCAAATCATCCTAATAACGGTGGGAATCCCTTTGAATATAGTAGTAATTGCTGCCATCCTGAAGAATAAGCTGCTCTCTAAGCCCACACATTTGCTACTGCTGAATTTGGCAGTTTCAGATGTGTTGGTGTGTGTGTTGGTCATGCCCTTCAACGTGGTCGTCTCTCTTGCTGGCAGGTTCTTCATAGGATCCTCAAATTACGTTCGCTGTCAATTTTGCCACGCTTTTGTAATCACCACCATCATCACCATCTATCTCTCGCTCTTCACTGTGGCTGCCATGTCTGTGGACAGACTAATTTATATCAAGTACCCCCTCAGATATGCCAGTATTGTAACGCGTAAGAGGATGACTGTGGTAATGCTAATTGTGTGGTTCGTGTGCATCTTTATTGGCCTTCCTCCTGTATTTGGGTTGGGGGAGATTGGTTACAGCAAGATTGTGGGCACTTGCAGCATCATCTACTCTGCTGAAACAAGAGTAACGCACAGTGTGTACTACTGTGTGCTACTGGTGTGTGTGGCCATCTTGCCCTTCGTCACTACTGTAGTTGCTAATGTGTGGCTCGTCTTCCTCATGCACAGATTCATATGGGAAAAATGTAATGACACAAAGAGAAAAATGGAATTCTGCCGTTCTAATTCTCAATCGGAACAAATAAATTCTCTGGATAACATTGAGTCCAGATATAACGAGCAGCAGATTTTCCTGGCCAAAGTGTTTGGAGCTATATTTGTTGTGAACATTGTCACGTGGATTCCAACTGTGTGCATCACTATAGTATGTGGTATAGTTGGAGCAGATAAAGTGCCACCTGAAATGTTCCCCTTCATCTTTCTTGCCTTCCTCAGTCAGCCTGCCATTCACCCCATATTGGAGACCTTTCTCGTGACCAAAATCAGAAACAGTTTGTGGAAATGGACTTGTTGCCGGCACCATGAAAAGACTCAAGAAGTACTTGTCTAAGTCATATGTTCATGTATGTATTTAGCATGCCCAGCATGGCAGCACTGTCTGATGTGGCACACATCAACATTTATGTCTTTCTCTAACATAACTTGGTTGCATATGGTGCATCATGAATTGAAGAGCACCACCCCAATAACATAATTATTATCTGTCACATTCATCTCTGCATTATATGGGCGTGCAAATCTCATAATAAGAGTAACAGTTGCTGTGATTGTTCTGAAGATCTTCTAGCATAGACCTGGTAGCCATGAAGCACATCACTATACATTCCAAATTCAAAGGACATATATATATTTATTTAGGATTACGGAATTGTTTGTTGTTAATATATTTACACAAGAATAAAGGGACACTGCTTGTGGTTGTAATGATATATGCTGCAGAGTACAAGGCATTTCTCTAAGCTAAATTACTACTATGCTCTATACTGTATGCTATTCTGCCTACAAAAGGCAACCCACCAACAACTTGTCGGAGTTGGTGGGTGCTTGTCAGGGCTCGGCCCTGACTGGCTTCAGAGCAGCCCTATAAAGAATGAACATTATAAATAGAATTTATATATAGAGCTAGAATTCATGATCTCGGACTATCAACACATAGGGCAATCAGAACTCATGATTTCAGACTATCAACACTTAAGACAATCATGGTATCATTTCACACTCTTAGATAAGTCCTGTAGGGACAAGCAGTAATTCTACAACTCCCACACTGTCATCAACACCATAAGCTGTGAAAGCCTGGCTGCAAGGGTATTTAAACCCCTCTGCAGTCCAGGCTTAGGCAGTCTCATCCTCTCCTGCTACTCGACTGTTGTTTTAATACAAGTTACTTAAGATCTAAAACTATTTTGTCAAGCTTGGAGTTTAGCTAGAAGAAGTTAGGGAGAGACTCTGGTGGCAGCGAATTACCAAAGTTGGTATCTGTTAGGCCTCTTGTGGTTGGAGACTACTCTAATAGTGCTGATCTCAATTAAATTATAGTTTTGGTTGAAAACCATCAGAGAGCCTGTAACAGTATCATATTCCAGAGAATGGGCACATAGCCTCCGTGACATGGCTATTCCCTCACAGCTATACTATAATACTAGTGTCTACTCTGCCTGAGGGATATAGTGTGTTCACTGCATCCATTCTCTTCCAGGTTGGCTGGTCTGCCTGCATTACATACTTAATCTCCAATACAATTACGTCTTTGGATCTTTGGCATCTGAAACTGCTGCATAATGTCATCATAAACATCCTCAATCACCTTGTATCTGGCACCTCCCTCAACCAAGTCAGATGTCAAAACAAATATGTAATGTTCAAGTATTATATTACACACTGTATCAGTCACTTTGATTATTATGCATAGACATTGCATCATCATTATGTATTGATTGTGACACATTATTACATCACGTGATAGAAGAAAGAGAAGTTTTATACTTGTGCTTTAACTGTCTAAGTACGGTTCGACGGTCTTCATAAATCCAGCCTGGACGGATATAAAGACAACCAGATAACAATAAGTAACAGTTGAACAGTATAACTGGCGATGAGGATTATGAACCATAGCAGTAGCCGGAAGAATTGACTTGTCACCATTAGCAACCTTTGACACTGTGAGTGATCCATCATATTAAGCCAGAGATGGAAAAGTTGGAAGCGGCATTTCGAGATAATTATATATAGCAGCGCTCAATGTAAGTGACGACAAACAAAAGAAAGCAATCCTGTTGTATCAGGCAGGACAGGCTACCCAAGAAATTTTTGACACAATTCCAAATACAGGAGATGACTTTGCCACAGCTATGGAAAAGTTAGACAACTATTTCACACCCAAGAAAAATGTGTCCTACGAGATTTTCCAATTTCGTAAAGCTGTTCAACAATCAGGAGAGACTGGATCAATTTGTTACCAGATTGAGAAAGCTAGCTTCCACATGTGACCTGGGAAAAGAGTTGAAGTCCACTACCATCCAGAATTGTCAGTCAAAACATCTAAGAAGAGTGGCACTTCATGATGATCTATCCTTAGAGGCTCTACTGGCTAAAGCAAGAGCGCAAGAAGCGAGTGAAGAGCAAGCAAAAGGAATTGAACAGGCACACTCAGCAGCAGAAGCAGTGAATGTTATTCAGCAGAAGCGACCACCCAGAAAATGGCAGTCACCACGAACATGGACAAAACCAGAAGGTCAGAGTATATGTCGTAAGTGTGGATTTTTGTGGCCCCATAAGAATGGCTCATGTCCAGCAAAAGGTCAAACTTGTAGTAAGTGTGGTAAAAGTAATCATTTTGCCAAAGTATGTCTCTCAAAACAAAAACAAGTACAAGGTCGATACAAGGTCGATACAAAACACATGAGTCCCAACCGAAACACAAGCACAAACAAATTTGTCAAGTTTCATCAGAGTCCAACCAAAAGTGTGATAGCAGTAGTGATGAGTATCTGTACACATTGGGTGTGACACTGCACGTATGGCAGCACCAAAAGTAAATTTGAAAATCAACAGCACCACAGTTTGCATGATTGTAGACACAGGAGCATCCATGGACATCATGGATGAGGAAACATTTGCCAAAGTGAACCAAGCGAATAATCCTGAGTTACAGCCTTCAACAAAGCGTATGGTGCAGACTCCCAACTTACAGTAGTGGGACAGTTTGACACTAACTTTGAAGTTGATACAAAGACAGTGCTATCAACAATTCATGAACTACGAGGAAGTCACGGGTCTCTACTCAGTTACAAGACAGCATGTGACCTTGGTCTGGTTCATGTTAAGATTAAGCATGTTTGGTATAGTCCAAGAGTATGTGAGAGGCTGGTGCAAAAATATCCCAATTTGTTTGAAGGTATAGGCAAGCTCAAGAATGCAGAAGTCAAACTTCACATTGACACAAATGTACCTCCTGTGGCTCAAGCAACACGCAGAATTCCTTTTCACATGAGGAAACAAGTTGAAAAAGAGCTCATCAACCTTGAACAACAAAGAATCATTGAGAAAGTTGAAGGTTCAACTCCATGGGTTTCACCTTTAGTCATTATCCCCAAAAAGAATGGCGAGGTTTATGTGTTGACATGAGGAGAGCAAATAAGGCAATCAACCGAGAGAGACATCTTAGTCCAACAATTGATGATCTTATTCACAACCTGAATGGAGCAACAGTTTTTACAAAACTTGATTTAAGACAAGGATATCATCAAAACACTTATTACCTGAGAGCAGATATATAACAACGTTCACAACTCACAAAGGTTTAAGACGTTATGCTCGACTGAACTTTGGAACAAACTCATCAAGTTGGATATTTCAAAACATCATCCATGAACAGATTCGGGACATACCAGGATCAATCAACATAAGTGATGATGTTATAATATTTGGGAAAACTCAAGCTGATCATGACAAGGCTCTACAGGCAGTTTTTGAGAGATTCTCATCAGTCAGTTTGTCTTTCAACAAGACAAAGTGTGAATTCAGCAAGAACTCGTTGACATTCTTTGGTTTTGTATTTTCGGACAAAGGAATCTCACCTGATCCTAAGAAAGTACAAGCAATTCATGACGCCAATCCTCCTACATCAACCAGTGGTATCCGAAGTTTTCTAGGAATGGCAACATATTGTGCAAAATTTATACCATGCTTCAGTGACATATCACAGCCATTACGTGAGTTGACCAGAAAGGATGTTCATTTCTTATGGACAACAGAACATGACAAAGCTTTTCAAAAAATCAAGCAGCTATTAGCAAGTTATACAATCATGGCATATTTCGATCAACAGAAAGTAACAGAGCTGATCACAGATGCATCACCTGTCGGTCTCTCAGCAATACTGTTTCAAAAGTCGCAGGGAGAGAATCACGGAAGAGTAATAGCTTATGCAAGCAGAGCACTCTCTGATGTAGAAAGCAGGTATTCTCAGACAGAGAAAGAAGCATTAGCCATAGTGTGGGCTATTGAAAAGTTTCATCTATATCTCTATGGAGGACATTTTACCCTTTACACGGACTGCAAACCAGTCGAATTGATTTATGGTAACCCAAAGTCCAAGCCTCCAGCACGCATCGAACATTGGAATCTGAGACTACAAGGATATGACTTCTCAATAATACATACTAAAGGAAACCAGAATCCTTCCAATTACCTCTCAAGACATACAAACTCAGAGGAACCAAAGAAACAAGAAACCATGGCGGAGGACTATGTCAATTTCTTATCTGCTCACGCAGTACCAAAGGCTATGACGTTGTCAGAGATTCGAGAAGCAACCACAGCTGACCCAACCTTGCAGCAGATATCCAAAATGATCAGAACTGACAAGTGGAAAGAGCAGACCACATCCGAGGCAGACATCGCAGAAATCAAGCTTTTTCAAACAGTCAAGAATGAACTCACTGTTAGTAGTGATGAAAGTGTGATACTCTGTGGAAATCGCATCGTAATACCAACTTCACTACGAAAGAGAGCAATTATGTTGGCTCATGAAGGTCACCGAGGAATTGTAGTTGCTCAGAGAAAAGGTATGGTTCCCAGGAATAGAAGCAAGAGTAAAGCAACAGATTGACAATTACATTGCTTGTCAGGCCAATGGTCCAGAAAATCGTCCTGAACCTCTCCAGATGTCAACATTGCCTCCAGAGCCATGGCACACTGTACATGTTGATTTATGTGGACCTTTCCCAACTAGAGAATATCTACTTGTTACGATAGATGCCTATTCTCGTTTTCCTGAAGCAGAAATAGTACAATCAACAGCAGCAAAAGGAACAACTTACAAGCTTGACAGAATCTTTGCCACACACGGATCTTTGCCACACACAGAATTCCAAGAGTTCTCAAGACTGATAATGGACCACCATTTTTCGGAAATGAGTTTAAAGCCTATATGGAAGAGAATGGAATATCTTACCAGAAGATTACTCCATTGTGGTCACAAGCTAATTCAGAAGCAGAGAACTTTATGAAACCCCTCACAAAAGCAATTCATTCATCGAATGCTGAAGGAAGAGATTGGAAGAAAGATCTGTACCCAATTCATGTTGAATTACAGAGCAACACCACACTGCACAACTGGAGATTCCCCATCTGAATTACTGTTCAACAGAAAGATTAAAACCAAGCTTCCCCAAGTGGAAATGGATGTTGACACTCTAGGAAATGATGTGGAAGTAAAGATAAACGAGTCAAAGAGAGAATGAAGGAGCATGCAGACAGAAGAGCCCGAGCTCAAGTCTCAAGTCTCAACATTAGTGAAACAGTTCTCCTACGTCAGCGAAAGAAGAACAAGTTCAGCACAAAGTTTGATCCATCACCTTTCCAAATAGTGGGGGGAAATGGAACAATGATCACAGCGATCAGGAACGGAAAGTATGTTACACGAAACATTTCTCAGTTCAAAAAGATTAGTTTGAATATCGAGTGTCCAGATCTCTCAGAAGATGAGTATGAGTCAGATACGCTGGAAGATGACAATGAGACTCTACCACAAGGAAATTCCCCACAAAATATGCTTCCAGTGAATCAAGTTCCTCCGACATGGAACAGAAGATACCCTACCAGGAAGAAACAACCATTTCATCAATTTGGTCATAATATATATGAACAGTAAGTCATTAGAACATTTCATTATGTTAAGATATTAAATTAAGGGGAAAAAGGAGAGATGTAATGTTCAAGTATTATATTACTAATCACACACACTGTATCAGTCGCTTTGAGACATTGCATCATACTTATGTATTGATTGTCACATTATTACATCATGACGTGATAGAAGAAAGAGAAGTTTTATACTCGTTCTTTAACTGTCTAAGTACGGTTCGACGGTCTTCATAAATCCAGTCCCATCAGTTGACCTGGACGGATATAAAGACAACCAGATAACAATAAGTAACAGTTGAACAGTATACTATGGACATTTAGTAACTTTTGGTAGTCTTCCGACAAGTCGTAGGCCACCACATCTCCAAATGCACCCACTGAAATTGCATGCATGTTATTGAGTGAACTGAGAACAGGGAAAGTGTTCTTCAAGGAGGTGATTTATGTAAATAACAGGACATACAATTTACTCTGCCACTTCTTTTTGGAATTTGAACTTTACACTTGTGGTTTCCTTTTCCTTGTAATTAGGGTGGAAATAACCTTGAGTGAGAACTTAAATTTAGTATGCCCTATTTAGGATAGAAGCTCTAGTCCAATGCAGATTCTTCCTATATCAAATTGTGGTCCACAGGTTTACCACATAAGGAGAGCTACTGATTGATTGGGGACTTTTTGGAGGAAGTCCATGGCGATTTGTCTGGTGAGGTAATTGTTCAAGAACTTAGAAGGAAGTTTTACTAGGAATCCAAGTGGATTTTGTGTATTACTATTAAACACTAACTGTTGAAGCTGCCCCCTTCATCTACACTTTCAATTGCACTAGCCATAGGTAAAGGATGTCCTTTGTGAAACTAATCTTGCACTCTTAATAGTAGACTGGTCAACAATGACTTCTTATCAGAGGAAAAGGAAGAGCATGGAAGGACAAACTAGTCTCAATGACTGGAAAAGAGCGAGTAAGTCTTTAACAATAAACAAAAACGTTACAAGTTTAGTTATTTATATTCCATTAGCTAGGCTATATCCTAATAAAGAATAACACAGTTATATATGGTGTATCTATTTAGATCTATCCTACACATATAGTTGTACTGACTGCTATTGCTGGCACTAGCACTCTTGACCAAGATAATAGTACGCCATCATTTTCAGCCTCGATTGGCAATTCTGGCTCCACTGAACAGGACACACCATCTTCTTCAGCAGCTAACAATCACACCATGGCCACTGATAGCACACCATCACTCTCCGATAGTGCGCTACTGCCTCCCATTTCCCTAATGAATATTCCACCCACTCAAGCACAGACATAGGAATGTTGCTGCATCAAGGCCACAATTTTGTGCGTGGGTTGCCTGATGATGAAAAAATGAAAAATGTACGCTTCATTTCTGGCCGTATTAATTATCCCACTACATTCATGAATGGGTGCCACAGAAAATTTAGGACTCAGTGGGTGCAAAACCATCAATGGCTAATCTATAGTCCAAGTGAAGATGGTGCCTATTGCAGGGCATGTGCTCTGTTTTGTCTTGATACAACAGGCCATCAAAGACTAGGGATACTTGTAACTGAGCCATTCCATCTGTGGACTTCACAATCTTCTGTCTTTCTTCGTCATGAAAAGAATGCATATCACCTGGATTGTATGTCTAAAATGTCTGAGTTTATATGAATTCATTCTGACTTTTCATCAAGTGTTGGAAGTTTAATTAGCAGGGAACGAGAAGAAAGAATGAAGCACAACTCTGAAGTAAGTAAATCATTAATAGAGTGTGCCCTGTTTTGCGGACTACAAGGCCTTTCCTTGAGATGGCATATATAGAGAAGTCTCCATGGAGTCTAAATGTCATATTAGTGGGAACTTTATTGAGATTGTACATTTCATAGCAAGAACAGACAAAATTTTAGTACAAAGTGCACCTAAGAATGCTATGTACACCTCAAACATCATCTAGAATGAATTGGTATCTATTATTGGGGATGCTGTGCATGATGAAATAAGAGGAAATTAAATATTCTAAATACTTTTCTATTTTAGTTGATGAAGTTACCGACTGCAGTAATCAGAATAACTCACATTTGTAGTGGACAAGGATTTTAATATGAGGGAGGAGTTTCTGGCCATGGAGCATATCACAGAAGGTGCACCAGCAACAGCTATTATGACCCGCCTTCAGACATGGGGGGGGGGGGGGGGGGGGGGGGGGGGGGGGGGGGGGGGGGGGGTGGATTGGCTAACTGTAGAGGGCAAGGCTATGATGGTGCATCCAACATGTCATCTAGCAGACGTGGTGTTCAAGGATTAATCAGAGTGAGTGCTCCGCTTGCATTTTATAGTCATTGTCAATGCCATCAACTTAACCTCTGCATAGTCAAAGCATGCTCACTCCCACAAATCAGGAATGTAAGTGATACTTTATCTGAGGTATCCACATTTTTTGGTTTCTCACCAAAGCAGCAAAGCTTCTTTGATAAAATTATTGAAGGGCATGGTGAGCAAAAAAACACTTAAAGCTGAAAGATGTTTGTAAAATGCGCTGGGTTCATCGCATAGACGCTTACTCTACTTTCTTTGAATGGTACCCTTTTGTTATTAAAATAGTGGAAGAAATTTCCTGTCGCAGTGTGAACACTAGGAATAGTCATGGGATTCTGAAACTGTTACAAATGCGAATCGATTTTTATATCAGCTTCAGTTTCTTGTATCTTCATCCATTACCATAAGGTTTGGTCATGGGATTCTGAAACTGTTACAAAGGCATATGGATTTTTACATCTTTCCAGTTTCTTGTATCTTCATCCATTACCATGAGGTTACTCAGTTAACTTCGTAGTGTGACAGTGAAATTGCCGAAACGATCTACAGATGTCATATATAACAGCATATGAACAAGTGCCTGCAGTGCTGCATGAATTCCAGCTACTGAAGTTAGACTGCGAGTCTACATTTCATATTTAGTTTGAAGAAATGACTAAGCTCTCCCAGGATTTACTTATCTCCATTTCAGTCCCTAGAGCAAAGTTTATAGAGCTAATGCACCAGAAGATAGCCCAGAAGTGTATTATCGAAGGAATGTTATGCTTCCCTTTCTCGATCATATTCTGGTTGAGTTACAAGATCGGTTTGGCAGGGTTCATCAAAGCATTGTGAAGTTGCTTGGCTTAATTCCATCCATGGTTGTCTCAAAGTAGCAACAGTTCACTTGATGAGGTATATCAACTCTACCTGACCGACCTCACCTCAATTGTTTAAAACTGAATGTCAAAGATGGAAGATGAAGTGGATGTCTACCTGAAGAAGAAAGGCCACAATCCCTACAACAGACCATATGCAGTAGTGAAATGGACATGTTCCCTGCTAAGGATTGCATGAACACTATCAGTTACAACATGTGAAAATGAGCGATCTAACAGCCAGCTAAAACTCCTAAAGACGTATTTAATTAAGGTCAACCATGTCTGAAGAGAGACTCTCAGCTTTGGCAATGATGAGATTTTCATCGATAGAAGACAAAGGACCTTGACTTGGATGCCTTGGTTCATTCATTTGCAAGCAAGCATAAGAAGGATGCTAGTGCCATTTGTACTCAATGACTAACTGTATTTATGTAAACTGTATTGTTTATAATTATATACTGGAACAAATTTGATGTTACTGTTAGTTTGTTGTTGTTTTTTAGAAGTAGAAAAATAGTTTAACCTTTTATTACAGGTCAATCAGAACTACCCTAAATGGATTCCTAGAATCACCCCTGCAGTGCCATGGTGATTTGGGACTCAGTAGAAAGCACCTCGGTTGAATGGGCTGTTCATTTATGACCTCAGCATGTTTCATATCACCACATAAAATAAATCACATCTGATGCTGTAATCTTTGGTTTTATATAGTCATTATCATTTTTAGAATGAGTAGAGTAACTTACTGCAATACTGTAATGGAGAATACAAGGTTACACAAGGTTTGTACTTTGTGGTTGGAGAGAAAAAAAGACGAAATGGTGGCAAATGATTTACTCTAATAACAAATATTGTCCTACCAAACAGTTACTTGACCGTAACATAACCAATTGATGTAGGTGCAGATCAGGTATCAAATCATACTTAGTATAAACAATGTGATGTCAATTTCATTTCATAATTGTGCCTTAACAGGCTTAGAAATATCAATCATTGACAGATAAGTAAGTGCCAAGGAACATCATTTTGTGCGTTGCTCTTCATAGTTTATGCTATGAATTTCGTTAGCAACCAAAGATGTTTCTCTAGCATGTCACTGTGCCTTAGACACACTCTTAGCCATAGCCTTGGTTACAGCCTCACAGCTTAGCAGACTTGACAACCATGATGTATGGTTTTGCAGGCTAACAACTCATGTTTTGCAGGATTTTGATAGCTTTTGCAGGATCTACCACTTCCCCCCCCCCCCCCCCCCCCCCCCAACATCCCTAATCCTCCCTTCCACTTCCAAATATTCTATAGAATCTGATCAATACATAATGAAAGTGAAAGTGATATGAGAAGGAATTATGAAGTCTCTGGAGAAGTTTTATTCAAATATTCTAAGACAGAATCTGATCAATACATTTTTTTCTACCTTTTTTTAAATTTTTTTAATTTTTTAAATTTTTTTTTTTTAAATCAAAATCATGGTCAATTACCCATTGGCTAATATGAAGAGCACACAATGCATACACAACATATTAAATACATGAATATTAACAAATGGTATTTTGTACATAACATTTAAATAATATAAGAGAATGGTATTCCTTGATATTGAGCTATGAGAAAGAATTATGAAGTCTCGGGACAAGTTTCTTCAGGGATTTTTTAGTAGCTGACTTAGCTATTAAATGCATAGTGTCGTTAAGTTAATAAGGTGTGAATTTGAGTAACTTTTAACACTTAGGTCACACACCGTGGATGGATCTAGTTGCCGTCTTTCTTCAGTCTCCATCTTCCTAACCACACTAAAGAGGCATTCCAGATCTGCATTTGAATGAGGCAATATCAGCAAAACTTGTACAAACCACCAAAACAGATTACTTTCAAATCTATGACTGAGTGAACTTTAGCCATTGCTGCCCAGAAACGATCAATCGCTCCTGATTCATCATCAGCATCAAATTTGGAAAGTTTATAAGATAGTGTAGAATGATAATCCCGAAACTCCATGCTCAAAAAGTCCAATTCATCAATGGAAAGAGATGCAAAGCGGTTAGCCAATTGAAGAATGCCATTCATTGAGGTCTTATATTTATTCCTAGGATCAAGAAAACTGAGTTGTTGTAGAGTACTATCATGAAATGGAAATTTCTCTTTCATTTTCAATACACTAGTTTCGTAGAATGTTCGTAGAATGTACGTACACACTTAAAGAAATGTCTCTCAAGAGGACTTCCTACCATTTCTTCAAGGTCACCGTACAATAATAAACAGGTGGATGTATATACCAATACCAAGCTAATCATTACTTAGCTGGATTTTGCTATTAGTGATATCGATAGAAGTGATATCATCTGTCAACTTGATAACATCGGGGTCCATGAAATTGCTGACAAAAGAATGCAAGAGTCGACGCACATCAGCCTGCAAAGTACCAATACGGCTGACATGAGTTTGAAAAACAGTGGAAAAGACATTCAAAGGCTTAAGGATATATAGAACGAAGTTACAAAATAACTTCACTTCAGGATCCTTAAGCTGCCTAGCCACCCTCTGTACATGCTCATTGTTAGGTTCAGTCTCAGCTATCCTGTCAAAATAGCAATGAAGAGCTGGCCACTGCTGAATCTATCTCTTCAAGCAGCTTTCTAAACTCAGCCACCTGGTGAACAGTGCTTTAGAACTCAAAGTGGTTTAATATTGCTAAACTCAAGTTGAATTTCATTGAACTCCGTCACCCTTGTGGAAGAATGTTTGAAATGATAAAATGTCAATTAAAAGATCATCAAGAGAGACTGGAAGTTTTTTAAGAGCAGCAATAGTGCACAACGCACCCAAGTGGCAAAGACAACCATGACTAAATAATTTTGGTTGTTTCCCAAGAAACTTAATACTGAATTATGCTTTCCCGCCATAACACTTGCCGTGTCAGATCCATAACCGATCATGTTACTCATGGAATCTTATGTGAATCAAACTCTTGCTCTATTGCAGTGAAGAGTGACTGAGCTGTAGCAATATTGCAGACAGGCATACAAAGAAAACATGTAACTGGCTGATGTGCCACTCTATCCCAATACCTTACCATGATTCCAAAGTACTTCCTATCTGTTTGATCGTTTCCACCTTCCACCGTCACAGAAAAGGGTGAAAGGAGAAGTGCAGCAAGATTTAATGACCTCATCATTCAATGCTGGAGCCATTGCATATTTCACAATTGCTGTGGTTTTTGTCCTACCTGATGCAAACCCCTGTGCAATTTTGCAGTCAGGAAACATTATCTTGCACAATTTATTGAAATGATCAGCAGCTAAAATGGGTATAATTTATTATGTTCTGCAATGAATGTTGAAAATTAAATTTCAGCAGCTGTAATCTGATCAGCTAGTGTGTCCTTTCTGAACACAGCAGTAATTCTAGTCTGACTAGTGCTATGTTCTGCATACTCCGAGTGCTTCTTGCTGCTTATGTGCCTTTTAATGTCATGGACTTTTCATGGGCGCCACCAGAAGCGACAAAAAAGACAGTTAAACAAACGTTGCAGTGAACATATGAAGCATCACACTCCGCTACATATTGTAGTGCTTCCAGTCCACCTGCCACTTACTTGCTACCTTGGTCTTCTTAGCAGGGGGGGGGGGGGGCACTCTATAAAAAAAATTAAAAATGGCTGCCAAGTCAGCTCTGAACAACAAGCGCAAGAAACAGCTCAAAGATGGGGCCGAAGTTCTTGCAAAGTCACTTTTTGTTTGCCCAATATGTGAAGAAGGAATAGTCGATACCTCCGATGATAACGATGGTCAAGATTCGATTGAATGTGAGGGAAACTGCAACACGTGGCTGCATAGAAGATGTGCAAGCCTCTCCATAGGTGCATTCAATCTTGCAAAGGCATGCCATAAACCCTTTAAGTACCTTGTCGTCTGAATGAGAAAAAATCTGAATTTGACGAGCTTAAGAAATCGGTGGAGTATTTTAAGGAGAGTCTGAAGAGCCTGATGTCAGCAAAGAGTCCTGGAAATGAAATTGAGCAAAAGTCTACCCCAAATCTTGGATCTCATTCATATGCCCCGGTTGTGTCAGAGTCAATCTCCTCCCCTTCTGAAATCTCCGCAAGTGCCAACCACCACATTCAGTCACCAACGCACTAGGTTGGACAGAAAATTCAACATAGTAATTTATGAAATTGTGGAAAACCCAAAAGGCACTTCTCAATACATTCGTACAGCAAAAGACATCGAAGCTGCCACGTCCATACTACTAACTACTGTTCACTCCTCAATTTCAGAGCACTCCATCATCGATTGTGTTAGATCAGGCAAGTGTTCAGCAGATGGTTGCCGACCAGTTCTTGCAACCATGATCAGACCCACTGACTTTTTCGCTATACCTGCTAACAGGGCTAGATTATCCCAGCTCCCTCATAATTATTTCCATCTAGTCAGAACGCTCTCCAGAGGAGAGAAAGGTTGAATCTCTCTTACTAGTCGAAAAAAAACGCCTGATATCAACTGGGACAGATCGTGGTGTGATAAAGCTTAGGAAAAACAGCCTTATTGTGAACAACAAAAGGTATGGAAATTCTACCTTCCAATTATGTTCACTTTTAAGTGATAACCATTCTAACGAAGCCATCCACTCAGTTCCAATTAATGAAACCACAGGAATGCTTTTGCAACTACTACCCCAAAGACCTTGTCCTCACATGCTGTGGCTGCCACCTTGGAACCATTTACTGACACTCACCATCATGATGACACTGCCCAAATCCCTCTCCCAAACACTTCTAGTAAATGACTATTTGATATTGCCATTGTCTTCATTTTGGCCTATGGAATGCACGTAGCATAGCAAGCAAACTATCTTTCTTTCAATCACTCACCTACGCAAAGTGCCTTGATGTTGTCTCAATTACTGAAACTTGGCTTACAAAATACATATGTGATGGAGAAATACTTCCATCAGGGTACTCTATTTATCGGCAAGACAGGGATGGCAGAGGTGCTGGTGTTTTGGTCTCTGTCTCTAATCGTATTTCTTCCCAACGAGTCTCGGTAAATACATCTACAGAGGTAAACCTAGCATTACCCACTAACACTTTTATTTTCTGTGTGTATATCTCTCCTAAAAGCTATTTAGATATTTTTGATGCCCTACCCAGTTTCTCACACATCATTTTACTTGGTGACTTCTACATCACAGATGTTAATTCATTGGTCAACCTTGCATGCATCCACGTTCTCTTCCACTACTTTTTGTGATAACTTATTCTCCTACAACTTAGTTCAACTATCTAATCTTCACAAATTGTCCACAAAAAATATATATCACTTCCATTGATTCATCTTCCTGCACTGACAAGTCTGATCATTATTTAATTTTGTTTGATGTGGTCACCCCACACATGCTACATTCTCCCCCTTCGTGTACTCTGCTGAACTATGCTAAAGCTGATTTAGAAGGTTTACGAGATCACCTCCTAGATGTCAGTATTGATCCCTGTATTTTACTCTCGGATGTTGAACAAATCTGGTTCCTCATTAAACAAAGTATATCATATGCATGTCACAAATTTGTTCCGGTTGCAAAAATTTCTCCCTCTCCTTGACGGTTTAATGCAGAAATCAGACATCTGTTGAAGAAGGCTAGCACTGTTCGTCGTCGTCATAATCATAAGCCCACTATTCATCAAGAGTCCAAGCTACTTTACATCGAATCAACTCTTCAGAGTTTGATTCGATCAGATAAACAAGAATATGAATCTAACCTTGTTTCTGCCTTCCACACCAATATAAGTAAATTACACAGATATTTAAATTTATTGTCTCATCCAAAGTCCTAACTATACCCTATTATTGACGCTGCTGTGGTGAAACATCCCCTCGAGAAAGCCAGACTCTTCAACTCTTTTTTCAACTCGGTTTTTACCATCAGTGATTTTGTTCTCCTTCCTCAGGAAAACCTCCCATCCCCCACAGACCAACTACACCTCATATCCGTCAATGAATCGGATGTGTTCAAGGTCCTTGTGACTCTCAAAACCAATAAGGCTCCTGGCATTGACAATGTGAGCCCTCTCATTTTGAAACTATGTGCCCACTCATTCTTGACTCCTATCACTCACCTTCTGTCAGACTGCATAGAATCATGTGCAATACCAGATGAATGGAAGATTCATAAAATTATTCCTATCCCTAAAGGTGGTAATCATTCGATGGTGCAAAACTTCAGACTCATTTCTCTCTTGTGTCTCTTATTGAAAGTTCTGGAGTCCATTATTTACTCTAAAATTATTGATTTCGTTTGGCCACATTTATCTAAAAACCAACTGAAGTTTGTTCATGTCTCTCCCAACTACTATCCTACTTTTCTGTAATCATGAAAGCGATTGACAACAAGGAACAATGTGATGTTGTTTACCTGGATTTTAAAAAATCCTTCGATACCATTCCCCACCCTGAACTTCTGTACAAACTTTGGCATCTTGGCATAAATGGACCACTGTGGTGCTGGTTATCTCACAAATCGTTCACACCTTGTGTCAGTCTAGGGAACTTCATCTGACCTACTTCCAGTTAGATCAGGTCTTCCTCAAGGGAGTGTACTTGGGCCATTGTTATTCCTTGTATATATAAATGATATTCCAAGTACTATGTCATACTGCTTATTTGCTGATGATACAAAGCTCCTACAAGAGATAAAAAACTCAGAAAGTGAAACCTATTTGCAGCGAGACCTGGATGCTTTGTCATTGTGCTTCTCAACGTGGAAGTTACAAATCAACTCAGCTAAATGTGCTGCAATTCGATTCTCTCTATCTACTCAAACACCAACCACTTACTTCATCAATGGACAACCCATCACATGTGCAGAGGAGTATAGAGACCTGGGGATCATTGTCACCAGTAATCTTACTTGGTATAGTCATATCAACAGAATATGTGCATCTGCCTATAGATCACTCCACCTAATTAGAAGAAGATCAATCTCCTCAAAAAATTAGATTCTGAGACGGAGCCTTTACTTTTCTCTAGTTTGTAGCAGATTATCTTACTGCTCACAGTTGTGGAGACCACATCTGATGAAGGACATCATGTGCTTTGAGAAAGTGCAAAAACGAGCTACAAAGTTCATCCTTGTGATGACTCTATAAATCTAGGCTGATTTCACTTCAGCTATATACTTCCTCCAATGTATTGGTTGGAACTTCATGACATCATGTTCTTGATCAAGTACTTGAAAGAGTCCCCAGATAACCTTGATGTGAACTCTCACATTTCGTTTGTCTCCTCCTCCACAAGGGCCTCCAGATCTAACCATCTAAAATACAACTTCAGTCGGACTACATCAACACACCACTTTTATTTTAACAGAGTCCTTCTCCTTTGGAATGCAGTCATGGATCTATCACTTTCCTACCCGTGCATCAAAAACCGTATCATAACTTTTTTTTCTGGACCCATTTTATAGCTAACTTTGATTTTGATATTCCTTGCCTTTCCACTCCTTGTTCATCCTGCTCATAATCCTTAACAATAGTTCCTATTTTATTTACTCTACACAGGCTATACCAAAGTTGGTGATTGTCCTTCAACAGTTGCCATGTCACTCTCTTCCCTAGTTTTTGTGCCTGTATGCTCAATGTTGTAAAGTTCTAATAAGGCCACTGCAATTTAATTTCTTGTTTCTCAGGTCCAAATTTTAGCAGACTGGGGGGGGGGGAATCATGTGATCCAAATCTGAAGCTGGTTAGAATGCAATGGCCCCTCCCTTCACTTTCGCCTGGCTGAGTATATACTGTAGTCAAGTTAGAGAGGATCTTACCTGCAAATCATCTGTTGAAATGCAGTACTACAAATCCACACTTGTGAGTTTCCCTGATGTCTGCTACTACTGTGGAATGGGGGCTGAAACACTAGTTGATGATGAAGAGGTCCGTGAACTTGGTGAATCATAATTATGCAACAGTGTTGCCCATATGCTTCCTTTGCAAGAGTGAGGGGAAACAAAACAACCTTCCGATTTGGTTAATTAAGAGGCCAAAATACAGTAATGAGATGGATTTTTTGGTTTTGGTTCAGCTTGAAACTATATATATATGTACCATGCAATACATTTTTCTTGAAAGTTTTTTTTCCTCCTGGTTGCCTGGTCTAAATTTGTGCCCAGGAATCTGAGAAACAAGTAATCAAATTGGTATGGCCTAATAATATAAAATAACAGCTTCTGTCCAAGGCTGATTCATGAGGTTGACCATTGTAGGCTAGGCTCCTTCACGCGAAAACTGAAGATGTTGATTCAATTCAGAAATACATACAGGACACAAAGCGTAAACAATAATCAAAGTCAAAAGTCAAAGGTTACGTTGGGTTTTTCCAGAGGAGGGGTTGTGCCGGGATTGCGGGAAGATGAAATGCAGGAGATTCCCTGGAAATCCGAGAGGGTTGGTAAGTGTGGGCGCGTTTGAGAGTGTGGTTATAAATAGCGTGGGTAGAGCTATGAGCATGCGTACACTGGCCGGTCTATATAACGACCTAATCAGCGCACTGTAAATTAATACCAGGTTTTTACCATTTCAACAACTACATAGGAATGGATGAACACTTCACTTGCTCTGCTCAAGACCTCGGTAGAGACAATGCCACTGAGTTCGTGTGGACGCTGCCAGTAGAAGATGAATCACATCGGCAAAGTGTGATTTCTGTTGCAGTGATCCAAATCATCCTAATAACGGTGGGAATCCCTTTGAATATAGTAGTAATTGCTGCCATCCTGAAGAATAAGCTGCTCTCTAAGCCCACACATTTGCTACTGCTGAATTTGGCAGTTTCAGATGTGTTGGTGTGTGTGTTGGTCATGCCCTTCAACGTGGTCGTCTCTCTTGCTGGCAGGTTCTTCATAGGATCCTCAGATTACGTTCGCTGTCAATTTTGCCACGCTTTTGTAATCACCACCATCATCACCATCTATCTCTCGCTCTTCACTGTGGCTGCCATGTCTGTGGACAGACTAATTTATATCAAGTACCCCCTCAGATATGCCAGTATTGTAACGCGTAAGAGGATGACTGTGGTAATGCTAATTGTGTGGTTTGTGTGCATCTTGATTGGCCTTCCTCCTGTATTTGGGTTGGGGGAGATTGGTTACAGCAAGATTGTGGGCACTTGCAGCATCATCTACTCTGCTGAAACAAGAGTAACGCACAGTGTGTACTACTGTGTGCTACTGGTGTGTGTGGCCATCTTGCCCTTCGTCACTACTGTAGTTGCTAATGTGTGGCTCGTCTTCCTCATGCACAGATTCATATGGGAAAAATGTAATGACACAAAGAGAAAAATGGAATTCTGCCGTTCTAATTCTCAATCGGAACAAATAAATTCTCTGGATAACATTGAGTCCAGATATAACGAGCAGCGGATTTTCCTGGCCAAAGTGTTTGGAGCTATATTTGTGGTGAACATTGTCACGTGGATTCCAACTGTGTGCATCACTATAGTATGTGGTATAGTTGGAGCAGATAAAGTGCCACCTGAAATGTTCCCCTTCATCTTTCTTGCCTTCCTCAGTCAGCCTGCCATTCACCCCATATTGGAGACCTTTCTCGTGACCAAAATCAGAAACAGTTTGTGGAAATGGACTTGTTGCCGGCACCATGAAAAGACTCAAGAAGTACTTGTCTAAGTCATATGTTCATGTATGTATTTAGCATGCCCAGCATGGCAGCACTGTCTGATGTGGCACACATCAACATTTATGTCTTTCTCTAACATAACTTTGTTGCATATGGTGCATCATGAATTGAAGAGCACCACCCCAATAACATAATTATTATCTGTCACATTCATCTCTGCATTATATGGGCGTGCAAATCTCATAATAAAAGTAACAGTTGCTGTGATTGTTCTGAAGATCTTCTAGCATAGACCTGGTAGCCATGAAGCACATCACTATACATTCCAAATTCAAAGGACATATATATATTTATTTAGGATTACGGAATTGTTTGTTGTTAATATATTTACACAAGAATAAAGGGACACTGCTTGTGGTTGTAATGATATATGCTGCAGAGTACAAGGCATTTCTCTAAGCTAAATTACTACTATGCTCTATACTGTATGCTATTCTGCCTATAAAAGGCAACCCACCAACAACTTGTCGGAGTTGGTGGGTGCTTGTCAGGGCTCGGCCCTGACTGGCTTCAGAGCAGCCCTATAAAGAATGAACATTATAAATAGAATTTATATATAGAGCTAGAATTCATGATCTCAGACTTCATCAGAACTCATGATTTCAGACTATCAACACTTAAGACAATCATGGTATCATTTCACACTCTTAGATAAGTCCTGTAGGGACAAGCAGTAATTCTACAACTCCCACACTGTCATCAACACCATAAGCTGTGAAAGCCAGGCTGCAAGGGTATTTAAACCCCTCTGCAGTCCAGCTTAGGCAGTCTCATCCTCTCCTGCTACTCGACTGTTGTTTTAATACAAGTTACTTAAGATCTAAAACTCTTTTGTCAAGCTTGGAGTTTAGCTAGAAGAAGTTAGGGAGAGACTCTGGTGGCAGCGAATTACCAAAGTTGGTATCTGTTAGGCCTCTTGTGGTTGGAGACTACTCTAATAGTGCTGATCTCAATTAAATTATAGTTTTGGTTGAAAACCATCAGAGTGCCTGTAACAGTATCATATTCCAGAGAATGGGCACATAGCCTCCGTGACATGGCTATTCCCTCACAGCTATACTATATACTAGTGTCTACTCTGCCTGAGGGATATAGTGTGTTCACTGCATCCATTCTCTTCCAGGTTGGCTGGTCTGCCTGCATTACATACTTAATCTCCAATACAATTACGTCTTTGGATCTTTGGCATCTGAAACTGCTGCATAATGTCATCATAAACATCCTCAATCACCTTGTATCTGGCACCTCCCTCAACCAAGTCAGATGTCAAAACAAATATGTAATGTTCAAGTATTATATTACACACTGTATCAGTCACTTTGATTATTATGCATAGACATTGCATCATCATTATGTATTGATTGTGACACATTATTACATCACGTGATAGAAGAAAGAGAAGTTTTATACTTGTGCTTTAACTGTCTAAGTACGGTTCGACGGTCTTCATAAATCCAGCCTGGACGGATATAAAGACAACCAGATAACAATAAGTAACAGTTGAACAGTATAACTGGCGATGAGGATTATGAACCATAGCAGTAGCCGGAAGAATTGACTTGTCACCATTAGCAACCTTTGACACTGTGAGTGATCCATCATATTAAGCCAGAGATGGAAAAGTTGGAAGCGGCATTTCGAGATATATATAGCAGCGCTCAATGTAAGTGACGACAAACAAAAGAAAGCAATCCTGTTGTATCAGGCAGGACAGGCTACCCAAGAAATTTTTGACACAATTCCAAATACAGGAGATGACTTTGCCACAGCTATGGAAAAGTTAGACAACTATTTCACACCCAAGAAAAATGTGTCCTACGAGATTTTCCAATTTCGTAAAGCTGTTCAACAATCAGGAGAGACTGGATCAATTTGTTACCAGATTGAGAAAGCTAGCTTCCACATGTGACCTGGGAAAAGAGTTGAAGTCCACTACCATCCAGAATTGTCAGTCAAAACATCTAAGAAGAGTGGCACTTCATGATGATCTATCCTTAGAGGCTCTACTGGCTAAAGCAAGAGCGCAAGAAGCGAGTGAAGAGCAGGCAAAAGGAATTGAACAGGCACACTCAGCAGCAGAAGCAGTGAATGTTATTCAGCAGAAGCGACCACCCAGAAAATGGCAGTCACCACGAACATGGACAAAACCAGAAGGTCAGAGTATATGTCGTAAGTGTGGATTTTTGTGGCCCCATAAGAATGGCTCATGTCCAGCAAAAGGTCAAACTTGTAGTAAGTGTGGTAAAAGTAATCATTTTGCCAAAGTATGTCTCTCAAAACAAAAACAAGTACAAGGTCGATACAAAACACATGAGTCCCAACCGAAACACAAGCACAAACAAATTTGTCAAGTTTCATCAGAGTCCAACCAAAAGTGTGATAGCAGTAGTGATGAGTATCTGTACACATTGGGTGTGACACTGCACGTATGGCAGCACCAAAAGTAAATTTGAAAATCAACAGCACCACAGTTTGCATGATTGTAGACACAGGAGCATCCACGGACATCATGGATGAGGAAACATTTGCCAAAGTGAACCAAGCGAATAATCCTGAGTTACAGCCTTCAACAAAGCGTATGGTGCAGACTCCCAACTTACAGTAGTGGGACAGTTTGACACTAACTTTGAAGTTGATACAAAGACAGTGCTATCAACAATTCATGTACTACGAGGAAGTCACGGGTCTCTACTCAGTTACAAGACAGCATGTGACCTTGGTCTGGTTCATGTTAAGATTAAGCATGTTTGGTATAGTCCAAGAGTATGTGAGAGGCTGGTGCAAAAATATCCCAATTTGTTTGAAGGTATAGGCAAGCTCAAGAATACAGAAGTCAAACTTCACATTGACACAAATGTACCTCCTGTGGCTCAAGCAACACGCAGAATTCCTTTTCACATGAGGAAACAAGTTGAAAAAGAGCTCATCAACCTTGAACAACAAAGAATCATTGAGAAAGTTGAAGGTTCAACTCCATGGGTTTCACCTTTAGTCATTATCCCCAAAAAGAATGGCGAGGTCCATTTATGTGTTGACATGAGGAGAGCAAATAAGGCAATCAACCGAGAGAGACATCCTAGTCCAACAATTGATGATCTTATTCACAACCTGAATGGAGGAACAGTTTTTACAAAACTTGATTTAAGACAAGGATATCATCAAAACCCTTATTACCTGAGAGCAGATATATAACAACGTTCACAACTCACAAAGGTTTAAGACGTTATGCTCGACTGAACTTTGGAACAAACTCAGCAAGTTAGATATTTCAAAACATCATCCATGAACAGATTCGGGACATACCAGGATCAATCAACATAAGTGATGATGTTATAATATTTGGGAAAACTCAAACTGATCATGACAAGGCTCTACATGCAGTTTTTGAGAGATTCTCATCAGTCAGTTTGTCTTTCAACAAGACAAAGTGTGAATTCAGCAAGAACTCGTTGACATTCTTTGGTTTTGTATTTTCGGACAAAGGAATCTCACCTGATCCTAAGAAAGTACAAGCAATTCATGACGCCAATCCTCCTACATCAACCAGTGGTATCCGAAGTTTTCTAGGAATGGCAACATATTGTGCAAAATTTATACCATCAGTGACATATCACAGCCATTACTAGAGTTGACCAGAAAGGATGTTCATTTCTTATGGACAACAGAACATGACAAAGCTTTTCAAAAAATCAAGCAGCTATTAGCAAGTGATACAATCATGGCATATTTCGATCAACAGAAAGTAACAGAGCTGATCACAGATGCATCACCTGTCGGTCTCTCAGCAATACTGTTTCAAAAGTTGCAGGGAGAGAATCACGGAAGAGTAATAGCATATGCAAGCAGAGCACTCTCTGATGTAGAAAGCAGGTATTCTCAGACAGAGAAAGAAGCATTAGCCATAGTGTGGGCTATTGAAAAGTTTCATCTATATCTCTATGGAGGACATTTTACCCTTTACACGGACTGCAAACCAGTCGAATTGATTTATGGTAACCCAAAGTCCAAGCCTCCAGCACGCATCGAACATTGGAATCTGAGACTACAAGGATATGACTTCTCAATAATACATACTAAAGGAAACCAGAATCCTTCCAATTACCTCTCAAGACATACAAACTCAGACGAACCAAAGAAACAAGAAACCATGGCGGAGGACTATGTCAATTTCTTATCTGCTCACGCAGTACCAAAGGCTATGACGTTGTCAGAGATTCGAGAAGCAACCACAGCTGACCCAACCTTGCAGCAGATATCCAAAATGATCAGAACTGACAAGTGGAAAGAGCAGACCACATCCGAGGCAGACATCGCAGAAATCAAGCTTTTTCAAACAGTCAAGAATGAACTCACTGTTAGTAGTGATGAAAGTGTGATACTCTGTGGAAATCGCATCGTAATACCAACTTCACTACGAAAGAGAGCAATTATGTTGGCTCATGAAGGTCACCGAGGAATTGTAGTTGCTCAGAGAAAAAGTATGGTTCCCAGGAATAGAAGCAAGAGTAAAGCAACAGATTGACAATTGCATTGCTTGTCAGGCCAATGGTCCAGAAAATCGTCCTGAACCTCTCCAGATGTCAACATTGCCATGGCACACTGTACATGTTGATTTCTGTGGACCTTTCCCAACTAGAGAATATCTACTTGTTACGATAGATGCCTATTCTCGTTTTCCTGAAGCAGAAGTAGTACAATCAACAGCAGCAAAAGGAACAACTTACAAGCTTGACAGAATCTTTGCCACACACGGAATTCCAAGAGTTCTCAAGACTGATAATGGACCACCATTTTTCGGAAATGAGTTTAAAGCCTATATGGAAGAGAGTGGAATATCTTACCAGAAGATTACTCCATTGTGGTCACAAGCTAATTCAGAAGCAGAGAACTTTATGAAACCCCTCACAAAAGCAATTCGTTCATCGAATGCTGAAGGAAGAGATTGGAAGAAAGATCTGTACCCAATTCATGTTGAATTACAGAGCAACACCACACTGCACAACTGGAGATTCCCCATCTGAATTACTGTTCAACAGAAAGATTAAAACCAAGCTTCCCCAAGTGGAAATGGATGTTGACACTCTAGGAAATGATGTGGAAGTAAAGATAAACGAGTCAAAGAGAGAATGAAGGAGCATGCAGACAGAAGAGCCCGAGCTCAAGTCTCAAGTCTCAACATTGGTGAAACAGTTCTCCTACGTCAGCGAAAGAAGAACAAGTTCAGCACAAAGTTTGATCCATCACCTTTCCAAATAGTGGGGGGGAAATGGAACAATGATCACAGCGATCAGGAACGGAAAGTATGTTACACGAAACATTTCTCAGTTCAAAAAGATTAGTTCGAATATCGAGTGTCTAGATCTCTCAGAAGATGAGTATGAGTCAGATACGCTGGAAGATGACAATGAGACTCCACCACAAGGAAATTCCCCACAAAATATGCTTCCAGTGAATCAAGTTCCTCCGACATGGAACAGAAGATACCCTACCAGGAAGAAACAACCATTTCATCAATTTGATCATAATATATATGAACAGTAAGTCATTAGAACATTTCATTATGTTAAGATATTAAATTAAGGAAAAAAAGGAGAGATGTAATGTTCAAGTATTATATTACTAATCACACACACTGTATCAGTCACTTTGAGACATTGCATCATACTTATGTATTGATTGTCACATTATTACATCATGACGTGATAGAAGAAAGAGAAGTTTTATACTCGTTCTTTAACTGTCTAAGTACGGTTCGACGGTCTTCATAAATCCAGTCCCATCAGTTGACCTGGACGGATATAAAGACAACCAGATAACAATAAGTAACAGTTGAACAGTATACTATGGACATTTAGTCACTTTTGGTAGTCTTCCGACAAGTCGTAAGCCACCACATCTCCAAATGCACCCACTGAAATTGCATGCATGTTATTGAGTGAACTGAGAACAGGGAAAGTGTTCTTCAAGGAGGTGATTTATGTAAATAACAGGACATACAATTTACTCTGCCACTTCTTTTTGGAATTTGAACTTTACACTTGTGGTTTCCTTTTCCTTGTAATTAGGGTGGAAATAACCTTGAGTGAGAACTTAAATTTAGTATGCCCTATTTAGGATAGAAGCTCTAGTCCAATGCAGATTCTTCCTATATCAAATTGTGGTCCACAGGTTTACCACATAAGGAGAGCTACTGATTGATTGGGGACTTTTTGGAGGAAGTCCATGGCGATTTGTCTGGTGAGGTAATTGTTCAAGAACTTAGAAGGAAGTTTTACTAGGAATCCAAGTGGATTTTGTGTATTACTATTAAACACTAACTTTGAAGCTGTCCCCTTCATCTACACTTTCAATTGCACTAGCCATAGGTAAAGGACGTCCTTTGTGAAACTAATCTTGCACTCTTAATAGTAGACTGGTCAACAATGGCTTCTTATCAGAGGGAAAGGAAGAGCATGGAAGGACAAACTAGTCTCAATGACTGGAAAAGAGCGAGTAAATCTTTAACAACAAACAAAAACTTTACAAGTTTAGTTATTTATATTCCATCTCAGTTAGCTAGGCTATATCCTAATAAAGAATACCACAGTTATATATGGTGTATTTATTTATATCTATCCTACACATATAGTTGTACTGACTGCTATTGCTGGCACTAGCACTCTTGACCAAGATAATAGTACGCCATCATTTTCAGCCTCGATTGGCAATTCTGGCACCACTGAACAGGACACACCATCTTCTTCAGCAGCTAACAATCACACCATGGCCACTGATACCACACCATCACTCTCCGATAGTGCGCTACTGCCCCCCATTTCCCTAATGAATATTCCACCCACTCAAGTACAGACATAGGAATGTTGCTGCATCAAGGCCACAATTTTGTGCGTGGGTTGCCTGATGAT
Organism: Cladorhizidae sp. MBARI D1340-BT2; assembly: GCA_028752905.1. NCBI lineage: Eukaryota > Metazoa > Porifera > Demospongiae > Poecilosclerida > Cladorhizidae > Cladorhizidae sp. MBARI D1340-BT2. The sequence continues at coordinate 17,075,015 of JAQNBH010000010.1, forward strand.
AAAAAAATGAAAAATGTACGCTTCATTTCTGGCCGTATTAATTATCCCACTACATTCATGAATGGGTGCCACAGAAAATTTAGGACTCAGTGGGTGCAAAACCATCCATGGCTAATCTATAGTCCAAGTGAAGATGGTGCCTATTGCAGGGCATGTGCTCTGTTTTGTCCTGATACAGCAGGCCATCAAAGACTAGGGATACTTGTAACTGAGCCATTCCATCTGTGGACTTCACAATCTTCTGTCTTTCTTCGTCATGAAAAGAATGCATATCACCTGGATTGTATGTCTAAAATGTCTGAGTTTATATGAATTCATTCTGACTTTTCATCAAGTGTTGGAAGTTTAATTAGCAGGGAACGAGAAGAAAGAATGAAGCACAACTCTGAAGTAAGTAAATCATTAATAGAGTGTGCCCTGTTTTGCGGACTACAAGGCCTTTCCTTGAGATGGCATATATAGAGAAGTCTCCATGGAGTCTAAATGTCATATTAGTGGGAACTTTATTGAGATTGTACATTTCATAGCAAGAACAGACAAAATTTTAGTACAAAGTGCACCTAAGAATGCTATGTACACCTCAAACGTCATCTAGAATGAATTGGTATCTATTATTGGGGGTGCTGTGCATGATGAAATAAGAGGAAATTAAATATTCTAAATACTTTTCTATTTTAGCTGATGAAGTTACTGACTGCAGTAATTCAGAATAACTCACATTTGTAGTGGACAAGGATTTTAATATCAGGGAGGAGTTTCTGGCCATGGAGCATATCACAGAAGGTGCACCAGCAACAGCTATTATGACCCGCCTTCAGACATGGGGGGGGGGGGGGGGGGGGGGGGTGGATTGGCTAACAAGGCTATGATGGTGCATCCAAAATGTCATCTAGCAGACATGGTGTTCAAGGATTAATCAGAGTGAGTGCTCCGCTTGCATTTTATAGTCATTGTCAATGCCATCAACTTAACCTCTGCATAGTCAAAGCATGCTCACTCCCACAAATCAGGAATGTAAGTGATACTTTATCTGAGGTATCCACATTTTTTGGTTTCTCACCAAAGCAGCAAAGCTTCTTTGATAAAATTATTGAAGGGCATGGTGAGCAAAAAAACACTTAAAGCTGAAAGATGTTTGTAAAATGCGCTGGGTTCATCGCATAGACGCTTACTCTACTTTCTTTGAATGGTACCCTTTTGTTATTAAAATAGTGGAAGAAATTTCCTGTCGCAGTGTGAACACTAGGAATAGTCATGGGATTCTGAAACTGTTACAAATGCGAATCGATTTTTATATCAGCTTCTTCAGTTTCTTGTATCTTCATCCATTACCATAAGGTTTGGTCATGGGATTCTGAAACTGTTACAAAGGCATATGGATTTTTACATCTTTCCAGTTTCTTGTATCTTCATCCATTACCATGAGGTTACTCAGTTAACTTCGTAGTGTGACAGTGAAATTGCCGAAATGATCTACAGATGTCATATATAACAGCATATGAACAAGTGCCTGCAGTGCTGCATGAATTCCAGCTACTGAAGTTAGACTGCGAGTCTACATTTCATATTTGGTTTGAAGAAATGACTAAGCTCTCCCAGGATTTACTTATCTCCACTTCAGTCCCTAGAGCAAAGTTTATAGAGCTAATGCACCAGAAGATAGCCCAGAAGTGTATTATCGAAGGAATGTTATGCTTCCCTTTCTCGATCATATTCTGGTTGAGTTACAAGATCGGTTTGGCAGGGTTCATCAAAGCATTGTGAAGTTGCTTGGCTTAATTCCATCCATGGTTGTCTGAAAGTAGCAACAGTTCACTTGATGAGGTATATCAACTCTACCTGACCGATCTCACCTCAATTGTTTAAAACTGAATGTCAAAGATGGAAGATGATGTGGATGTCTACCACTGAAGAAGAAAGGCCACAATCCCTACAACAGACCATATAGTGAAATGGACATGTTCCCTGCTAAGGATTGCATGAATACTACCAGTTACAACATGTGAAAATGAGCGATCTAACAGCCAGCTAAAACTCCTAAAGACGTATTTAATTAAGGTCAACCATGTCTGAAGAGAGACTCTCAGCTTTGGCAATGATGAGATTTTCATCGACAGAAGACAAAGGACCTTGACTTGGATGCCTTGGTTCCTTCATTTGCAAGCAAGCATAAGAAGGATGCTAGTGCCATTTGTACTCAATGACTAACTGTATTTAGGTAAAATGTATTGTTTATAATTATATACTGGAACAAATTTGAGGTTACTGTTTGTTTGTTGTTGTTTTGTAGAAGTAGAAAAATAGTTTAACCTTTTATTACAGGTCAATCAGAACTACCCTAAATGGATTCCTAGAATCACCCCTGCAGTGCCATGGTGATTTGGAACTCAGTAGAAAGCACCTCGGTTGAATGGCTGTTCATTTATGACCTCAGCATGTTTCATATCACCACATAAAATAAATCACATCTGATGCTGTAATCTTTGGTTTTATATAGTCATTATCATTTTTTAAATGAATAGAGTAACTTACTGCAATACTGGAATGGAGAGTACATGGTTACACAAGGTTTGTACTTTGTGGTTGGAGAGAAAAAAAGACGAAATGGTGGCAAATGATTTACTCTAATAACAAATATTGTCCTACCAAACAGTTACTTGACCGTAACATAACCAATTGATGTAGGTGCAGATCAGGTGTCAAATCATACTTAGTATAAACAATGTGATGTCAATTTCATTTCATAATTGTGCCTTAACAGGCTCAGAAGTATCAATCATTGACAGATAAGTAAGTGCCAAGGAACATCGTTTTGTGCGTTGCTCTTCATAGTTTGTGCTATGAATTTCGTTAGCAACCAAAGATGTTTCTCTAGCATGTCACTGTGCCTTAGACACACTCTTAGCCATAGCCTTGGTTACAGCCTCACAGCTTAGCAGACTTGACAACCATGATGTATGGTTTTGCAGGCTAACAACTCATGTTTTGCAGGATTTTGATAGCTTTTGCAGTATCTACCCCCCCCCCCCCCCCCCCAACATCCCTAATCCACCCTTCCACTTCCAAATATTCTATAGAATCTGATCAATACATAATGAAAGTGAAAGTGATATGAGAAGGAATTATGAAGTCTCTGGATAAGTTTTATTCAAATATTCTAAGATAGAACCTGATCAATACATTTTTTCTACCTTTTTTTTAATTTTTTTAATTTTTTTTATTATTTTTTTTTTTAATCAAAATCATGGTCAATACCCATTGGCTAATATGAAGAGCACACAATGCATACACAACATATTAAATACATGAATATTAACAAATGGTATTTTGTACATAACATTTAAATAATATAAGAGAATGGAATTCCTTGATATTGAGCTATGAGAAAGAATTATGAAGTCTCGGGACAAGTTTCTTCGGGGTTTTTTTAGTAGCTGACTTAGCTATTAAATGCATAGTGTCATTAAGTTAATAAGGTGTGAATTTGAGTAACTTTTAACACTTAGGTCACACACCGTGGATGGATCTAGTTGCCGTCTTTCTTCAGTCTCCATCTTCCTAACCACACTAAAGAGGCATTCCAGATCTGCATTTGAATGAGGCAATATCAGCAAAACTTGTACAAACCACCAAAACGGATTACTTTCAAATCTATGACTGATTGAACTTTAGCCATTGCTGCCCAGAAACGATCAATCGCTCCTGATTCATCATCAGCATCAAATTTGGAAAGTTGATGAGATGGTGTAGAACGATAATCCCGAAACTCCATGCTCAAAAAGTCCAATTCATCAATGGAAAGAGATGCAACGCAGTTAGCCAATTGAAGAATGCCATTCATTGAGGTCTTATATTTATTCCTAGGATCAAGAAAACTGAGTTGTTGTAGAGTACTATCATGAAATGGAAATTTCTCTTTCATTTTCAATACACTAGTTTCGTAGAATGTTCGTAGAATGTACGTACACACTTAAAGAAATGTCTCTCAAGAGGACTTCCTACCATTTCTTCAAGGTCACCGTACAACAATAAACAGGTGGATGTACCAATACCAAGCTAATCATTACTTAGCTGGATTTTGCTATTAGTGATATCGATAGAAGTGATATCATCTGTCAACTTGATAACATCGGGGTCCATGAAATTGCTGACAAAAGAATGCAAGAGTCGACGCACATCAGCCTGCAAAGTACCAATACGGCTGACATGAGTTTGAAAAACAGTGGAAAAGACATTCAAAGGCTTAAGGATATATAGAACGAAGTTACAAAATAACTTCACTTCAGGATCCTTAAGCTGCCTAGCCACCCTCTGTACATGCTCATTGTTAGGTTCAGTCTCAGCTATCCTGTCAAAATAGCAATGAAGAGCTGGCCACTGCTGAATCTATCTCTTCAAGCAGCTTTCTAAACTCAGCCACCTGGTGAACAGTACTTTAGAACTCAAAGTGGTTTAATATTGCTAAACTCAAGTTGAATTTCATTGAACTCCGTCACCCTTGTGGAAGAATGTTTGAAATGATAAAATGTCAATTAAAAGATCATCAAGAGAGAGTGGAAGTTTTTTAAGAGCAGCAATAGTGCACAACGCACCCAAGTGGCAAAGACAACCATGACTAAATAATTTTGGTTGTTTCCCAAGAAACTTAATACTGAATTATGCTTTCCCGCCATAACACTTGCAGTGTCAGATCCATAACCGATCATGTTACTCATGGAATCTTATGTGAATCAAACTCTTGCTCTATTGAGTGACTGAGCTGTAGCAATATTGCACACAGGCATACAAAGAAAACGTGTAACTGGCTGATGTGCCACTCTATCCCAATACCTTACCATGATTCCAAAGTACTTCCTATCTGTTTGATCGTTTCCACCGTCACAGAAAAGGGTGAAAGGAGAAGTGCAGCAAGATTTAATGACCTCATCATTCAATGCTGGAGCCAGTGCATATTTCACAATTGCTGTGGTTTTTGTCCTACCTGATGCAAACCCCTGTGCAATTTTGCAGTCAGGAAACATTATCTTGCACAATTTATTGAAATGATCAGCAGCTAAAAAGGTATAATTTATTATGTTCTGCAATGAATGTTGAAAAGTAAATTTCAGCAGCTGTAATCTGATCAGCTAGTGTGTCCTTTCTGAACACAGCAGTAATTCTAGTCTGACTAGTGCTCTGTTCTGCATACTCCGAGTGCTTCTTGCTGCTTATGTGCCTTTTAATGTCATGGACTTTTCATGGGCGCCACCAGAAGCGACAAAAAAGACAGTTAAACAAACGTTGCAGTGAACATATGAAGCATCACACTCCGCTACATATTGTAGTGCTTCCAGTCCACCTGCCACTTACTTGCTACCTTGGTCTTCTTAGCAGGGGGGGGGGCACTCTATAAAAAATTAAAAATGGCTGCCAAGTCAGCTCTGAACAACAAGCGCAAGAAACAGCTCAAAGATGGGGCCGAAGTTCTTGCAAAGTCACTTTTTTTGTTTGCCCAATATGTGAAGAAGGAATAGTCGATACCTCCGATGATAACGATGGTCAAGATTCGATTGAATGTGAGGGAAACTGCAACACGTGGCTGCATAGAAGATGTGCAAGCCTCTCCATAGGTGCATTAAATCTTGCAAAGACATGCCATAAACCCTTTAAGTACCTTGTCGTCTGAATGAGAAAAAATCTGAATTTGACGAGCTTAAGAAATCGGTGGAGTATTTTAAGGAGAGTCTGAAGAGCCTGATGTCAGCAAAGAGTCCTGGAAATGAAATTGAGCAAAAGTCTACCCCAAATCTTGGATCTCATTCATATGCCCAGGTTGTGTCAGAGTCAATCTCCTCCCCTTCTGAAATCTCCGCAAGTGCCAACCACCACATTCAGTCACCAACGCACTAGGTTGGACAGAAAATTCAACATAGTAATTTATGAAATTGTGGAAAACCCAAAAGGCACTTCTCAATACATTCGTACAGCAAAAGACATCGAAGCTGCCACGTCCATACTACTAACTACTGTTCACTCCTCAATTTCAGAGCACTCCATCATCGATTGTGTTAGATCAGGCAAGTGTTCAGCAGATGGTTGCCGACCAGTTCTTGCAACCATGATCAGACCCACTGACTTTTTCGCTATACCTGCTAACAGGGCTAGATTATCCCAGCTCCCTCATATTTCCATCTAGTCAGAACGCTCTCCAGAGGAGAGAAAGGTTGAATCTCTCTTACTAGTCGAAAGAAAACGCCTGATATCAACTGGGACAGATCGTGGTGTGATAAAGCTTAGGAAAAACAGCCTTATTGTGAACAACAAAAGGTATGGAAATTCTACCTTCCAATTATGTTCACTTTTAAGTGATAACCATTCTAACGAAGCCATCCACTCAGTTCCAATTAATGAAACCACAGGAATGCTTTTGCAACTACTACCCCAAAGACCTTGTCCTCACATGCTGTGGCTGCCACCTTGGAACCATTTACTGACACTCACCATCATGATGACACTCCTCTCCCAAACACTTCCAGTAAATGACTATTTGATATTGCCATTGTCTTCATTTTGGCCTATGGAATGCACGTAGCATAGCAAGCAAACTATCTTTCTTTCAATCACTCACCTACGCAAAGTGCCTTGATGTTGTCTCAATTACTGAAACTTGGCTTACAAAATACATATGTGATGGAGAAATACTTCCATCAGGGTACTCTATTTATCGGCAAGACAGGGATGGCAGAGGTGCTGGTGTTTTGGTCTCTGTCTCTAATCGTATTTCTTCCCAACGAGTCTCGGTAAATACATCTACAGAGCTGATAATAGTAAACCTAGCATTACCCACTAACACTTTTATTTTCTGTGTGTATATCTCTCCTAAAAGCTATTTAGATATTTTTGATGCCCTACCCAGTTTCTCACACATCATTTTACTTGGTGACTTCTACATCACAGATGTTAATTCATTGGTCAACCTTGCATGCATCCACGTTCTCTTCCACTACTTTTTGTGATAACTTATTCTCCTACAACTTAGTTCAACTATCTAATCTTCACAAATTGTCCACAAAAAAAATATATCACTTCCATTGATTCATCTTCCTGCACTGACAAGTCTGATCATTATTTATTTTTGTTTGATGTGGTCACCCCACACATGCTACATTCTCCCCCTTCGTGTACTCTGCTGAACTATGCTAAAGCTGATTTAGAAGGTTTACGAGATCACCTCCTAGATGTCAGTATTGATCCCTGTATTTTACTCTCGGATGTTGAACAAATCTGGTTCCTCATTAAACAAAGTATATCATATGCATGTCACAAATTTGTTCCTGTTGCTCCCTCTCCTTGACGGTTTAATGCAGAAATCAGACATCTGTTGAAGAAGGCTAGCACTGTTCGTCGTCGTCATAATCATAAGCCCACTATTCATCAAGAGTCCAAGCTACTTTACATCGAATCAACTCTTCAGAGTTTGATTCGATCAGACAAACAAGAATATGAATCTAACCTTGTTTCTGCCTTCCACACCAATACAAGTAAATTACACAGATATTTAAATTTATTGTCTCATCCAAAGTCCTAACTATACCCTATTATTGACGCTGCTGTGGTGAAACATCCCCTCGAGAAAGCCAGACTCTTCAACTCTTTTTTCAACTCGGTTTTTACCATCAGTGATTTTGTTCTCCTTCCTCAGGAAAACCTCCCATCCCCCACAGACCAACTACACCTCATATCCGTCAATGAATCGGATGTGTTCAAGGTCCTTGTGACTCTCAAAACCAATAAGGCTCCTGGCATTGACAATGTGAGCCCTATCATTTTGAAACTATGTGCCCACTCATTGTTGACTCCTATCACTCACTTTCTGTCAGACTGCATAGAATCATGTGCAATACCAGATGAATGGAAGATTCATAAAATTATTCCTATCCCTAAAGGTGGTAATCATTCGATGGTGCAAAACTTCAGACCCATTTCTCTCTTGTGTCTCTTATTGAAAGTTCTGGAGTCCATTATTTACTCTAAAATTATTGATTTCGTTTGGCCACATTTATCTAAAAACCAACTGAAGTTCGTTCATGTCTCTCCCAACTACTATCCTACTTTTCTGTAATCATGAAAGCAATTGACAACAAGGAACAATGTGATGTTGTTTACCTGGATTTTAAAAAATCCTTCGATACCATTACCCACCCTGAACTGCTGTACAAACTTTGGCATCTTGGCATAAATGGTTATGCCAAGATCTCACAAATCGTTCACACCTTGTGTCAGTCGAGGGAACTTCATGTCTCTCCCAACTACTATCCTACTTTTCTGTAATCATGAAAGCAATTGACAACAAGGAACAATGTGATGTTGTTTACCTGGATTTTAAAAAATCCTTCGATACCATTCCCCACCCTGAACTGCTGTACAAACTTTGGCATCTTGGCATAAATGGTTATGCCAAGATCTCACAAATCGTTCACACCTTGTGTCAGTAGAGGGAACTTCATCTGACCTACTTCAAGTTAGATCAGGTCTTCCTCAAGGGAGTGTACTTGGGCCATTGTTATTCCTTGTATATATAAATGATATTCCAAGTACTATGTCATACTGCTTATTTGCTGATGATACAAAGCTCCTACAAGAGATAAAAAACTCAGAAAGTGAAACCTATTTGCAGCAAGACCTGGATGCTTTGTCATTGTGCTTCTCAACGTGGAAGTTACAAATCAACTCAGCTAAATGTGCTGCAATTCGATTCTCTCTATCTACTCAAACACCAACCACTTACTTCATCAATGGACAACCCATCACATGTGCAGAGGAGTATAGAGACCTGGGGATCATTGTCACCAGTAATCTTACTTGGTCTAGTCATATCAACAGAATATGTGCATCTGCCTATAGATCACTCCACCTAATTAGAAGAAGATCAATCTCCTCAAAAAATAAGATTCTGAGACGGAGCCTTTACTTTTCTCTAGTTCGTAGCAGATTATCTTACTGCTCACAGTTGTGGAGACCACATCTGATGAAGGACATCATGTGCTTTGAGAAAGTGCAAAGACGAGCTACAAAGTTCATCCTTGTGATGACTTCACCTCTGACTATAAATCTAGGCTGATTTCACTTCAGCTACTTCCTCCAATGTATTGGTTGGAACTTCATGACATCATGTTCTTGATCAAGTACTTGAAAGAGTCCCCAGATAACCTTGATGTGAACTCTCACATTTCGTTTGTCTCCTCCTCCACAAGGGCCTCCAGATCTAACCATCTAAAATACAACTTCAGTCGGACTACATCAACACACCACTTTTATTTTAACAGAGTCCTTCTCCTTTGGAATGCAGTCATGGATCTATCACTTTCCTACCCATGCATCAAAAACCGTATCATAACTTTTTTTTCTGGACCCATTTTATAGCTAACTTTGATTGTGATATTCCTTGCCTTTCCACTTTATTTGACCTTGTTCATCCTGCTCATAATCCTTAACAATAGTTCCTATTTTATTTACTCTATATACACAGGCTATACCAAAATTGGTGATTGTCCTTCAACAGTTGCCATGTCACTCTCTTCCCTAGTTTTTGTGCCTGTATGCTCAATGTTGTAAAGTTCTAATAAGGCCACTGCAATTTAATTTCTTGTTTCTCAGGTCCAAATTTTAGCAGACTGGGGGGGGGGGGGAATCACGTGATCCAAATCTGAAGCTGGTTAGAATGCAATGGCCTCTCCCTTCACTTTCGCCTGGCTGAGTATATACTGTAGTCAAGTTAGAGAGGATCTTACCTGCAAATCATCTGTTGAAATGCAGTACTACAAATCCACACTTGTGAGTTTCCCTGATGTCTGCTACTACTGTGGAATGGGGGCTGAAACACTAGTTGATGATGAAGAGGTGTGTGAACTTGGTGAATCATAATTATGCAACAGTGTTGCCCATATGCTTCCTTTGCAAGAGTGAGGGGAAACAAAACAACCTTCCGATTTGGTTAATTAAGAGGCCAAAATACAGTAATGAGATGGATTTTTTGGTTTTGGTTCAGCTTGAAACTATATATGTACCATGCAATACATTTTTCTTGAAAGTTTTTTTTCCTCCTGGTTGCCTTGTCTAAATTTGTGCCCAGGAATCTGAGAAACAAGTAATCAAATTGGTATGGCCTAATAATATAAAATAACAGCTTCTGTCCAAGGCTGATTCATGAGGTTGACCATTGTAGGCTAGGCTCCTTCACGCGAAAACTGAAGACGTTGATTCAATTCAGAAATACATACAGCGTAAACAATAATCAAAGTCAAAAGTCAAAGGTTACGGTGGGTTTTTCCAGAGGAGGGGTTGTTTCCGGGATTGCGGGAAGATGAAATGCAGGAGATTCCCTGGAAATCCGAGAGGGTTGGTAAGTGTGGGAGCGTTTGAGAGTGTGGTTATAAATAGCATGGGTAGAGCTATGAGCATGCGTACACTGGCCGGTCTATATAACGGCCTAAATCAGCGCACTGTAAATTAACCAGGTTTTTACCATTTCAACAACTACATAGGAATGGATGAACACTTCACTTGCTCTGCTCAAGACCTCGGTAGAGACAATGCCACTGAGTTCGTGTGGACGCTGCCAGTAGAAGATGAATCACATCGGCAAAGTGTGATTTCTGTTGCAGTGATCCAAATTATCTTAATAACGGTGGGAATCCCTTTGAATATAGTAGTAATTGCTGCCATCCTGAAGAATAAGCTGCTCTCTAAGCCCACACATTTGCTACTGCTGAATTTGGCAGTTTCAGATGTGTTGGTGTGTGTGTTGGTCATGCCCTTCAACGTGGTCGTCTCTCTTGCTGGCAGGTTCTTCATAGGATCCTCAGATTACGTTCGCTGTCAATTTTGCCACGCTTTTGTAATCACCACCATCATCACCATCTATCTCTCGCTCTTCACCGTGGCTGCCATGTCTGTGGACAGACTAATTTATATCAAGTACACCCTCAGATATGCCAGTATTGTAACGCGTAAGAGGATGACTGTGGTAATGCTAATTGTGTGGTTCGTGTGCATCTTGATTGGCCTTCCTCCTGTATTTGGGTTGGGGGAGATTGGTTACAGCAAGATTGTGGGCACTTGCAGCATCATCTACTCTGCTGAAACAAGAGTAACGCACAGTGTGTACTACTGTGTGCTACTGGTGTGTGTGGCCATCTTGCCCTTCGTCACTACTGTAGTTGCTAATGTGTGGCTCGTCTTCCTCATGCACAGATTCATATGGGAAAAATGTAATGACACAAAGAGAAAAATGGAATTCTGCCGTTCTAATTCTCAATCGGAACAAATAAATTCTCTGGATAACATTGAGTCCAGATATAACGAGCAGCAGATTTTCCTGGCCAAAGTGTTTGGAGCTATATTTGTGGTGAACATTGTCACGTGGATTCCAACTGTGTGCATCACTATAGTATGTGGTATAGTTGGAGCAGATAAAGTGCCACCTGAAATGTTCCCCTTCATCTTTCTTGCCTTCCTCAGTCAGCCTGCCATTCACCCCATATTGGAGACCTTTCTCGTGACCAAAATCAGAAACAGTTTGTGGAAATGGACTTGTTGCCGGCACCATGAAAAGACTCAAGAAGTACTTGTCTAAGTCATATGTTCATGTATGTATTTAGCATGCCCAGCATGGCAGCACTGTCTGATGTGGCACACATCAACATTTATGTCTTTCTCTAACATAACTTGGTTGCATATGGTGCATCATGAATTGAAGAGCACCACCCCAATAACATAATTATTATCTGTCACATTCATCTCTGCATTATATGGGCGTGCAAATCTCATAATAAGAGTAACAGTTGCTGTGATTGTTCTGAAGATCTTCTAGCATAGACCTGGTAGCCATGAAGCACATCACTATACATTCCAAATTCAAAGGACATATATATATTTATTTAGGATTACGGAATTGTTTGTTGTTAATATATTTACACAAGAATAAAGGGACACTGCTTGTGGTTGTAATGATATATGCTGCAGAGTACAAGGCATTTCTCTAAGCTAAATTACTACTATGCTCTATATTGTATGCTATTCTGCCTATAAAAGGCAACCCACCAACAACTTGTCGGAGTTGGTGGGTGCTTGTCAGGGCTCGGCCCTGACTGGCTTCAGAGCAGCCCTATAAAGAATGAACATTATAAATAGAATTTATATATAGAGCTAGAATTCATGATCTCAGACTTCATCAGAACTCATGATTTCAGACTATCAACACTTAAGACAATCATGGTATCATTTCACACTCTTAGATAAGTCCTGTAGGGACAAGCAGTAATTCTACAACTCCCACACTGTCATCAACACCATAAGCTGTGAAAGCCTGGCTGCAAGGGTATTTAAACCCCTCTGCAGTCCAGCTTAGGCAGTCTCATCCTCTCCTGCTACTCGACTGTTGTTTTAATACAAGTTACTTAAGATCTAAAACTCTTTTGTCAAGCTTGGAGTTTAGCTAGAAGAAGTTAGGGAGAGACTCTGGTGGCAGCGAATTACCAAAGTTGGTATCTGTTAGGCCTCTTGTGGTTGGAGACTACTCTAATAGTGCTGATCTCAATTAAATTATAGTTTTGGTTGAAAACCATCAGAGTGCCTGTAACAGAATCATATTCCAGAGAATGGGCACATAGCCTCCGTGACATGGCTATTCCCTCACAGCTATACTATATACTAGTGTCTACTCTGCCTGAGGGATATAGTGTGTTCACTGCATCCATTCTCTTCCAGGTTGGCTGGTCTGCCTGCATTACATACTTAATCTCCAATACAATTACGTCTTTGGATCTTTGGCATCTGAAACTGCTGCATAATGTCATCATAAACATCCTCAATCACCTTGTATCTGGCACCTCCCTCAACCAAGTCAGATGTCAAAACAAATATGTAATGTTCAAGTATTATATTACACACTGTATCAGTCACTTTGATTATTATGCATAGACATTGCATCATCATTATGTATTGATTGTGACACATTATTACATCACGTGATAGAAGAAAGAGAAGTTTTATACTTGTGCTTTAACTGTCTAAGTACAGTTCGACGGTCTTCACATAAATCCAGCCTGGACGGATATAAAGACAACCAGATAACAATAAGTAACAGTTGAACAGTATAACTGGCGATGAGGATTATGAACCATAGCAGTAGCCGGAAGAATTGACTTGTCACCATTAGCAACCTTTGACACTGTGAGTGATCCATCATAATTATTAAGCCAGAGATGGAAAAGTTGGAAGCGGCATTTCGAGATATATATAGCAGCGCTCAATGTAAGTGACGACAAACAAAAGAAAGCAATCCTGTTGTATCAGGCAGGACAGGCTACCCAAGAAATTTTTGACACAATTCCAAATACAGGAGATGACTTTGCCACAGCTATGGAAAAGTTAGACAACTATTTCACACCCAAGAAAAATGTGTCCTACGAGATTTTCCAATTTCGTAAAGCTGTTCAACAATCAGGAGAGACTGGATCAATTTGTTACCAGATTGAGAAAGCTAGCTTCCACATGTGACCTGGGAAAAGAGTTGAAGTCCACTACCATCCAGAATTGTCAGTCAAAACATCTAAGAAGAGTGGCACTTCATGATGATCTATCCTTAGAGGCTCTACTGGCTAAAGCAAGAGCGCAAGAAGCGAGTGAAGAGCAAGCAAAAGGAATTGAACAGGCACACTCAGCAGCAGAAGCAGTGAATGTTATTCAGCAGAAGCGACCACCCAGAAAATGGCAGTCACCACGAACATGGACAAAACCAGAAGGTCAGAGTATATGTCGTAAGTGTGGATTTTTGTGGCCCCATAAGAATGGCTCATGTCCAGCAAAAGGTCAAACTTGTAGTAAGTGTGGTAAAAGTAATCATTTTGCCAAAGTATGTCTCTCAAAACAAAAACAAGTACAAGGTCGATACAAGGTCGATACAAAACACATGAGTCCCAACCGAAACACAAGCACAAACAAATTTGTCAAGTTTCATCAGAGTCCAACCAAAAGTGTGATAGCAGTAGTGATGAGTATCTGTACACATTGGGTGTGACACTGCACGTATGGCAGCACCAAAAGTAAATTTGAAAATCAACAGCACCACAGTTTGCATGATTGTAGACACAGGAGCATCCACGGACATCATGGATGAGGAAACATTTGCCAAAGTGAACCAAGCGAATAATCCTGAGTTACAGCCTTCAACAAAGCGTATGGTGCAGACTCCCAACTTACAGTAGTGGGACAGTTTGACACTAACTTTGAAGTTGATACAAAGACAGTGCTATCAACAATTCATGTACTACGAGGAAGTCACGGGTCTCTACTCAGTTACAAGACAGCATGTGACCTTGGTCTGGTTCATGTTAAGATTAAGCATGTTTGGTATAGTCCAAGAGTATGTGAGAGGCTGGTGCAAAAATATCCCAATTTGTTTGAAGGTATAGGCAAGCTCAAGAATACAGAAGTCAAACTTCACATTGACACAAATGTACCTCCTGTGGCTCAAGCAACACGCAGAATTCCTTTTCACATGAGGAAACAAGTTGAAAAAGAGCTCATCAACCTTGAACAACAAAGAATCATTGAGAAAGTTGAAGGTTCAACTCCATGGGTTTCACCTTTAGTCATTATCCCCAAAAAGAATGGCGAGGTCCATTTATGTGTTGACATGAGGAGAGCAAATAAGGCAATCAACCGAGAGAGACATCCTAGTCCAACAATTGATGATCTTATTCACAACCTGAATGGAGCAACAGTTTTTACAAAACTTGATTTAAGACAAGGATATCATCAAAACCCTTATTACCTGAGAGCAGATATATAACAACGTTCACAACTCACAAAGGTTTAAGACGTTATGCTCGACTGAACTTTGGAACAAACTCAGCAAGTTAGATATTTCAAAACATCATCCATGAACAGATTCGGGACATACCAGGATCAATCAACATAAGTGATGATGTTATAATATTTGGGAAAACTCAAGCTGATCATGACAAGGCTCTACAGGCAGTTTTTGAGAGATTCTCATCAGTCAGTTTGTCTTTCAACAAGACAAAGTGTGAATTCAGCAAGAACTCGTTGACATTCTTTGGTTTTGTATTTTCGGACAAAGGAATCTCACCTGATCCTAAGAAAGTACAAGCAATTCATGACGCCAATCCTCCTACATCAACCAGTGGTATCCGAAGTTTTCTAGGAATGGCAACATATTGTGCAAAATTTATACCATGCTTCAGTGACATATCACAGCCATTACGTGAGTTGACCAGAAAGGATGTTCATTTCTTATGGACAACAGAACATGACAAAGCTTTTTAAAAAATCAAGCAGCTATTAGCAAGTGATACAATCATGGCATATTTCGATCAACAGAAAGTAACAGAGCTGATCACAGATGCATCACCTGTCGGTCTCTCAGCAATACTGTTTCAAAAGTCGCAGGGAGAGAATCACGGAAGAGTAATAGCTTATGCAAGCAGAGCACTCTCTGATGTAGAAAGCAGGTATTCTCAGACAGAGAAAGAAGCATTAGCCATAGTGTGGGATATTGAAAAGTTTCATCTATATCTCTATGGAGGACATTTTACCCTTTACACGGACTACAAACCAGTCGAATTGATTTATGGTAACCCAAAGTCCAAGCCTCCAGCACGCATCGAACATTGGAATCTGAGACTACAAGGATATGACTTCTCAATAATACATACTAAAGGAAACCAGAATCCTTCCAATTACCTCTCAAGACATACAAACTCAGACGAACCAAAGAAACAAGAAACCATGGCGGAGGACTATGTCAATTTCTTATCTGCTCACGCAGTACCAAAGGCTATGACGTTGTCAGAGATTCGAGAAGCAACCACAGCTGACCCAACCTTGCAGCAGATATCCAAAATGATCAGAACTGACAAGTGGAAAGAGCAGACCACATCCGAGGCAGACATCGCAGAAATCAAGCTTTTTCAAACAGTCAAGAATGAACTCACTGTTAGTAGTGATGAAAGTGTGATACTCTGTGGAAATCGCATCGTAATACCAACTTCACTACGAAAGAGAGCAATTATGTTGGCTCATGAAGGTCACCGAGGAATTGTAGTTGCTCAGAGAAAAAGTATGGTTCCCAGGAATAGAAGCAAGAGTAAAGCAACAGATTGACAATTGCATTGCTTGTCAGGCCAATGGTCCAGAAAATCGTCCTGAACCTCTCCAGATGTCAACATTGCCATGGCACACTGTACATGTTGATTTCTGTGGACCTTTCCCAACTAGAGAATATCTACTTGTTACGATAGATGCCTATTCTCGTTTTCCTGAAGCAGAAGTAGTACAATCAACAGCAGCAAAAGGAACAACTTACAAGCTTGACAGAATCTTTGCCACACACGGAATTCCAAGAGTTCTCAAGACTGATAATGGACCACCATTTTTCGGAAATGAGTTTAAAGCCTATATGGAAGAGAGTGGAATATCTTACCAGAAGATTACTCCATTGTGGTCACAAGCTAATTCAGAAGCAGAGAACTTTATGAAACCCCTCACAAAAGCAATTCGTTCATCGAATGCTGAAGGAAGAGATTGGAAGAAAGATCTGTACCCAATTCATGTTGAATTACAGAGCAACACCACACTGCACAACTGGAGATTCCCCATCTGAATTACTGTTCAACAGAAAGATTAAAACCAAGCTTCCCCAAGTGGAAATGGATGTTGACACTCTAGGAAATGATGTGGAAGTAAAGATAAACGAGTCAAAGAGAGAATGAAGGAGCATGCAGACAGAAGAGCCCGAGCTCAAGTCTCAAGTCTCAACATTGGTGAAACAGTTCTCCTACGTCAGCGAAAGAAGAACAAGTTCAGCACAAAGTTTGATCCATCACCTTTCCAAATAGTGGGGGGAAAATGGAACAATGATCACAGCGATCAGGAACGGAAAGTATGTTACACGAAACATTTCTCAGTTCAAAAAGATTAGTTCGAATATCGAGTGTCCAGATCTCTCAGAAGATGAGTATGAGTCAGATACGCTGGAAGATGACAATGAGACTCCACCACAAGGAAATTCCCCACAAAATATGCTTCCAGTGAATCAAGTTCCTCCAACATGGAACAGAAGATACCCTACCAGGAAGAAACAACCATTTCATCAATTTGGTCATAATATATATGAACAGTAAGTCATTAGAACATTTCATTATGTTAAGATATTAAATTAAGGGAAAAAAGGAGAGATGTAATGTTCAAGTATTATATTACTAATCACACACACTGTATCAGTCACTTTGAGACATTGCATCATACTTATGTATTGATTGTCACATTATTACATCATGACGTGATAGAAGAAAGAGAAGTTTTATACTCGTTCTTTAACTGTCTAAGTACGGTTCGACGGTCTTCATAAATCCAGTCCCATCAGTTGACCTGGACGGATATAAAGACAACCAGATAACAATAAGTAACAGTTGAACAGTATACTATGGACATTTAGTAACTTTTGGTAGTCTTCCGACAAGTCGTAGGCCACCACATCTCCAAATGCACCCACTGAAATTGCATGCATGTTATTGAGTGAACTGAGAACAGGGAAAGTGTTCTTCAAGGAGTTGATTTATGTAAATAACAGGACATACAATTTACTCTGCCACTTATTTTTGGAATTTGAACTTTACACTTGTGGTTTCCTTTTCCTTGTAATTAGGGTGGAAATAACCTTGAGTGAGAACTTAAATTTAGTATGCCCTATTTAGGATAGAAGCTCTAGTCCAATGCAGATTCTTCCTATATCAAATTGTGGTCCACAGGTTTACCACATAAGGAGAGCTACTGATTGATTGGGGACTTTTTGGAGGAAGTCCATGGCGATTTGTCTGGTGAGGTAATTGTTCAAGAACTTAGAAGGAAGTTTTACTAGGAATCCAAGTGGATTTTGTGTATTACTATTAAACACTAACTTTGAAGCTGTCCCCTTCATCTACACTTTCAATTGCACTAGCCATAGGTAAAGGACGTCCTTTGTGAAACTAATCTTGCCCTCTTAATAGTAGACGGGTCAACAATGGCTTCTTATCGGAGGAAAAGGAAGAGCATGGAAGGACAAACTAGTCTCAATGACTGGAAAAGAGCGAGTAAGTCTTTAACAATAAACATAAACGTTACAAGTTTAGTTATTTATATTCCATTAGCTAGGCTATATCCTAATAAAGAATAACACAGTTATATATGGTGTATCTATTTATATCTATCCTACACATATAGTTGTACTGACTGCTATTGCTGGCACTAGCACTCTTGACCAAGATAATAGTACGCCATCATTTTCAGCCTCGATTGGCAATTCTGGCACCACTGAACAGGACACACCATCTTCTTCAGCAGCTAACAATCACACCATGGCCACTGATACCACACCATCACTCTCCGATAGTGCGCTACTGCCCCCCATTTCCCTAATGAATATTCCACCCACTCAAGCACAGACATAGGAATGTTGCTGCATCAAGGCCACAATTTTGTGCGTGGGTTGCCTGATGATGAAAAAATGAAAAATGTACGCTTCATTTCTGGCCGTATTAATTATCCCACTACATTCATGAATGGGTGCCACAGAAAATTTAGGACTCAGTGGGTGCAAAACCATCCATGGCTAATCTATAGTCCAAGTGAAGATGGTGCCTATTGCAGGGCATGTGCTCTGTTTTGTGTCCTGATACAGCAGGCCATCAAAGACTAGGGATACTTGTAACTGAGCCATTCCATCTGTGGACTTCACAATCTTCTGTCTTTCTTCGTCATGAAAAGAATGCATATCACCTGGATTGTATGTCTAAAATGTCTGAGTTTATATGAATTCATTCTGACTTTTCATCAAGTGTTGGAAGTTTAATTAGCAGGGAACGAGAAGAAAGAATGAAGCACAACTCTGAAGTAAGTAAATCATTAATAGAGTGTGCCCTGTTTTGCAGACTACAAGGCCTTTCCTTGAGATGGCATATATAGAGAAGTCTCCATGGAGTCTAAATGTCATATTAGTGGGAACTTTATTGAGATTGTACATTTCATAGCAAGAACAGACAAAATTTTAGTACAAAGTGCACCTAAGAATGCTATGTACACCTCAAACATCATCTAGAATGAATTGGTATCTATTATTGGGGATGCTGTGCATGATGAAATAAGAGGAAATTAAATATTCTAAATACTTTTCTATTTTAGCTGATGAAGTTACCGACTGCAGTAATTCAGAATAACTCACATTTGTAGTGGACAAGGATTTTAATATCAGGGAGGAGTTTCTGGCCATGGAGCATATCACAGAAGGTGCACCAGCAACAGCTATTATGACCCGCCTTCAGACATGGGGGGGGGGGGGGGGGGGATTGGCTAACTGTAGAGGGCAAGGCTATGATGGTGCATCCAAAATGTCATCTAGCAGACGTGGTGTTCAAGGATTAATCAGAGTGAGTGCTCCGCTTGCATTTTATAGTCATTGTCAATGCCATCAACTTAACCTCTGCATAGTCAAAGCATGCTCACTCCCACAAATCAGGAATGTAAGTGATACTTTATCTGAGGTATCCACATTTTTTGGTTTCTCACCAAAGCAGCAAAGCTTCTTTGATAAAATTATTGAAGGGCATGGTGAGCAAAAAAACACTTAAAGCTGAAAGATGTTTGTAAAATGCGCTGGGTTCATCGCATAGACGCTTACTCTACTTTCTTTGAATGGTACCCTTTTGTTATTAAAATAGTGGAAGAAATTTCCTGTCGCAGTGTGAACACTAGGAATAGTCATGGGATTCTGAAACTGTTACAAATGCGAATCGATTTTTATATCAGCTTCAGTTTCTTGTATCTTCATCCATAACCATAAGGTTTGGTCATGGGATTCTGAAACTGTTACAAAGGCATATGGATTTTTACATCTTTCCAGTTTCTTGTATCTTCATCCATTACCATGAGGTTACTCAGTTAACTTCGTAGTGTGACAGTGAAATTGCCGAAATGATCTACAGATGTCATATATAACAGCATATGAACAAGTGCCTGCAGTGCTGCATGAATTCCAGCTACTGAAGTTAGACTGCGAGTCTACATTTCATATTTGGTTTGAAGAAATGACTAAGCTCTCCCAGGATTTACTTATCTCCACTTCAGTCCCTAGAGCAAAGTTTATAGAGCTAATGCACCAGAAGATAGCCCAGAAGTGTATTATCGAAGGAATGTTATGCTTCCCTTTCTCGATCATATTCTGGTTGAGTTACAAGATCGGTTTGGCAGGGGGTTCATCAAAGCATTGTGAAGTTGCTTGGCTTAATTCCATCCATGGTTGTCTGAAAGTAGCAACAGTTCACTTGATGAGGTATATCAACTCTACCTGACCGATCTCACCTCAATTGTTTAAAACTGAATGTCAAAGATGGAAGATGATGTGGATGTCTACCACTGAAGAAGAAAGGCCACAATCCCTACAACAGACCATATAGTGAAATGGACATGTTCCCTGCTAAAGATTGCATGAATACTACCAGTTACAACATGTGAAAATGAGCGATCTAACAGCCAGCTAAAACTCCTAAAGACGTATTTAATTAAGGTCAACCATGTCTGAAGAGAGACGCTCAGCTTTGGCAATGATGAGATTTTCATTGACAGAAGACAAAGGACCTTGACTTGGATGCCTTGGTTCCTTCATTTGCAAGCAAGCATAAGAAGGATGCTAGTGCCATTTGTACTCAATGACTAACTGTATTTAGGTAAACTGTATTGTTTATAATTATATACTGGAACAAATTTGATGTTACTGTTTGTTTGTTGTTGTTTTGTAGAAGTAGAAAAATAGTTTAACCTTTTATTACAGGTCAATCAGAACTACCCTAAATGGATTCCTAGAATCACCCCTGCAGTGCCATGGTGATTTGGAACTCAGTAGAAAGCACCTCGGTTGAATGGCTGTTCATTTATGACCTCAGCATGTTTCATATCACCACATAAAATAAATCACATCTGATGCTGTAATCTTTGGTTTTATATAGTCATTATCATTTTTTAAATGAATAGAGTAACTTACTGCAATACTGGAATGGAGAGTACATGGTTACACAAGGTTTGTACTTTGTGGTTGGAGAGAAAAAAAGACGAAATGGTGGCAAATGATTTACTCTAATAACAAATATTGTCCTACCAAACAGTTACTTGACCGTAACATAACCAATTGATGTAGGTGCAGATCAGGTGTCAAATCATACTTAGTATAAACAATGTGATGTCAATTTCATTTCATAATTGTGCCTTAACAGGCTCAGAAGTATCAATCATTGACAGATAAGTAAGTGCCAAGGAACATCGTTTTGTGCGTTGCTCTTCATAGTTTGTGCTATGAATTTCGTTAGCAACCAAAGATGTTTCTCTAGCATGTCACTGTGCCTTAGACACACTCTTAGCCATAGCCTTGGTTACAGCCTCACAGCTTAGCAGACTTGACAACCATGATGTATGGTTTTGCAGGCTAACAACTCATGTTTTGCAGGATTTTGATAGCTTTTGCAGTATCTACCCCCCCCCCCCCCCCCCCCCCCCCCCCCAACATCCCTAATCCACCCTTCCACTTCCAAATATTCTATAGAATCTGATCAATACATAATGAAAGTGAAAGTGATATGAGAAGGAATTATGAAGTCTCTGGAGAAGTTTTATTCAAATATTCTAAGATAGAATCTGATCAATACATTTTTTTCTACCTTTTTTTAAATTTTTTTAATTTTTTTTATTATTTTTTTTTTAAATCAAAATCATGGTCAATACCCATTGGCTAATATGAAGAGCACACAATGCATACACAACATATTAAATACATGAATATTAACAAATGGTATTTTGTACATAACATTTAAATAATATAAGAGAATGGAATTCCTTGATATTGAGCTATGAGAAAGAATTATGAAGTCTCGGGACAAGTTTCTTCGGGGTTTTTTTAGTAGCTGACTTAGCTATTAAATGCATAGTGTCATTAAGTTAATAAGGTGTGAATTTGAGTAACTTTTAACACTTAGGTCACACACCGTGGATGGATCTAGTTGCCGTCTTTCTTCAGTCTCCATCTTCCTAACCACACTAAAGAGGCATTCCAGATCTGCATTTGAATGAGGCAATATCAGCAAAACTTGTATAAACCACCAAAACGGATTACTTTCAAATCTATGACTGAGTGAACTTTAGCCATTGCTGCCCAGAAACGATCAATCGCTCCTGATTCATCATCAGCATCAAATTTGGAAAGTTAATGAGATGGTGTAGAACGATAATCCCGAAACTCCATGCTCAAAAAGTCCAATTCATCAATGGAAAGAGATGCAAAGCGGTTAGCCAATTGAAGAATGCCATTCATTGAGGTCTTATCTTTATTCATAGGATCAAGAAAACTGAGTTGTTGTAGAGTACTATCATGAAATGGAAATTTCTCTTTCATTTTCAATACACTAGTTTCGTAGAATGTTCGTAGAATGTACGTACACACTTAAAGAAATGTCTCTCAAGAGGACTTCCTACCATTTCTTCAAGGTCACCGTACAATAATAAACAGGTGGATGTATATACCAATACCAAGCTAATCATTACTTAGCTGGATTTTGCTATTAGTGATATCGATAGAAGTGATATCATCTGTCAACTTGATAACATCGGGGTCCATGAAATTGCTGACAAAAGAATGCAAGAGTCGACGCACATCAGCCTGCAAAGTACCAATACGGCTGACATGAGTTTGAAAAACAGTGGAAAAGACATTCAAAGGCTTAAGGATTATATAGAACGAAGTTACAAAATAACTTCACTTCAGGATCCTTAAGCTGCCTAGCCACCCTCTGTACATGCTCATTGTTAGGTTCAGTCTCAGCTATCCTGTCAAAATAGCAATGAAGAGCTGGCCACTGCTGAATCTATCTCTTCAAGCAGCTTTCTAAACTCAGCCACCTGGTGAACAGTGCTTTAGAACTCAAAGTGGTTTAATATTGCTAAACTAAAGTTGAATTTCATTGAACTCCGTCACCCTTGTGGAAGAATGTTTGAAATGATAAAATGTCAATTAAAAGATCATCAAGAGAGAGTGGAAGTTTTTTAAGAGCAGCAATAGTACACAACGCACCCAAGTGGCAAAGACAACCATGACTAAATAATTTTGGTTGTTTCTCAAGAAACTTAATACTGAATTATGCTTTCCCGCCATAACACTTGCAGTGTCAGATCCATAACCGATCATGTTACTCATGGAATCTTATGTGAATCAAACTCTTGCTCTATTGCAGTGAAGAGTGACTGAGCTGTAGCAATATTGCACACAGGCATACAAAGAAAACGTGTAACTGGCTGATGTGCCACTCTATCCCAATACCTTACCATGATTCCAAAGTACTTCCTATCTGTTTGATCGTTTCCACCGTCACAGAAAAGGGTGAAAGGAGAAGTGCAGCAAGATTTAATGACCTCATCATTCAATGCTGGAGCCAGTGCATATTTCACAATTGCTGTGGTTTTTGTCCTACCTGATGCAAACCCCTGTGCAATTTTGCAGTCAGGAAACATTATCTTGCACAATTTATTGAAATGATCAGCAGCTAAAAAGGGTATAATTTATTATGTTCTGCAATGAATGTTGAAAAGTAAATTTCAGCAGCTGTAATCTGATCAGCTAGTGTGTCCTTTCAGAACACAGCAGTAATTCTAGTCTGACTAGTGCTCTGTTCTGCATACTCCGAGTGCTTCTTGCTGCTTATGTGCCTTTTAATGTCATGGACTTTTCATGGGCGCCACCAGAAGCGACAAAAAAGACAGTTAAACAAACGTTGCAGTGAACATATGAAGCATCACACTCCGCTACATATTGTAGTGCTTCCAGTCCACCTGCCACTTACTTGCTACCTTGGTCTTCTTAGCAGGGGGGGGGGGCACTCTATAAAAAAATTTAAATGGCTCCCAATTCAGCTCTGAACAACAAGCGCAAGAAACAGCTCAAAGATGGGGCCGAAGTTCTTGCAAAGTCACTTTTTTTGTTTGCCCAATATGTGAAGAAGGAATAGTCGATGATAACGATGGTCAAGATTCGATTGAATGTGAGGGAAACTGCAACATGTGGCTGCATAGAAGATGTGCAAGCCTCTCCATAGGTGCATTCAATCTTGCAAAGGCATGCCATAAACCCTTTAAGTACCTTGTCGTCTGAATGAGAAAAAATCTGAATTTGACGAGCTTAAGAAATCGGTGGAGTATTTTAAGGAGAGTCTGAAGAGCCTGATGTCAGCAAAGAGTCCTGGAAATGAAATTGAGCAAAAGTCTACCCCAAATCTTGGATCTCATTCATATGCCCAGGTTGTGTCAGAGTCAATCTCCTCCCCTTCTGAAATCTCCGCAAGTGCCAACCACCACATTCAGTCACCATCGCACTAGGTTGGACAGAAAATTCAACATAGTAATTTATGAAATTGTGGAAAACCCAAAAGGCACTTCTCAATACATTCGTACAGCAAAAGACATCGAAGCTGCCACGTCCATACTACTAACTACTGTTCACTCCTCAATTTCAGAGCACTCCATCATCGATTGTGTTAGATCAGGCAAGTGTTCAGCAGATGGTTGCCGACCAGTTCTTGCAACCATGATCAGACCCACTGACTTTTTCGCTATACCTGCTAACAGGGCTAGATTATCCCAGCTCCCTCATATTTCCATCTAGTCAGAACGCTCTCCAGAGGAGAGAAAGGTTGAATCTCTCTTACTAGTCGAAAGAAAACGCCTGATATCAACTGGGACAGATCGTGGTGTGATAAAGCTTAGGAAAAACAGCCTTATTGTGAACAACAAAAGGTATGGAAATTCTACCTTCCAATTATGTTCACTTTTAAGTGATAACCATTCTAACGAAGCCATCCACTCAGTTCCAATTAATGAAACCACAGGAATGCTTTTGCAACTACTACCCCAAAGACCTTGTCCTCACATGCTGTGGCTGCCACCTTGGAACCATTTACTGACACTCACCATCATGATGACACTGCCCAAATCCCTCTCCCAAACGCTTCCAGTAAATGACTATTTGATATTGCCATTGTCTTCATTTTGGCCTATGGAATGCACGTAGCATAGCAAGCAAACTATCTTTCTTTCAATCACTCACCTACGCAAAGTGCCTTGATGTTGTCTCAATTACTGAAACTTGGCTTACAAAATACATATGTGATGGAGAAATACTTCCATCAGGGTACTCTATTTATCGGCAAGACAGGGATGGCAGAGGTGCTGGTGTTTTGGTCTCTGTCTCTAATCGTATTTCTTCCAAACGAGTCTCGGTAAATACATCTACAGAGCTGATAATAGTAAACCTAGCATTACCCACTAACACTTTTATTTTCTGTGTGTATATCTCTCCTAAAAGCTATTTAGATATTTTTGATGCCCTACCCAGTTTCTCACACATCATTTTACTTGGTGACTTCTACATCACAGATGTTAATTCATTTGTCAACCTTGCATGCATCCACGTTCTCTTCCACTACTTTTTGTGATAACTTATTCTCCTACAACTTAGTTCAACTATCTAATCTTCACAAATTGTCCACAAAAAATATATATCACTTCCATTGATTCATCTTCCTGCACTGACAAGTCTGATCATTATTTAATTTTGTTTGATGTGGTCACCCCACGCATGCTACATTCTCCCCCTTCGTGTACTCTGCTGAACTATGCTAAAGCTGATTTAGAAGGTTTACGAGATCACCTCCTAGATGTCAGTATTGATCCCTGTATTTTACTCTCGGATGTTGAACAAATCTGGTTCCTCATTAAACAAAGTATATCATATGCATGTCACAAATTTGTTCCGGTTGCAAAAATTTCTCCCTCTCCTTGACGGTTTAATGCAGAAATCAGACATCTGTTGAAGAAGGCTAGCACTGTTTGTCGTCGTCATAATCATAAGCCCACTATTCATCAAGAGTCTCCAAGCTACTTTACATCGAATCAACTCTTCAGAGTTTGATTTGATCAGATAAACAAGATCTAACCTTGTTTCTGCCTTCCACACCAATACAAGTAAATTACACAGATATTTAAATTTATTGTCTCATCCAAAGTCCTAACTATACCCTATTATTGACGCTGCTGTGGTGAAACATCCCCTCGAGAAAGCCAGACTCTTCAACTCTTTTTTCAACTCGGTTTTTACCATCAGTGATTTTGTTCTCCTTCCTCAGGAAAACCTCCCATCCCCCACAGACCAACTACACCTCATATCCGTCAATGAATCGGATGTGTTCAAGGTCCTTGTGACTCTCAAAACCAATAAGGCTCCTGGCATTGACAATGTGAGCCCTCTCATTTTTAAACTATGTGCCCACTCATTGTTGACTCCTATCACTCACTTTCTGTCAGACTGCATAGAATCATGTGCAATACCAGATGAATGGAAGATTCATAAAATTATTCCTATCCCTAAAGGTGGTAATCATTCGATGGTGCAAAACTTCAGACCCATTTCTCTCTTGTGTCTCTTATTGAAAGTTCTGGAGTCCATTATTTACTCTAAAATTATTGATTTCGTTTGGCCACATTTATCTAAAAACCAACTGAAGTTCGTTCATGTCTCTCCCAACTACTATCCTACTTTTCTGTAATCATGAAAGCAATTGACAACAAGGAACAATGTGATGTTGTTTACCTGGATTTTAAAAAATCCTTCGATACCATTCCCCACCCTGAACTGCTGTACAAACTTTGGCATCTTGGCATAAATGGTTATGCCAAGATCTCACAAATCGTTCACACCTTGTGTCAGTAGAGGGAACTTCATCTGACCTACTTCCAGTTAGATCAGGTCTTCCTCAAGGGAGTGTACTTGGGCCATTGTTATTCCTTGTATATATAAATGATATTCCAAGTACTATGTCATACTGCTTATTTGCTGATGATACAAAGCTCCTACAAGAGATAAAAAACTCAGAAAGTGAAACCTATTTGCAGCAAGACCTGGATGCTTTGTCATTGTGCTTCTCAACGTGGAAGTTACAAATCAACTCAGCTAAATGTGCTGCAATTCGATTCTCTCTATCTACTCAAACACCAACCACTTACTTCATCAATGGACAACCCATCACATGTGCAGAGGAGTATAGAGACCTGGGGATCATTGTCACCAGTAATCTTACTTGGTCTAGTCATATCAACAGAATATGTGCATCTGCCTATAGATCACTCCACCTAATTAGAAGAAGATCAATCTCCTCAAAAAATAAGATTCTGAGACGGAGCCTTTACTTTTCTCTAGTTCGTAGCAGATTATCTTACTGCTCACAGTTGTGGAGACCACATCTGATGAAGGACATCATGTGCTTTGAGAAAGTGCAAAGACGAGCTACAAAGTTCATCCTTGTGATGACTTCACCTCTGACTATAAATCTAGGCTGATTTCACTTCAGCTACTTCCTCCAATGTATTGGTTGGAACTTCATGACATCATGTTCTTGATCAAGTACTTGAAAGAGTCCCCAGATAACCTTGATGTGAACTCTCACATTTCGTTTGTCTCCTCCTCCACAAGGGCCTCCAGATCTAACCATCTAAAATACAACTTCAGTCGGACTACATCAACACACCACTTTTATTTTAGCAGAGTCCTTCTCCTTTGGAATGCAGTCATGGATCTATCACTTTCCTACCCGTGCATCAAAAATCGTATCATAACTTTTTTTTCTGGACCCATTTTATAGCTAACTTTGATTGTGATATTCCTTGCCTTTCCACTTTATTTGACCTTGTTCATCCTGCTCATAATCCTTAACAATAGTTCCTATTTTATTTACTCTACACAGGCTATACCAAAGTTGGTGATTGTCCTTCAACAGTTGCCATGTCACTCTCTTCCCTAGTTTTTGTGCCTGTATGCTCAATGTTGTAAAGTTCTAATAAGACCACTGCAATTTAATTTCTTGTTTCTCAGGTCCAAATTTTAGCAGACTGGGGGGGGGGGGAATCACGTGATCCAAATCTGAAGCTGGTTAGAATGCAATGGCCTCTCCCTTCACTTTCGCCTGGCTGAGTATATACTGTAGTCAAGTTAGAGAGGATCTTACCTGCAACAAGACAGCATGTGACCTTGGTCTGGTTCATGTTAAGATTAAGCATGTTTGGTATAGTCCAAGAGTATGTGAGAGGCTGGTGCAAAAATATCCCAATTTGTTTGAAGGTATAGGCAAGCTCAAGAATACAGAAGTCAAACTTCACATTGACACAAATGTACCTCCTGTGGCTCAAGCAACACGCAGAATTCCTTTTCACATGAGGAAACAAGTTGAAAAAGAGCTCATCAACCTTGAACAACAAAGAACCATTGAGAAAGTTGAAGGTTCAACTCCATGGGTTTCACCTTTAGTCATTATCCCCAAAAAGAATGGCGAGGTCCATTTATGTGTTGACATGAGGAGAGCAAATAAGGCAATCAACCGAGAGAGACATCCTAGTCCAACAATTGATGATCTTATTCACAACCTGAATGGAGCAACAGTTTTTACAAAACTTGATTTAAGACAAGGATATCATCAAAACCCTTATTACCTGAGAGCAGATATATAACAACGTTCACAACTCACAAAGGTTTAAGACGTTATGCTCGACTGAACTTTGGAACAAACTCAGCAAGTTAGATATTTCAAAACATCATCCATGAACAGATTCGGGACATACCAGGATCAATCAACATAAGTGATGATGTTATAATATTTGGGAAAACTCAAGCTGATCATGACAAGGCTCTACAGGCAGTTTTTGAGAGATTCTCATCAGTCAGTTTGTCTTTCAACAAGACAAAGTGTGAATTCAGCAAGAACTCGTTGACATTCTTTGGTTTTGTATTTTCGGACAAAGGAATCTCACCTGATCCTAAGAAAGTACAAGCAATTCATGACGCCAATCCTCCTACATCAACCAGTGGTATCCGAAGTTTTCTAGGAATGGCAACATATTGTGCAAAATTTATACCATGCTTCAGTGACATATCACAGCCATTACGTGAGTTGACCAGAAAGGATGTTCATTTCTTATGGACAACAGAACATGACAAAGCTTTTCAAAAAATCAAGCAGGTATTAGCAAGTGATACAATCATGGCATATTTCGATCAACAGAAAGTAACAGAGCTGATCACAGATGCATCACCTGTCAGTCTCTCAGCAATACTGTTTCAAAAGTCGCAGGGAGAGAATCACGGAAGAGTAATAGCTTATGTAAGCAGAGCACTCTCTGATGTAGAAAGCAGGTATTCTCAGACAGAGAAAGAAGCATTAGCCATAGTGTGGGCTATTGAAAAGTTTCATCTATATCTCTATGGAGGACATTTTACCCTTTACACGGACTGCAAACCAGTCGAATTGATTTATGGTAACCCAAAGTCCAAGCCTCCAGCACGCATCGAACATTGGAATCTGAGACTACAAGGATATGACTTCTCAATAATACATACTAAAGGAAACCAGAATCCTTCCAATTACCTCTCAAGACATACAAACTCAGACGAACCAAAGAAACAAGAAACCATGGCGGAGGACTATGTCAATTTCTTATCTGCTCACGCAGTACCAAAGGCTATGACGTTGTCAGAGATTCGAGAAGCAACCACAGCTGACCCAACCTTGCAGCAGATATCCAAAATGATCAGAACTGACAAGTGGAAAGAGCAGACCACATCCGAGGCAGACATCGCAGAAATCAAGCTTTTTCAAACAGTCAAGAATGAACTCACTGTTAGTAGTGATGAAAGTGTGATACTCTGTGGAAATCGCATCGTAATACCAACTTCACTACGAAAGAGAGCAATTATGTTGGCTCATGAAGGTCACCGAGGAATTGTAGTTGCTCAGAGAAAAAGTATGGTTCCCAGGAATAGAAGCAAGAGTAAAGCAACAGTTGACAATTGCATTGCTTGTCAGGCCAATGGTCCAGAAAATCGTCCTGAACCTCTCCAGATGTCAACATTGCCTCCAGAGCCATGGCACACTGTACATGTTGATTTCTGTGGACCTTTCCCAACTAGAGAATATCTACTTGTTACGATAGATGCCTATTCTCGTTTTCCTGAAGCAGAAATAGAATACAATCAACAGCAGCAAAAGGAACAACTTACAAGCTTGACAGAATCTTTGCCACACACGGAATTCCAAGAGTTCTCAAGACTGATAATGGACCACCATTTTTCGGAAATGAGTTTAAAGCCTATATGGAAGAGAGTGGAATATCTTACCAGAAGATTACTCCATTGTGGTCACAAGCTAATTCAGAAGCAGAGAACTTTATGAAACCCCTCACAAAAGCAATTCGTTCATCGAATGCTGAAGGAAGAGATTGGAAGAAAGATCTGTACCCAATTCATGTTGAATTACAGAGCAACACCACACTGCACAACTGGAGATTCCCCATCTGAATTACTGTTCAACGGAAAGATTAAAACCAAGCTTCCCCAAGTGGAAATGGATGTTGACACTCTAGGAAATGATGTGGAAGTAAAGATAAACGAGTCAAAGAGAGAATGAAGGAGCATGCAGACAGAAGAGCCCGAGCTCAAGTCTCAAGTCTCAACATTGGTGAAACAGTTCTCCTACGTCAGCGAAAGAAGAACAAGTTCAGCACAAAGTTTGATCCATCACCTTTCCAAATAGTGGGGAAAAATGGAACAATGATCACAGCGATCAGGAACGGAAAGTATGTTACACGAAACATTTCTCAGTTCAAAAAGATTAGTTCGAATATCGAGTGTCCAGATCTCTCAGAAGATGAGTATGAGTCAGATACGCTGGAAGATGACAATGAGACTCCACCACAAGGAAATTCCCCACAAAATATGCTTCCAGTGAATCAAGTTCCTCCGACATGGAACAGAAGATACCCTACCAGGAAGAAACAACCATTTCATCAATTTGGTCATAATATATATGAACAGTAAGTCATTAGAACATTTCATTATGTTAAGATATTAAATTAAGGAAAAAAAGGAGAGATGTAATGTTCAAGTATTATATTACTAATCACACACACTGTATCAGTCACTTTGAGACATTGCATCATACTTATGTATTGATTGTCACATTATTACATCATGACGTGATAGAAGAAAGAGAAGTTTTATACTCGTTCTTTAACTGTCTAAGTACGGTTCGACGGTCTTCATAAATCCAGTCCCATCAGTTGACCTGGACGGATATAAAGACAACCAGATAACAATAAGTAACAGTTGAACAGTATACTATGGACATTTAGTAACTTTTGGTAGTCTTCCGAAAAGTCGTAGGCCACGGCCTTGGGCAGAGTGTAGTGCTCCTTGCAGATGGAACATGTGATCTCCTTCTCTAACTCCATCAAATACTTCTCTAACTCCATCAAATACTTCTCTGCATCCTCCATTTCTCTAGCCATGGTTGCAATGTTTAGAGAGAACTAGTAGTTGAGAAACACCACATCTCCAAATACACCCACTGAAATTGCATGCATGTTATTGAGTGAACTGAGAACAGGGAAAGTGTTCTTCAAGGAGGTGATTTATGTAAATAACAGGACATACAATTTACTCTGCCACTTCTTTTTGGAATTTGAACTTTACACTTGTGGTTTCCTTTTCCTTGTAATTAGGGTGGAAATAACCTTGAGTGAGAACTTAAATTTAGTATGCCCTATTTAGGATAGAAGCTCTAGTCCAATGCAGATTCTTCCTATATCAAATTGTGGTCCACAGGTTTACCACATAAGGAGAGCTACTGATTGATTGGGGACTTTTTGGAGGAAGTCCATGGCGATTTGTCTGGTGAGGTAATTGTTCAAGAACTTAGAAGGAAGTTTTACTAGGAATCCAAGTGGATTTTGTGTATTACTATTAAACACTAACTTTGAAGCTGTCCCCTTCATCTACACTTTCAATTGCACTAGCCATAGGTAAAGGACGTCCTTTGTGAAACTAATCTTGCCCTCTTAATAGTAGACGGGTCAACAATGGCTTCTTATCGGAGGAAAAGGAAGAGCATGGAAGGACAAACTAGTCTCAATGACTGGAAAAGAGCGAGTAAGTCTTTAACAATAAACATAAACGTTACAAGTTTAGTTATTTATATTCCATTAGCTAGGCTATATCCTAATAAAGAATAACACAGTTATATATGGTGTATCTATTTATATCTATCCTACACATATAGTTGTACTGACTGCTATTGCTGGCACTAGCACTCTTGACCAAGATAATAGTACGCCATCATTTTCAGCCTCGATTGGCAATTCTGGCACCACTGAACAGGACACACCATCTTCTTCAGCAGCTAACAATCACACCATGGCCACTGATACCACACCATCACTCTCCGATAGTGCGCTACTGCCCCCCATTTCCCTAATGAATATTCCACCCACTCAAGCACAGACATAGGAATGTTGCTGCATCAAGGCCACAATTTTGTGCGTGGGTTGCCTGATGATGAAAAAATGAAAAATGTACGCTTCATTTCTGGCCGTATTAATTATCCCACTACATTCATGAATGGGTGCCACAGAAAATTTAGGACTCAGTGGGTGCAAAACCATCCATGGCTAATCTATAGTTCAAGTGAAGATGGTGCCTATTGCAGGGCATGTGCTCTGTTTTGTCCTGATACAGCAGGCCATCAAAGACTAGGGATACTTGTAACTGAGCCATTCCATCTGTGGACTTCACAATCTTCTGTCTTTCTTCGTCATGAAAAGAATGCATATCACCTGGATTGTATGTCTAAAATGTCTGAGTTTATATGAATTCATTCTGACTTTTCATCAAGTGTTGGAAGTTTAATTAGCAGGGAACGAGAAGAAAGAATGAAGCACAACTCTGAAGTAAGTAAATCATTAATAGAGTGTGCCCTGTTTTTCGGACTACAAGGCCTTTCCTTGAGATGGCATATATAGAGAAGTCTCCATGGAGTCTAAATGTCATATTAGTGGGAACTTTATTGAGATTGTACATTTCATAGCAAGAACAGACAAAATTTTAGTACAAAGTACACCTAAGAATGCTATGTACACCTCAAACATCATCTAGAATGAATTGGTATCTATTATTGGGGATGCTGTGCATGATGAAATAAGAGGAAATTAAATATTCTAAATACTTTTCTATTTTAGCTGATGAAGTTACCGACTGCAGTAATTCAGAATAACTCACATTTGTAGTGGACAAGGATTTTAATATCAGGGAGGAGTTTCTGGCCATGGAGCATATCACAGAAGGTGCACCAGCAACAGCTATTATGACCCGCCTTCAGACGTGGGGGGGGGGGTGGATTGGCTAACTGTAGAGGGCAAGGCTATGATGGTGCATCCAAAATGTCATCTAGCAGACGTGGTGTTCAAGGATTAATCAGAGTGAGTGCTCCGCTTGCATTTTATAGTCATTGTCAATGCCATCAACTTAACCTCTGCATAGTCAAAGCATGCTCACTCCCACAAATCAGGAATGTAAGTGATACTTTATCTGAGGTATCCACATTTTTTGGTTTCTCACCAAAGCAGCAAAGCTTCTTTGATAAAATTATTGAAGGGCATGGTGAGCAAAAAAACACTTAAAGCTGAAAGATGTTTGTAAAATGCGCTGGGTTCATCGCATAGACGCTTACTCTACTTTCTTTGAATGGTACCCTTTTGTTATTAAAATAGTGGAAGAAATTTCCTGTTGCAGTGTGAACACTAGGAATAGTCATGGGATTCTGAAACTGTTACAAATGCGAATCGATTTTTATATCAGCTTCAGTTTCTTGTATCTTCATCCATTACCATAAGGTTTGGTCATGGGATTCTGAAACTGTTACAAAGGCATATGGATTTTTACATCTTTCCAGTTTCTTGTATCTTCATCCATTACCATGAGGTTACTCAGTTAACTTCGTAGTGTGATAGTGAAATTGCCGAAATGATCTACAGATGTCATATATAACAGCATATGAACAAGTGCCTGCAGTGCTGCATGAATTCCAGCTACTGAAGTTAGACTGCGAGTCTACATTTCATATTTGGTTTGAAGAAATGACTAAGCTCTCCCAGGATTTACTTATCTCCACTTCAGTCCCTAGAGCAAAGTTTATAGAGCTAATGCACCAGAAGATAGCCCAGAAGTGTATTATCGAAGGAATGTTATGCTTCCCTTTCTCGATCATATTCTGATTGAGTTACAAGATTGGTTTGGCAGGGTTCATCAAGGCATTGTGAAGTTGCTTGGCTTAATTCCATCCATGGTTGTCTGAAAGTAGCAACAGTTCACTTGATGAGGTATATCAACTCTACCTGACCGATCTCACCTCAATTGTTTAAAACTGAATGTCAAAGATGGAAGATGATGTGGATGTCTACCACTGAAGAAGAAAGGCCACAATCCCTACAACAGACCATATAGTGAAATGGACATGTTCCCTGCTAAGGATTGCATGAATACTACCAGTTACAACATGTGAAAATGAGCGATCTAACAGCCAGCTAAAACTCCTAAAGACGTATTTAATTAAGGTCAACCATGTCTGAAGAGAGACTCTCAGCTTTGGCAATGATGAGATTTTCATCGACA
This sequence comes from Cladorhizidae sp. MBARI D1340-BT2, assembly GCA_028752905.1. Classification (NCBI taxonomy): domain Eukaryota; kingdom Metazoa; phylum Porifera; class Demospongiae; order Poecilosclerida; family Cladorhizidae; species Cladorhizidae sp. MBARI D1340-BT2. The sequence goes on from JAQNBH010000010.1 coordinate 17,109,636, forward strand.
GAAGACAAAGGACCTTGACTTGGATGCCTTGGTTCCTTCATTTGCAAGCAAGCATAAGAAGGATGCTAGTGCCATTTGTACTCAATGACTAACTGTATTTAGGTAAACTGTATTGTTTATAATTATATACTGGAACAAATTTGATGTTACTGTTTGTTTGTTGTTGTTTTGTAGAAGTAGAAAAATAGTTTAACCTTTTATTACAGGTCAATCAGAACTACCCTAAATGGATTCCTAGAATCACCCCTGCAGTGCCATGGTGATTTGGAACTCAGTAGAAAGCACCTCGGTTGAATGGCTGTTCATTTATGACCTCAGCATGTTTCATATCACCACATAAAATAAATCACATCTGATGCTGTAATCTTTGGTTTTATATAGTCATTATCATTTTTTTAATGAATAGAGTAACTTACTGCAATACTGGAATGGAGAGTACATGGTTACACAAGGTTTGTACTTTGTGGTTGGAGAGAAAAAAAGACGAAATGTTGGCAAATGATTTACTCTAATAACAAATATTGTCCTACCAAACAGTTACTTGACCGTAACATAACCAATTGATGTAGGTGCAGATCAGGTGTCAAATCATACTTAGTATAAACAATGTGATGTCAATTTCATTTCATAATTGTGCCTTAACAGGCCCAGAAGTATCAATCATTGACAGATAAGTAAGTGCCAAGGAACATCGTTTTGTGCGTTGCTCTTCATAGTTTGTGCTATGAATTTCGTTAGCAACCAAAGATGTTTCTCTAGCATGTCACTGTACCTTAGACACACTCTTAGCCATAGCCTTGGTTACAGCCTCACAGCTTAGCAGACTTGACAACCATGATGTATGGTTTTGCAGGCTAACAACTCATGTTTTGCAGGATTTTGATAGCTTTTGCAGTATCTACCACCCCCCCCCCCCCCCCCCCCCCCCCCCCCCAACATCCCTAATCCACCCTTCCACTTCCAAATATTCTATGGAATCTGATCAATACATAATGAAAGTGAAAGTGATATGAGAAGGAATTATGAAGTCTCTGGAGAAGTTTTATTCAAATATTCTAAGATAGAATCTGATCAATACATTTTTTTCTACCTTTTTTTAAAATTTTTTAATTTTTTTTAATTATTATTATTTTAAATCAAAATCATGGTCAATACCCATTGGCTAATATGAAGAGCACACAATGCATACACAACATATTAAATACATGAATATTAACAAATGGTATTTTGTACATAACATTTAAATAATATAAGAGAATGGAATTCCTTGATATTGAGCTATGAGAAAGAATTATGAAGTCTCGGGACAAGTTTCTTCGGGGTTTTTTTTATAGCTGACTTAGCTATTAAATGCATAGTGTCATTAAGTTAATAAGGTGTGAATTTGAGTAACTTTTAACACTTAGGTCACACACCGTGGATGGATCTAGTTGCCGTCTTTCTTCAGTCTCCATCTTCCTAACCACACTAAAGAGGCATTCCAGATCTGCATTTGAATGAGGCAATATCAGCAAAACTTGTATAAACCACCAAAACGGATTACTTTCAAATCTATGACTGAGTGAACTTTAGCCATTGCTGCCCAGAAACGATCAATCGCTCCTGATTCATCATCAGCATCAAATTTGGAAAGTTAATGAGATGGTGTAGAACGATAATCCCGAAACTCCATGCTCAAAAAGTCCAATTCATCAATGGAAAGAGATGCAAAGCAGCTAGCCAATTGAAGAATGCCATTCATTGAGGTCTTATATTTATTCCTAGGATCAAGAAAACTGATTGTTGTAGAGTACTATCATGAAATGGAAATTTCTCTTTCATTTTCAATACACTAGTTTCGTAGAATGTTCGTAGAATGTACGTACACACTTAAAGAAATGTCTCTCAAGAGGACTTCCTACCATTTCTTCAAGGTCACCGTACAACAATAAACAGGTGGATGTACCAATACCAAGCTAATCATTACTTAGCTGGATTTTGCTATTAGTGATATCGATAGAAGTGATATCATCTGTCAACTTGATAACATCGGGGTCAATGAAATTGCTGACAAAAGAATGCAAGAGTCGACGCACATCAGCCTGCAAAGTACCAATACGGCTGACATGAGTTTGAAAAACAGTGGAAAAACATTCAAAGGCTTAAGGATATATAGAACGAAGTTACAAAATAACTTCACTTCAGGATCCTTAAGCTGCCTAGTCACCCTCTGTACATGCTCATTGTTAGGTTCAGTCTCAGCTATCCTGTCAAAATAGCAATGAAGAGCTGGCCACTGCTGAATCTATCTCTTCAAGCAGCTTTCTAAACTCAGCCACCTGGTGAACAGTGCTTTAGAACTCAAAGTGGTTTAATATTGCTAAACTCAAGTTGAATTTCATTGAACTCCGTCACCCTTGTGGAAGAATGTTTGAAATGATAAAATGTCAATTAAAAGATCATCAAGAGAGAGTGGAAGTTTTTTAAGAGCAGCAATAGTGCACAACGCACCCAAGTGGCAAAGACAACCATGACTAAATAATTTTGGTTGTTTCCCAAGAAACTTAATACTGAATTATGCTTTCCCGCCATAACACTTGCAGTGTCAGATCCATAACCGATCATGTTACTCATGGAATCTTATGTGAATCAAACTCTTGCTCTATTGCAGTGAAGAGTGACTGAGCTGTAGCAATATTGCAGACAAGCATACAAAGAAAACATGTAACTGGCTGATGTGCCACTCTATCCCAATACCTTACCATGATTCCAAAGTACTTCCTATCTGTTTGATCGTTTCCACCGTCACAGAAAAGGGTGAAAGGAGAAGTGCAGCAAGATTTAATGACCTCATCATTCAATACTGGAGCCAGTGCATATTTCACAATTGCTGTGGTTTTTGTCCTACCTGATGCAAACCCCTGTGCAATTTTGCAGTCAGGAAACATTATCTTGCACAATTTATTGAAATGATCAGCAGCTAATTTATTATGTTCTGCAATGAATGTTGAAAAGTAAATTTCAGCAGCTGTAATCTGATCAGCTAGTGTGTCCTTTCTGAACACAGCAGTAATTCTAGTCTGACTAGTGCTCTGTTCTGCATACTCCGAGTGCTTCTTGCTGCTTATGTGCCTTTTAATGTCATGGACTTTTCATGGGCACCACCAGAAGCGACAAAAAAGACAGTTAAACAAACGTTGCAGTGAACATATGAAGCATCACACTCCGCTACATATTGTAGTGCTTCCAGTCCACCTGCCACTTACTTGCTACCTTGGTCTTCTTAGCAGGGGGGGTGGGGGGGGTGGGCACTCTATAAAAAATTAAAAATGGCTGCCAAGTCAGCTCTGAACAACAAGCGCAAGAAACAGCTCAAAGATGGGGCCGAAGTTCTTGCAAAGTCACTTTTTTTGTTTGCCCAATATGTGAAGAAGGAATAGTCGATACCTCCGATGATAACGATGGTCAAGATTCGATTGAATGTGAGGGAAACTGCAACACGTGGCTGCATAGAAGATGTGCAAGCCTCTCCATAGGTGCATTCAATCTTGCAAAGGCATGCCATAAACCCTTTAAGTACCTTGTCGTCTGAATGAGAAAAAATCTGAATTTGACGAGCTTAAGAAATCGGTGGAGTATTTTAAGGAGAGTCTGAAGAGCCTGATGTCAGCAAAGAGTCCTGGAAATGAAATTGAGCAAAAGTCTACCCCAAATCTTGGATCTCATTCATATGCCCAGGTTGTGTCAGAGTCAATCTCCTCCCCTTCTGAAATCTCCGCAAGTGCCAACCACCACATTTAGTTCACCAACGCACTAGGTTGGACAGAAAATTCAACATAGTAATTTATGAAATTGTGGAAAACCCAAAAGGCACTTCTCAATACATTCGTACAGCAAAAGACATCGAAGCTGCCACGTCCATACTACTAACTACTGTTCACTCCTCAATTTCAGAGCACTCCATCATCGATCGTGTTAGATCAGGCAAGTGTTCAGCAGATGGTTGCCGACCAGTTCTTGCAACCATGATCAGACCCACTGACTTTTTCGCTATACCTGCTAACAGGGCTAGATTATCCCAGCTCTCTCATATTTCCATCTAGTCAGAACGCTCTCCAGAGGAGAGAAAGGTTGAATCTCTCTTACTAGTCGAAAGAAAATGCCTGATATCAACTGGGACAGATCGTGGTGTGATAAAGCTTAGGAAAAACAGCCTTATTGTGAACAACAAAAGGTATAGAAATTCTACCTTCCAATTATGTTCACTTTTAAGTGATAACCATTCTAACGAAGCCATCCACTCAGTTCCAATTAATGAAACCACAGGAATGCTTTTGCAACTACTACCCCAAAGACCTTGTCCTCACATGCTGTGGCTGCCACCTTGGAACCATTTACTGACACTCACCATCATGATGACACTGCCCAAATCCCTCTCCCAAACACTTCCAGTAAATGACTATTTGATATTGCCATTGTCTTCATTTTGGCCTATGGAATGCACGTAGCATAGCAAGCAAACTATCTTTCTTTCAATCACTCACCTACGCAAAGTGCCTTGATGTTGTCTCAATTACTGAAACTTGGCTTACAAAATACATATGTGATGGAGAAATACTTCCATCAGGGTACTCTATTTATCGGCAAGACAGGGATGGCAGAGGTGCTGGTGTTTTGGTCTCTGTCTCTAATCGTATTTCTTCCCAACGAGTCTCGGTAAATACATCTACAGAGCTGATAATAGTAAACCTAGCATTACCCACTAACACTTTTATTTTCTGTGTGTATATCTCTCCTAAAAGCTATTTAGATATTTTTGATGCCCTACCCAGTTTCTCACACATCATTTTACTTGGTGACTTCTACATCACAGATGTTAATTCATTGGTCAACCTTGCATGCATCCACGTTCTCTTCCACCTACTTTTTGTGATAACTTATTCTCCTACAACTTAGTTCAACTATCTAATCTTCACAAATTGTCCACAAAAAAAATATATCACTTCCATTGATTCATCTTCCTGCACTGACAAGTCTGATCATTATTTATTTTTGTTTGATGTGGTCACCCCACACATGCTACATTCTCCCCCTTCGTGTACTCTGCTGAACTATGCTAAAGCTGATTTAGAAGGTTTACGAGATCACCTCCTAGATGTCAGTATTGATCCCTGTATTTTACTCTCGGATGTTGAACAAATCTGGTTCCTCATTAAACAAAGTATATCATATGCATGTCACAAATTTGTTCCTGTTGCAAAAATTTCTCCCTCTCCTTGACGGTTTAATGCAGAAATCAGACATCTGTTGAAGAAGGCTAGCACTGTTCGTCGTCGTCATAATCATAAGCCCACTATTCATCAAGAGTCCAAGCTACTTTACATCGAATCAACTCTTCAGAGTTTGATTCGATCAGATAAACAAGAATATGAATCTAATCTTGTTTCTGCCTTCCACACCAATACAAGTAAATTACACAGATATTTAAATTTATTGTCTCATCCAAAGTCCTAACTATACCCTATTATTGACGCTGCTGTGGTGAAACATCCCCTCGAGAAAGCCAGACTCTTCAACTCTTTTTTCAACTCGGTTTTTACCATCAGTGATTTTGTTCTCCTTCCTCAGGAAAACCTCCCATCCCCCACAGACCAACTACACCTCATATCCATCAATTAATCGGATGTGTTCAAGGTCCTTGTGACTCTCAAAACCAATAAGGCTCCTGGCATTGACAATGTGAGCCCTCTCATTTTGAAACTATGTGCCCACTCATTTTTGACTCCTATCACTCACTTTCTGTCAGACTGCATAGAATCAAGTGCAATACCAGATGAATGGAAGATTCATAAAATTATTCCTATCCCTAAAGGTGGTAATCATTCGATGGTGCAAAACTTCAGACCCATTTCTCTCTTGTGTCTCTTATTGAAAGTTCTGGAGTCCATTATTTACTCTAAAATTATTGATTTCGTTTGGCCACATTTATCTAAAAACCAACTGAAGTTCGTTCATGTCTCTCCCAACTACTATCCTACTTTTCTGTAATCATGAAAGCAATTGACAACAAGGAACAATGTGATGTTGTTTACCTGGATTTTAAAAAATCCTTCGATACCATTCCCCACCCTGAACTGCTGTACAAACTTTGGCATCTTGGCATAAATGGTTATGCCAAGATCTCACAAATCGTTCACACCTTGTGTCAGTCGAGGGAACTTCATGTCTCTCCCAACTACTATCCTACTTTTCTGTAATCATGAAAGCAATTGACAACAAGGAACAATGTGATGTTTACCTGGATTTTAAAAAATCCTTCGATACCATTCCCCACCCTGAACTGCTGTACAAACTTTGGCATCTTGGCATAAATGGTTATGCCAAGATCTCACAAATCGTTCACACCTTGTGTCAGTAGAGGGAACTTCATCTGACCTACTTCCAGTTAGATCAGGTCTTCCTCAAGGGAGTGTACTTGGGCCATTGTTATTCCTTGTATATATAAATGATATTCCAAGTACTATGTCATACTGCTTATTTGCTGATGATACAAAGCTCCTACAAGAGATAAAAAACTCAGAAAGTGAAACCTATTTGCAGCAAGACCTGGATGCTTTGTCATTGTGCTTCTCAACGTGGAAGTTACAAATCAACTCAGCTAAATGTGCTGCAATTCGATTCTCTCTATCTACTCAAACACCAACCACTTACTTCATCAATGGACAACCCATCACATGTGCAGAGGAGTATAGAGACCTGGGGATCATTGTCACCAGTAATCTTACTTGGTCTAGTCATATCAACAGAATATGTGCATCTGCCTATAGATCACTCCACCTAATTAGAAGAAGATCAATCTCCTCAAAAAATAAGATTCTGAGACGGAGCCTTTACTTTTCTCTAGTTCGTAGCAGATTATCTTACTGTTCACAGTTGTGGAGACCACATCTGATGAAGGACATCATGTGCTTTGAGAAAGTGCAAAGACGAGCTACAAAGTTCATCCTTGTGATGACTTCACCTCTGACTATAAATCTAGGCTGATTTCACTTCAGCTACTTCTTCCAATATATTGGTTGGAACTTCGTGACATCATGTTCTTGATCAAGTACTTGAAAGAGTCCCCAGATAACCTTGATGTGAACTCTCACATTTCGTTTGTCTCCTCCTCCACAAGGGCCTCCAGATCTAACCATCTAAAATACAACTTCAGTCGGACTACATCAACACACCACTTTTATTTTAACAGAGTCCTTCTCCTTTGGAATGCACTTGCCTCAGTCATCGATCTATCACTTTCCTATATACCCGTGCATCAAAAACCGTATCATAACTTTTTTTCTGGAACCATTTCTTATAGCTTGTGATATTCCTTGCACTTTCCACTTTATTTGTCCTTGTTCATCCTGCTCATCATCCATAACAATAGTTCCTATTTTATTTACTCTGCACAGGCTTCACCAAAGTTGGTGATTGTCCTTCAACAGTTGCCTTGTCACTCTCTTCCCTAGTTTTTGTGCCTGTATGCTCAATGTTGTAAGGTTCTAATAAGGCCACTGCAATTTAATTACTTGTTTCTCAGATCCGGCGGGTCCAAATTTTACCAGACTGGGGGGGGGGGGGGGGAAATCACGTGATCCAAATCTGAAGCTGGTTAGAATGCAATGGCTTCTCCCTTCACTTTCGCCTGGCTGAGTATATACTGTAGTCAAGTTAGAGAGGATCTTACCTGCAAATCATCTGTTGAAATGCAGTACTACAAATCCACACTTGTGAGTTTCCCTGATGTCTGCTACTACTGTGGAATGGGGGCTGAAACACTGAAGAGGTCCGTGAACTTGGTGAATCATAATTATGCAACAGTGTTGCCCATATGCTTTCTTTGCAAGAGTGAGGGGAAACATGCATTCTGCAAACAACCTTCCAATGTTGTTAAGGGGGGGCTATGCGTCAAAAATTAGAGATTTCTTTTTTTCCCTTCTTTTTTTTCTTCTTCTTGCAAACAATTTTTTGGTCCATGTAACAGATCAAGAAACTACAAAGAGAACACATCTTGCATGATATTTACCCTAACTTGGTCTATATTTTTCTCATTTTTTCCAAAAAATCTTCGTTTTTTTGCCGTAAAGCTCATAACTTTTCTACACTTTACAAAAAAAATGATAATTTTTATATCACTGGATAGCCCTTCTAATTATCTGTCTATTATATGTGCCAAAATTTTAAGTATTCTAAGTATTAGCAAGTTATGGTGATTTGAAGTGGTGAGGTTTGGAATATTTCCTGGTGTTTTCCAGTTGCCAAAGCGGTGGCCTGCCACACAAAAACCACTACATTTATTGATAATCTGTTCACATATTGCAGATTAGGGCCTTTTCTATCAGCTGACCAAATCTGGGACTTTGGTCTTGATAACTATGGCAGTTTTATGAATTGTACTGCAAGATAGATCAACTTATTTAGGGATCTTGATGTATCTTCCGAGAAAATATGTCTGCAGAGACATTAAACATATCATTAGGAACAAAGCATAAGGAAATAGGGAATAAAAGACCTGCATATACAACAAAAGTTATGGTAATTTATAATACTTTGGTGGTGCTGACGTACAGTCCCCCCCCCCCCCCCCCCCCCCACACACACACACACCCCGGGGGACTTCACATGAAATTTTATTTTATTTTATGATTATTATATTTTAAGTTCACTGTTGTTGCATCTATCTACTTGCTATTTCCAAAGCTTTAGAGACATAGGATGCTTCTTTTCAAAGTTATGGTAGATCTACTTCATCATACATTTCTTTTGACAAGCACAAACATTCAGCTGTAAAGGAAAATTCCACATATACATCTAACGATTTTCATCATATTTTTCTTTGTTACATGTAGATATAGGCACAGAAAAACTCAAGAGTCACGGAAGTATTAAAAAAAAGATCAAGGAATTGCTAAAACTTGTAAAAGAACATATTTTGTCAAGTTATTTCAGTGCTAACTCAAACATTTCATTTTCCAAACTTGGAATGATTATTCCCACAATTAATGGAAATATTTCTTGTGGCGATAATAACTTTAAAACCGTTCGCTCATTTTTTGGGATATGTATGTCTTTTGAGAGCTCTTTTAGTACTCTGTGATATCCATGAATCAGATTTTTGTTTAATGCAAGGATTGCCAAGAGATGGTGGTTAGAAGAGGTGGCCTCTAGTTTTTATCAGTTTTTCAGACTCTGTAATGTGTAACTAATCAACGTGACAACATATGGTAACTTTGGTCCATGGATATCACTCCTTAGCAAGCCACACACCAATTATGAGTAAATGACTTCACAAATATCTTGGAGTCACCTCGATGTTTCTGCATGTATCTTTTGAGAAAATTTGTATATAGAGATATTTAACACTTTATAAAAACAAACACAGAATAATAAAGACTTTGGTGCGATAAATACTTGTGTAGACGAAAGAGAAAAAAAGTGATGGCAATTAGAAATAGGTACAACTATTTTGTGGTTTTGACCCATAGGCCAAGATACAGTAATGAGATGGATTTTTTTGTTTTGGACCTATATATGTACCATGCAATACATTTTTCTTTGCAAGTTTTTTCCCCCCTGGTTGCCTGGTCTAAATTTGTGCCCAGGAATCTGAGAAACAAGTAATCAAATTGGTATGGCCTAATAATATAAAATAACAGCTTCTGGCCAGGGCTGATTCATGCGGTTGACCATTGTAGCCTGAGCGCTTCTTGGATACGTACCTAGGCTCCTATCACCCGAAAACTGAAGACGGTGATTCAATTCAGAAATACATACAGTGACACAAAGCGTAAACAATAATCAAAGTCAAAGGTTACGGTGGGTTTTTCCAGAGGAGGGGTTGTTTCCGGGATTGCGGGAAGATGAAATGCAGGAGATTCCCTGGAAATCCGAGAGGGTTGGTAAGTGTGGGCGCGTTTGAGAGTGTGGTTATAAATAGCGTGGGTAGAGCTATGAGCATGGCCGGTCTATATAACGGCCTAATCAGCGCACTGTAAATTAATACCAGGTTTTTACCATTTCAACAACTACATAGGAATGGATGAACACTTCACTTGCTCTGCTCAAGACCTCGGTAGAGACAATGCCACTGAGTTCGTGTGGACGCTGCCAGTAGAAGATGAATCACATCGGCAAAGTGTGATTTCTGTTGCAGTGATCCAAATCATCCTAATAACGGTGGGAATCCCTTTGAATATAGTAGTAATTGCTGCCATCCTGAAGAATAAGCTGCTCTCTAAGCCCACACATTTGCTACTGCTGAATTTGGCAGTTTCAGATGTGTTGGTGTGTGTGTTGGTCATGCCCTTCAACGTGGTCGTCTCTCTTGCTGGCAGGTTCTTCATAGGATCCTCAGATTACGTTCGCTGTCAATTTTGCCACGCTTTTGTAATCACCACCATCATCACCATCTATCTCTCGCTCTTCACTGTGGCTGCCATGTCTGTGGACAGACTAATTTATATCAAGTACCCCCTCAGATATGCCAGTATTGTAACTCGTAAGAGGATGACTGTGGTAATGCTAATTGTGTGGTTCCTGTGCATCTTGATTGGCCTTCCTCCTGTATTTGGGTTGGGGGAGATTGGTTACAGCAAGATTGTTGGTACTTGCAGCATCATCTATATACTCTGCTGTAAGGCATAGTGTGTACTACTGTGTGCTACTGGTGTGTGTGGCCATCTTGCCCTTCCTCACTACTGTAGTTGCTAATGTGTGGCTCCTCTTCCTCATGCGCAGATTCTTATGGGAAAAATATAATGAGACAAAGATCAAAATGGAATACTGCTGTTCTTATTCTCAATTGGAACAAATGAAAACTGTGCATAACATTGAGTCCAGATATAACGAGCAGCAGATTTTCCTGGCCAAAGTATTTGGAGCTATATTTGTGGTGAACATTGTCACGTGGATTCCAACTGTGTACATCACTATAGTATGTGGTGTAGTTGGAGCAGATAAAGTACCACCTGAAATGTTCCCCTTCATCTTTCTTGCCTTCCTCAGTCAGCCTGCATTCACCCCATGTTGGAGACCTTTCTCGTTACCAAAATCAGAAACAGTTTGTGGAAATGGACTTGTTGCCGGCACCATAAAAAGACTCAAGAAGTACTTGTCTAAGTCATATGTTCATGTATGTATTTAGCATGCCCAGCATGGCAGCACTGTCTGATGTGGCACACATCAACATTTATGTCTTTCTCTAACATAACTTGGTTGCATATGGTGCATCTTGAATTGAAGCAGCACCACCCCAATAACATAATTATTATATGTCACATTCGTCTCTGCATTATAGCAGTCACTGAAGAGCAAAAGTGGTAGTAAATCCCTAGCTATTACTAATGGAACTGTCCCAGCCATTATTATATTGTTGTTGTTTTATTTTTAAAGGAGAATAAATGGGCGTGCAAATCTCATAATAAGAGTAACAGTTGCTCTGATTGTTCTGAAGATCTTCTAGCATTTAACTGCAAAGACCTGGTAGCCATGAAGCATATCACTATACATTCCAAATTCAGAGGACATATATATATTTATTTAGGATTATGGAATTGGTTGTTGTTAATATATTTACACAAGAATAAAGGGACACTGCCTGTGGTTGTAATGATATTTACTTTAAGGCACCCATGGTTTCACAGTCATCTGCAGAGTGCAAGGCATTTCTCTAAGCTTAATTACTACTATGCTCTATACTATATCTATTCTGCCTATAAAAGGCAACCCACCAACAACTTGTTGGAGTTGGTGGGTGCTTGTCAGGCCTCGGCCCTGACTGGCTTCAGAGCAGACGTGTAAAGAACGAACATTATAAATAGATTTAGCTAGAATTCATGATCTCACACTATCAACACATAGGGCAATCAGAACTCATGATTTCAGACTATCAACACTTAGACAATCATGGTATCATTTCACACTCTTAGATAAGTCCTGTAGGGACAAGCAGTAATTCTACAACTCTCACACTGTCATCAACACCATAAGCTGTGAAAGCCTGGCTCCATGGGTATTTATACCCCTCTGCAGTCTCATGCTCTCCTGCTACTCGACTGTTGTTTTAATACAAGTTATATACTTAAGTTCTAAAACCCTTTTGTCAAGCTTGGAGTTTAGCTAGAAGAAGTGAGGGAGAGACTCTGGTGGCAGCGAATTACCAAAGTTGGTATCTGTTAGGCCTCTTGTGGCTGGAGACTCTAATAGTGCTGATCAAAATTAAATTATAGTTTTGGTTGAGAACCAGAGTGCCTGTAACAGTATCATATTCCAGAGAACGGGCACATAGCCTCCGTGACATTGCTATCCCCTTACAGCTATACCCATACTACTCTGTCCGAAGGATCTAGCGTGTTCACTAGTCCAGTTGCAGCCATTCTCTTCCAGGTTGGCTGGTCTGCCTGCATTGCATACTTAATCTCCAATACAATTAAGTCTCTGGATCTTTGGCATCTGAAACTGCTTGTGAGGTCCATAATGTCATTATAAACATCCTCAAGGATCGCCTTGTATCTGGCACCTCCCAAGTCAGATGTCAAAACAAATATAGTCCTATGGACATTTAGTGACTTCCGACAAGTCGTACAACTGGTTGATAAAAACTGTGATGGTGATTTCTTGCATTAAGAGCTTTCCTCTGAGGCTAAATGCAACTATTACTTCCTCCTTTGAATCCCAAGTAAGCTCTCCCAATTTCAGCCTCAGCAACCACTTCAAGCCGGGAGGTTGTCCTAGCCTATGTTAGGAATCCCACCACTGGGCTGATTTAACATTAGGAAGCAATTTAAGCTAGGCTGATGTCAGGCATTCCACTGGCATGATTTAACATCAGGAAGCAATTTATGCTGGCCTGATGTCAGTCATTCCACCACTGAGCTGATTTAACATAAGGAAGTACTTCGAGCGTTTGTCTGGCTGATGTCATGCATTCCTGCACTGGTGCTGATTAAACCTCCAGAAGCTGGAGGTTTGTCCTGGCTGATGTAAGGCATCCCCACACTGGGGCTGATTCAACCTCAGGCAGCACTTTCACTGCCACTCTCCCTCCTTTTACAAAAATTGTTGAGTACGCTCAGATTCAAACAAGCCAATTATGCCACTGATCTTTAGTTGAGACTCCATGAGGTACCTCACTGACACAAACTAGCAAGACTACTCTTACTGCTAGATGTGACCCAACCTTTCATCACATATGATGCTTAACTCGTCCGCCAAATTTAAATCTGCTTACTTGATATTCCAAAGTGGGTGAAACCAATCTACCAAAGCAGTAGTAGAAGCATACCTTGAATTGAACTAACTCAAGAATCATTTTAGGCCACCACATCTCCAAATGCACCCACTGAAATTTTATGCATGTTATTGAGTGAACTGAGAACAGGGAAAGTGTTCTTCAAAGAGATGATTTATGCAAATAACAGGACATAAATTACTCTGCCACTTCTTTTTGGAATTTGAACTTTACACTTGTGGTTTCCTTTTCCTAGTAATTAGGGTGGATATTGCACACAATAACTTCCTTGAGTGAAAACTTAAATTTAGTATGCCCTATTTAGGATAGAAGCTCTAGTCCAATGCAGATTCTTCCTACGTAAAATTGTGGTACACAGGTTTACCACGCTACTGATTGATTGGGGACTTTTTGGAGGAAGTCCATGGCGATTTGTCTGGTGAGGTAATTGTTCAAGAACTTAGAAGGAAGTTTTACTAGGAATCCAAGTGGATTTTGTGTATTACTATTAAACACTAACTGTTGAAGCTGTCCCCTTCATCTACACTTTCAATTGCACTAGCCGTAGGTAAAGGACGTCCTTTATGAAACTAATCTTGCCCTCTTAATAGTAGACTGGTCAACAATGGCTTCTTATCGGAGGAAAAGGAAGAGCATGGAAGGACAAACTAGTCTCAATGACTGGAAAAGAGCGAGTAAGTCTTTAACAATAAACAAAAACGTTACAAGTTTAGTTATTTATATTCCATTAGCTAGGCTATATCCTAATAAAGAATAACACGGTTATATATGGTGTATCTATTTATATCTATCCTACACATATAGTTGTGCTGACTGCTATTGCTGGCACTAGCACTCTTGACCAAGATAATAGTACGCCATCATTTTCAGTCTCGATTGGCAATTCTGGCACCACTGAACAGGACACACCATCTTCTTCAGCAGCTAACAATCACACCATGGCCACTGATACCACACCATCACTCTCCGATAGTGCGCTACTGCCCCCCATTTCCCTAATGAATATTCCACCCACTCAAGCACAGACATAGGAATGTTGCTGCATCAAGGCCACAATTTTGTGCGTGGGTTGCCTGATGATGAAAAAATGAAAAATGTACGCTTCATTTCTGGCCGTATTAATTATCCTACTACATTCATGAATGGGTGCCACAGAAAATTTAGGACTCAGTGGGTGCAAAACCATCAATGGCTAATCTATAGTCCAAGTGAAGATGGTGCCTATTGCAGGGCATGTGCTCTGTTTTGTCCTGATACAGCAGGCCATCAAAGACTAGGGATACTTGTAACTGAGCCATTCCATCTGTGGACTTCACAATCTTCTGTCTTTCTTCGTCATGAAAAGAATGCATATCACCTGGATTGTATGTCTAAAATGTCTGAGTTTATATGAATTCATTCTGACTTTTCATCAAGTGTTGGAAGTTTAATTAGCAGGGAACGAGAAGAAAGAATGAAGCACAACTCTGAAGTAAGTAAATCATTAATAGAGTGTGCCCTGTTTTGCGGACTACAAGGCCTTTCCTTGAGATGGCATATATAGAGAAGTCTCCATGGAGTCTAAATGTCATATTAGTGGGAACTTTATTGAGATTGTACATTTCATAGCAAGAACAGACAAAATTTTAGTACAAAGTGCAGCTATGTACACCTCAAACATCATCTAGAATGAATTGGTATCTATTATTGGGGATGCTGTGCATGATGAAATAAGAGGAAATTAAATATTCTAAATACTTTTCTATTTTAGCTGATGAAATTACCGACTGCAGTAATTCAGAATAACTCACATTTGTAGTGGACAAGGATTTTAATATCAGGGAGGAGTTTCTGGCCATGGAGCATATCACAGAAGGTGCACCAGCAACAGCTATTATGACCCGCCTTCAGACATGGGGGGGGGGGGGGGGGGGGGGGGTGGATTGGCTAACTGTAGAGGGCAAGGCTATGATGGTGCATCCAAAATGTCATCTAGCAGACGTGGTATTCAAGGATTAATCAGAGTGAGTGCTCCGCTTGCATTTTATAGTCATTGTCAATGCCATCAACTTAACCTCTGCATAGTCAAAGCATGCTCACTCCCACAAATCAGGAATGTAAGTGATACTTTATCTGAGGTATCCACATTTTTTGGTTTCTCACCAAAGCAGCAAAGCTTCTTTGATAAAATTATTGAAGGGCATGGTGAGCAAAAAAACACTTAAAGCTGAAAGATGTTTGTAAAATGCGCTGGGTTCATCGCATAGACGCTTACTCTACTTTCTTTGAATGGTACCCTTTTGTTATTAAAATAGTGGAAGAAATTTCCTGTCGCAGTGTGAACACTAGGAATAGTCATGGGATTCTGAAACTGTTACAAATGCGAATCGATTTTTATATCAGCTTCAGTTTCTTGTATCTTCATCCATTACCATAAGGTTTGGTCATGGGATTCTGAAACTGTTACAAAGGCATATGGATTTTTACATCTTTCCAGTTTCTTGTATCTTCATCCATTACCATGAAGTTACTCAGTTAACTTCGTAGTGTGACAGTGAAATTGCCGAAATGATCTACAGATGTCATATATAACAGCATATGAACAAGTGCCTGCAGTGCTGCATGAATTCCAGCTACTGAAGTTAGACTGCGAGTCTACATTTCATATTTGGTTTGAAGAAATGACTAAGCTCTCCCAGGATTTACTTATCTCCACTTCAGTCCCTAGAGCAAAGTTTATAGAGCTAATGCACCAGAAGATAGCCCAGAAGTGTATTATCGAAGGAATGTTATGCTTCCCTTTCTCGATCATATTCTGGTTGAGTTACAAGATCGGTTTGGCAGGGGGTTCATCAAAGCATTGTGAAGTTGCTTGGCTTAATTCCATCCATGGTTGTCTGAAAGTAGCAACAGTTCACTTGATGAGGTATATCAACTCTACCTGACCGATCTCACCTCAATTGTTTAAAACTGAATGTCAAAGATGGAAGATGATGTGGATGTCTACCACTGAAGAAGAAAGGCCACAATCCCTACAACAGACCATATAGTGAAATGGACATGTTCCCTGCTAAGGATTGCATGAATACTACCAGTTACAACATGTGAAAATGAGTGATCTAACAGCCAGCTAAAACTCCTAAAGACGTATTTAATTAAGGTCAACCATGTCTGAAGAGAGACGCTCAGCTTTGGCAATGATGAGATTTTCATCGACAGAAGACAAAGGACCTTGACTTGGATGCCTTGGTTCCTTCATTTGCAAGCAAGCATAAGAAGGATGCTAGTGCCATTTGTACTCAATGACTAACTGTATTTAGGTAAACTGTATTGTTTATAATTATATACTGGAACAAATTTGATGTTACTGTTTGTTTGTTGTTGTTTTGTAGAAGTAGAAAAATAGTTTAACCTTTTATTACAGGTCAATCAGAACTACCCTAAATGGATTCCTAGAATCACCCCTGCAGTGCCATGGTGATTTGGAACTCAGTAAAAAGCACCTCGGTTGAATGGCTGTTCATTTATGACCTCAGCATGTTTCATATCACCACATAAAATAAATCACATCTGATGCTGTAATCTTTGGTTTTATATAGTCATTATCATTTTTTAAATGAATAGAGTAACTTACTGCAATACTGGAATGGAGAGTACATGGTTACACAAGGTTTGTACTTTGTGGTTGGAGAGAAAAAAAGACGAAATGGTGGCAAATGATTTACTCTAATAACAAATATTGTCCTACCAAACAGTTACTTGACCGTAACATAACCAATTGATGTAGGTGCAGATCAGGTGTCAAATCATACTTAGTATAAACAATGTGATGTCAATTTCATTTCATAATTGTGCCTTAACAGGCTCAGAAGTATCAATCATTGACAGATAAGTAAGTGCCAAGGAACATCGTTTTGTGCGTTGCTCTTCATAGTTTGTGCTATGAATTTCGTTAGCAACCAAAGATGTTTCTCTAGCATGTTACTGTGCCTTAGACACACTCTTAGTCATAGCCTTGGTTACAGCCTCACAGCTTAGCAGACTTGACAACCATGATGTATGGTTTTGCAGGCTAACAACTCATGTTTTGCAGGATTTTGATAGCTTTTGCAGGATCTACCACCCCCCCAACATCCCTAATCCACCCTTCCACTTCCAAATATTCTATAGAATCTGATCAATACATAATGAAAGTGAAAGTGATATGAGAAGGAATTATGAAGTCTCTGGAGAAGTTTTATTCAAATATTCTAAGATAGAATCTGATCAATACATTTTTTCTACCTTTTTTAAAAAAAATTTAATTTTTTTTATTATTATTTTTTTAAATCAAAATCATGGTCAATACCCATTGGCTAATATGAAGAGCACACAATGCATACACAACATATTAAATACATAAATATTAACAAATGGTATTTTGTACATAACATTTAAATAATATAAGAGAATGGAATTCCTTGATATTGAGCTATGAGAAAGAATTATGAAGTCTCGGGACAAGTTTCTTCGGTGGTTTTTTAGTAGCTGACTTAGCTATTAAATGCATAGTGTCATTAAGTTAATAAGGTGTGAATTTGAGTAACTTTTAACACTTAGGTCACACACCGTGGATGGATCTAGTTGCCGTCTTTCTTCAGTCTCCATCTTCCTGACCACACTAAAGAGGCATTCCAGATCTGCATTTGAATGAGGCAATATCAGCAAAACTTGTACAAACCACCAAAACGGATTACTTTCAAATCTATGACTGAGTGAACTTTAGCCATTGCTGCCCAGAAACGATCAATCGCTCCTGATTCATCATCAGCATCAAATTTGGAAAGTTGATGAGATGGTGTAGAACGATAATCCCGAAACTCCATGCTCAAAAAGTCCAATTCATCAATGGAAAGAGATGCAAAGCGGTTAGCCAATTGAAGAATGCCATTCATTGAGATCTTATATTTATTCCTAGGATCAAGAAAACTGATTGTTGTAGAGTACTATCATGAAATGGAAATTTCTCTTTCATTTTCAATACACTAGTTTCGTAGAATGTTCGTAGAATGTACGTACACACTTAAAGAAATGTCTCTCAAGAGGACTTCCTACCATTTCTTCAAGGTCACCGTACAACAATAAACATGTAGATGTACCAATACCAAGCTAATCATTACTTAGCTGGATTTTGCTATTAATAGAAGTGATATCATCTGTCAACTTGATAACATCGGGGTCAATGAAATTGCTGACAAAAGAATGCAAGAGTCGACGCACATCAGCCTGCAAAGTACCAATACGGCTGACACGAGTTTGAAAAACAGTGGAAAAGACATTCAAAGGCTTAAGGATATATAGAACGAAGTTACAAAATAACTTCACTTCAGGATCCTTAATTAAGCTGCCTAGCCACCCTCTGTACACACTCATTGTTAGGTTCAGTCTCAGCTATCCGGTCAAAATAGCAATGAAGAGCTGGCCACTGCTAAATCTATCTCTTCAATCAGCATTCTAAACTCAGCCACCTGGTTGAACAGTGCTTTAGAACTCAAAGTGGTTTAATATTGCTAAACTCAAGTTGAATTTCATTGAACTCCGCCACCCTTGTGGAAGAATGTTTGAAATGATAAAATGTCAATTAAAAGATCATCAAGAGAGACTGGAAGTTTTTTAAGAGCAGCAATAGTGCACAATGCACCCAAGTGGCAAAGACAACCATGGCTAAATAATTTTGGTTGTTTCCCAACTTAATACTGAATTATGCTTTCCCGCCATAACACTTGCAGTGTCTGATCCATAACCAATCATGTTACTCATGGAATCTTATGTGAATCAAACTCTTGTTCTATTGCAGTGAAGAGTGACTGAGCTGTAGCAATATTGCACACAGGCATACAAAGAAAACGTGTAACTGGCTGATGTGCCACTCTATCCCAATACCTTACCATGATTCCAAAGTACTTCCTATCTGTTTGATCGTTTCCACCGTCACAGAAAAGGGTGAAAGGAGAAGTGCAGCAAGATTTAATGACCTCATCATTCAATGCTGGAGCCAGTGCATATTTCACAATTGCTGTGGTTTTTGTCCTACCTGATGCAAACCCCTGTGCAATTTTGCAGTCAGGAAACATTATCTTGCACAATTTATTGAAATGATCAGCAGCTAAAAAGGGTATAATTTATTATGTTCTGCAATGAATGTTGAAAAGTAAATTTCAGCAGCTGTAATCTGATCAGCTAGTGTGTCCTTTCTGAACACAGCAGTAATTCTAGTCTGACTAGTGCTCTGTTCTGCATGTGCACACTCCGAGTGCTTCTTGCTGCTTATGTGCCTTTTAATGTCATGGACTTTTCACGTCATGGGCGCCACCAGAAGCGACAAAAAAGACAGTTAAACAAACGTTGCAGTGAACATATGAAGCACCCTTAGGCTTCACACTCCGCTTCATATTGTAGCGCTTCCAGTCCACCTGCCACTTACTTGCTACCTTGGTCTTCTTAGCAGGGGGGGGGGGGGGGGGCACTCTATAAAAAATTAAAAATGGCTGCCAAGTCAGGAAAGTAGCTCTGAACAACAAGCGCAAGAAACAGCTCAAAGATGGGGCCGAAGTTCTTGCAAAGTCACTTTTTGTTTGCCCAATATGTGAAGAAGGAATAGTCGATACCTCCGATGATAACGATGGTCAAGATTCGATTGAATGTGAGGGAAACTGCAACATGTGGCTGCATAGAAGATGTGCAAGCCTCTCCATAGGTGCATTCAATCTTGCAAAGGCATGCCATAAACCCTTTAAGTGCCTTGTCGTCTGGATGAGAAAAAATCTGAATTTGACGAGCTTAAGAAATCGGTGGAGTATTTTAATGAGAGTCTGAAGAGCCTGATGTCAGCAAAGAGTCCTGAAAATGAAATTGAGCAAAAGTCTACCCCAAATCTTGGATCTCATTCATATGCCCAGGTTGTGTCAGAGTCAATCTCCTCCCCTTCTGAAATCTCCGCAAGTGCCAACCACCACATTCAGTCACCAACGCACTAGGTTGGACAGAAAATTCAACATAGTAATTTATGAAATTGTGGAAAACCCAAAAGGCACTTCTCAATACATTCGTACAGCAAAAGACATCGAAGCTGCCACGTCCATACTACTAACTACTGTTCACTCCTCAATTTCAGAGCACTCCATCATCGATTGTGTTAGATCAGGCAAGTGTTCAGCAGATGGTTGCCGACCAGTTCTTGCAACCATGATCAGACCCACTGACTTTTTCGCTATACCTGCTAACAGGGCTAGATTATCCCAGCTCCCTCATAATTATTTCCATCTAGTCAGAACGCTCTCCAGAGGAGAGAAAGGTTGAATCTCTCTTACTAGTTGAAAGAAAACGCCTGATATCAACTGGGACAGATCGTGGTGTGATAAAGCTTAGGAAAAACAGCCTTATTGTGAACAACAAAAGGTATGGAAATTCTACCTTCCAATTATGTTCACTTTTAAGTGATAACCATTCTAACGAAGCCATCCACTCAGTTCCAATTAATGAAACCACAGGAATGCTTTTGCAACTACTACCCCAAAGACCTTGTCCTCACATGCTGTGGCTGCCACCTTGGAACCATTTACTGACACCCACCATCATGATGACACTGCCCAAATCCCTCTCCCAAACACTTCCAGTAAATGACTATTTGATATTGCCATTGTCTTCATTTTGGCCTATGGAATGCACGTAGCATAGCAAGCAAACTGTCTTTCTTTCAATCACTCACCTACGCAAAGTGCCTTGATGTTGTCTCAATTACTGAAACTTGGCTTACAAAATACATATGTGATGGAGAAATACTTCCATCAGGGTACTCTATTTATCGGCAAGACAGGGATGGCAGAGGTGCTGGTGTTTTGATCTCTGTCCCTAATCGTATTTCTTCCCAACGAGTCTCGGTAAATACATCTACAGAGCTGATAATAGTAAACCTAGCATTACCCACTAACACTTTTATTTTCTGTGTGTATATCTCTCCTAAAAGCTATTTAGATATTTTTTATGCCCTACCCAGTTTCTCACACATCATTTTACTTGGTGACTTCTACATCACAGATGTTAATTCATTGGTCAACCTTGCATGCATCCACGTTCTCTTCCACTACTTTTTGTGATAACTTATTCTCCTACAACTTAGTTCAACTTGTAAACAGCCTACACACAAATTGGGTAACCTTCTAGATCTAATCTTCACAAATTGTCCACAAAAAGAAATATCACTTCCATTGATTCATCTTCCTGCACTGACAAGTCTGATCATTATTTAATTTTGTTTGATGTGGTCACCCCACACATGCTACATTCTCCCCCTTCGTGTACTCTGCTGAACTATGCTAAAGCTGATTTAGAAGGTTTACGAGATCACCTCCTAGATGTCAGTATTGATCCCTGTATTTTACTCTCGGATGTTGAACAAATCTGGTTCCTCATTAAACAAAGTATATCATATGCATGTCACAAATTTGTTCCTGTTGCAAAAATTTCTCCCTCTCCTTGACGGTTTAATGCAGAAATCAGACATCTGTTGAAGAAGGCTAGCACTGTTCGTCGTCGTCATAATCATAAGCCCACTATTCATCAAGAGTCCAAGCTACTTTACATCGAATCAACTCTTCAGAGTTTGATTCGATCAGATAAACAAGAATATGAATCTAACCTTGTTTCTGCCTTCCACACCAATACAAGTAAATTACACAGATATTTAAATTTATTGTCTCATCCAAAGTCCTAACTATACCCTATTATTGACGCTGCTGTGGTGAAACATCCCCTCGAGAAAGCCAGACTCTTCAACTCTTTTTTCAACTCGGTTTTTACCATCAGTGATTTTGTTCTCTTTCCTCAGGAAAACCTCCCATCCCCCACAGACCAACTACACCTCATATCCGTCAATGAATCGGATGTGTTCAAGGTCCTTGTAACTCTCAAAACCAATAAGGCTCCTGGCATTGACAATGTGAGCCCTCTCATTTTGAAACTATGTGCCCACTCATTCTTGACTCCTATCACTCACCTTCTGTCAGACTGCATAGAATCATGTGCAATACCAGATGAATGGAAGATTCATAAAATTATTCCTATCCCTAAAGGTGGTAATCATTCGATGGTGCAAAACTTCAGACTCATTTCTCTCTTGTGTCTCTTATTGAAAGTTCTGGAGTCCATTATTTACTCTAAAATTATTGATTTCGTTTGACCACATTTATCTAAAAACCAACTGAAGTTTGTTCATGTCTCTCCCAACTACTATCCTACTTTTCTGTAATCATGAAAGCGATTGACAACAAGGAACAATGTGATGTTGTTTACCTGGATTTTTAAAAATCCTTCGATACCATTCCCCACCCTGAACTGCTGTACGAACTTTGGCATCTTGGCATAAATGGACCACTGTGGTGCTGGTTATCTCACAAATCGTTCACACCTTGTGTCAGTCTAGGGAACTTCATCTGACCTACTTCCAGTTAGATCAGGTCTTCCTCAAGGGAGTGTACTTGGGCCATTGTTATTCCTTGTATATATAAATGATATTCCAAGTACTATGTCATACTGCTTATTTGCTGATGATACAAAGCTCCTACAAGAGATAAAAAACTCAGAAAGTGAAACCTATTTGCAGCGAGACCTGGATGCTTTGTCATTGTGCTTCTCAACGTGGAAGTTACAAATCAACTCAGCTAAATGTGCTGCAATTCGATTCTCTCTATCTACTCAAACACCAACCACTTACTTCATCAATGGACAACCCATCACATGTGCAGAGGAGTATAGAGACCTGGGGATCATTGTCACCAGTAATCTTACTTGGTCTAGTCATATCAACAGAATATGTGCATCTGCCTATAGATCACTCCACCTTATTAGAAGAAGATCAATCTCCTCAAAAAATAAGATTCTGAGACGGAGCCTTTACTTTTCTCTAGTTCGTAGCAGATTATCTTACTGCTCACAGTTGTGGAGACCACATCGGATCAAGGACATCATGTGCTTTGAGAAAGTGCAAAGACGAGCTACAAAGTTCATCCTTGTGATGACTTCACCTCTGACTATAAATCTAGGCTGATTTCACTTCAGCTATATACTTCCTCCAATGTATTGGTTGGAACTTCATGACATCATGTTCTTGATCAAGTACTTGAATGAGTCCCCAGATAACCTTGATGTGAACTCTCACATTTCGTTTGTCTCCTCCTCCACAAGGGCCTCCAGATCTAACCATCTAAAATACAACTTCAGTCGGACTACATCAACACAGCACTTTTATTTTAACAGAGTCCTTCTCCTTTGGAATGCAGTCATGGATCTATCACTTTCCTACCCGTGCATCAAAAACCGTATCATAACTTTTTTTTCTGGACCCATTTTATAGCCAACTTTGATTGTGATATTCCTTGCCTTTCCACTTTATTTGACCTTGTTCATCCTGCTCATAATCCTTAACAATAGTTCCTATTTTATTTACTCTACACAGGCTATACCAAAGTTGGTGATTGTCCTTCAACAGTTGCCATGTCACTCTCTTCCCTAGTTTTTGTGCCTGTATGCTCAATGTTGTAAAGTTCTAATAAGGCCACTGCAATTTAATTTCTTGTTTCTCAGGTCCAAATTTTAGCAGACTGGGGGGGGGGAATCACGTGATCCAAATCTGAAGCTGGTTAGAATGCAATGGCCTCTCCCTTCACTTTCGCCTGGCTGAGTATATACATACTATAGTCGAGTTAGAGAGGATCTTACCTGCAAATCATCTGTTGAAATGCAGTACTACAAATCCACACTTGTGAGTTTCCCTGATGTCTGCTACTACTGTGGAATGGGGGCTGAAACACTAGTTGATGATGAAGAGGTCCGTGAACTTGGTGAATCATAATTATGCAACAGTGTTGCCCATATGCTTCCTTTGCAAGAGTGAGGGGAAACAAAACAACTTTCCGATTTGGTTAATTAAGAGGCCAAAATACAGTAATGAGATGGATTTTTTGGTTTTGGTTCAGCTTGAAACTATATATATATGTACCATGCAATACATTTTTCTTGAAAGTTTTTTTTCCTCCTGGTTGCCTGGTCTAAATTTGTGCCCAGGAATCTGAGAAACAAGTAATCAAATTGGTATGGCCTAATAATATAAAATAACAGCTTCTGGCCAAGGCTGATTCATGAGGTTGACCATTGTAGGCTAGGCTCCTTCACGCGAAAACTGAAGACGTTGATTCAATTCAGAAATACATAAAGCGTAAACAATAATCAAAGTCAAAAGTCAAAGGTTACGGTGGGTTTTTCCAGAGGAGGGGTTGTTTCCGGGATTGCGGGAAGATGAAATGCAGGAGATTCCCTGGAAATCCGAGAGGGTTGGTAAGTGTGGGCGCGTTTGAGAGTGTGGTTATAAATAGCGTGGGTAGAGCTATGAGCATGCGTACACTGGCCGGTCTATATAACGGCCTAATCAGCGCACTGTAAATTAATACCAGGTTTTTACCATTTCAACAACTACATAGGAATGGATGAACACTTCACTTGCTCTGCTCAAGACCTCGGTAGAGACAATGCCACTGAGTTCGTGTGGACGCTGCCAGTAGAAGATGAATCACATCGGCAAAGTGTGATTTCTGTTGCAGTGATCCAAATCATCCTAATAACGGTGGGAATCCCTTTGAATATAGTAGTAATTGCTGCCATCCTGAAGAATAAGCTGCTCTCTAAGCCCACACATTTGCTACTGCTGAATTTGGCAGTTTCAGATGTGTTGGTGTGTGTGTTGGTCATGCCCTTCAACGTGGTCGTCTCTCTTGCTGGCAGGTTCTTCATAGGATCCTCAGATTACGTTCGCTGTCAATTTTGCCACGCTTTTGTAATCACCACCATCATCACCATCTATCTCTCGCTCTTCACCGTGGCTGCCATGTCTGTGGACAGACTAATTTATATCAAGTACCCCCTCAGATATGCCAGTATTGTAACGCGTAAGAGGATGACTGTGGTAATGCTAATTGTGTGGTTCGTGTGCATCTTGATTGGCCTTCCTCCTGTATTTGGGTTGGGGGAGATTGGTTACAGCAAGATTGTGGGCACTTGCAGCATCATCTACTCTGCTGAAACAAGAGTAACGCACAGTGTGTACTACTGTGTGCTACTGGTGTGTGTGGCCATCTTGCCCTTCGTCACTACTGTAGTTGCTAATGTGTGGCTCGTCTTCCTCATGCACAGATTCATATGGGAAAAATGTAATGACACAAAGAGAAAAATGGAATTCTGCCGTTCTAATTCTCAATCGGAACAAATAAATTCTCTGGATAACATTGAGTCCAGATATAACGAGCAGCAGATTTTCCTGGCCAAAGTGTTTGGAGCTATATTTGTGGTGAACATTGTCACGTGGATTCCAACTGTGTGCATCACTATAGTATGTGGTATAGTTGGAGCAGATAAAGTGCCACCTGAAATGTTCCCCTTCATCTTTCTTGCCTTCCTCAGTCAGCCTGCCATTCACCCCATATTGGAGACCTTTCTCGTGACCAAAATCAGAAACAGTTTGTGGAAATGGACTTGTTGCCGGCACCATGAAAAGACTCAAGAAGTACTTGTCTAAGTCATATGTTCATGTATGTATTTAGCATGCCCAGCATGGCAGCACTGTCTGATGTGGCACACATCAACATTTATGTCTTTCTCTAACATAACTTGGTTGCATATGGTGCATCATGAATTGAAGAGCACCACCCCAATAACATAATTATTATCTGTCACATTCATCTCTGCATTATATGGGCGTACAAATCTCATAATAAGAGTAACAGTTGCTGTGATTGTTCTGAAGATCTTCTAGCATAGACCTGGTAGCCATGAAGCACATCACTATACATTCCAAATTCAAAGGACATATATATATTTATTTAGGATTACGGAATTGTTTGTTGTTAATATATTTACACAAGAATAAAGGGACACTGCTTGTGGTTGTAATGATATATGCTGCAGAGTACAAGGCATTTCTCTAAGCTAAATTACTACTATGCTCTATACTGTATGCTATTCTGCCTACAAAAGGCAACCCACCAACAACTTGTCGGAGTTGGTGGGTGCTTGTCAGGGCTCGGCCCTGACTGGCTTCAGAGCAGCCCTATAAAGAATGAACATTATAAATAGAATTTATATATAGAGCTAGAATTCATGATCTCAGACTATCAACACATAGGGCAATCAGAACTCATGATTTCAGACTATCAACACTTAGACAATCATGGTATCATTTCACACTCTTAGATAAGTCCTGTAGGGACAAGCAGTAATTCTACAACTCCCACACTGTCATCAACACCATAAGCTGTGAAAGCCTGGCTGCAAGGGTATTTAAACCCCTCTGCAGTCCAGGCTTAGGCAGTCTCATCCTCTCCTGCTACTCGACTGTTGTTTTAATACAAGTTACTTAAGATCTAAAACTATTTTGTCAAGCTTGGAGTTTAGCTAGAAGAAGTTAGGGAGAGACTCTGGTGGCAGCGAATTACCAAAGTTGGTATCTGTTAGGCCTCTTGTGGTTGGAGACTACTCTAATAGTGCTGATCTCAATTAAATTATAGTTTTGGTTGAAAACCATCAGAGAGCCTGTAACAGTATCATATTCCAGAGAATGGGCACATAGCCTCCGTGACATGGCTATTCCCTCACAGCTATACTATAATACTAGTGTCTACTCTGCCTGAGGGATATAGTGTGTTCACTGCATCCATTCTCTTCCATGTTGGCTGGTCTGCCTGCATTACATACTTAATCTCCAATACAGTTACGTCTTTGGATCTTTGGCATCTGAAACTGCTGCATAATGTCATCATAAACATCCTCAATCACCTTGTATCTGGCACCTCCCTCAACCAAGTCAGATGTCAAAACAAATATGTAATGTTCAAGTATTATATTACACACTGTATCAGTCACTTTGATTATTATGCATAGACATTGCATCATCATTATGTATTGATTGTGACACATTATTACATCACGTGATAGAAGAAAGAGAAGTTTTATACTTGTGCTTTAACTGTCTAAGTACGGTTCGACGGTCTTCATAAATCCAGCCTGGACGGATATAAAGACAACCAGATAACAATAAGTAACAGTTGAACAGTATAACTGGCGATGAGGATTATGAACCATAGCAGTAGCCGGAAGAATTGACTTGTCACCATTAGCAACCTTTGACACTGTGAGTGATCCATCATATTAAGCCAGAGATGGAAAAGTTGGAAGCGGCATTTCGAGATATATATAGCAGCGCTCAATGTAAGTGACGACAAACAAAAGAAAGCAATCCTGTTGTATCAGGCAGGACAGGCTACCCAAGAAATTTTTGACACAATTCCAAATACAGGAGATGACTTTGCCACAGCTAAGGAAAAGTTAGACAACTATTTCACACCCAAGAAAAATGTGTCCTACGAGATTTTCCAATTTCGTGAAGCTGTTCAACAATCAGGAGAGACTGGATCAATTTGTTACCAGATTGAGAAAGCTAGCTTCCACATGTGACCTGGGAAAAGAGTTGAAGTCCACTACCATCCAGAATTGTCAGTCAAAACATCTAAGAAGAGTGGCACTTCATGATGATCTATCCTTAGAGGCTCTACTGGCTAAAGCAAGAGCGCAAGAAGCGAGTGAAGAGCAAGCAAAAGGAATTGAACAGGCACACTCAGCAGCAGAAGCAGTGAATGTTATTCAGCAGAAGCGACCACCCAGAAAATGGCAGTCACCACGAACATGGACAAAACCAGAAGGTCAGAGTATATGTCGTAAGTGTGGATTTTTGTGGCCCCATAAGAATGGCTCATGTCCAGCAAAAGGTCAAACTTGTAGTAAGTGTGGTAAAAGTAATCATTTTGCCAAAGTATGTCTCTCAAAACAAAAACAAGTACAAGGTCGATACAAAACACATGAGTCCCAACCGAAACACAAGCACAAGCAAATTTGTCAAGTTTCATCAGAGTCCAACCAAAAGTGTGATAGCAGTAGTGATGAGTATCTGTACACATTGGGTGTGACACTGCACGTATGGCAGCACCAAAAGTAAATTTGAAAATCAACAGCACCACAGTTTGCATGATTGTAGACACAGGAGCATCCACGGACATCATGGATGAGGAAACATTTGCCAAAGTGAACCAAGCGAATAATCCTGAGTTACAGCCTTCAACAAAGCGTATGGTGCAGACTCCCAACTTACAGTAGTGGGACAGTTTGACACTAACTTTGAAGTTGATACAAAGACAGTGCTATCAACAATTCATGTACTACGAGGAAGTCACGGGTCTCTACTCAGTTACAAGACAGCATGTGACCTTGGTCTGGTTCATGTTAAGATTAAGCATGTTTGGTATAGTCCAAGAGTATGTGAGAGGCTGGTGCAAAAATATCCCAATTTGTTTGAAGGTATAGGCAAGCTCAAGAATACAGAAGTCAAACTTCACATTGACACAAATGTACCTCCTGTGGCTCAAGCAACATGCAGAATTCCTTTTCACATGAGGAAACAAGTTGAAAAAGAGCTCATCAACCTTGAACAACAAAGAATCATTGAGAAAGTTGAAGGTTCAACTCCATGGGTTTCACCTTTAGTCATTATCCCCAAAAAGAATGGCGAGGTCCATTTATGTGTTGACATGAGGAGAGCAAATAAGGCAATCAACCGAGAGAGACATCCTAGTCCAACAATTGATGATCTTATTCACAACCTGAATGGAGCAACAGTTTTTACAAAACTTGATTTAAGACAAGGATATCATCAAAACCCTTATTACCTGAGAGCAGATATATAACAACGTTCACAACTCACAAAGGTTTAACACGTTATGCTCGACTGAACTTTGGAACAAACTCAGCAAGTTAGATATTTCAAAACATCATCCATGAACAGATTCGGGACATACCAGGATCAATCAACATAAGTGATGATGTTATAATATTTGGGAAAACTCAAGCTGATCATGACAAGGCTCTACAGGCAGTTTTTGAGAGATTCTCATCAGTCAGTTTGTCTTTCAACAAGACAAAGTGTGAATTCAGCAAGAACTCGTTGACATTCTTTGGTTTTGTATTTTCGGACAAAGGAATCTCACCTGATCCTAAGAAAGTACAAGCAATTCATGACGCCAATCCTCCTACATCAACCAGTGGTATCCGAAGTTTTCTAGGAATGGCAACATATTGTGCAAAATTTATACCATGCTTCAGTGACATATCACAGCCATTACGTGAGTTGACCAGAAAGGATGTTCATTTCTTATGGACAACAGAACATGACAAAGCTTTTCAAAAAATCAAGCAGCTATTAGCAAGTGATACAATCATGGCATATTTCGATCAACAGAAAGTAACAGAGCTGATCACAGATGCATCACCTGTCGGTCTCTCAGCAATACTGTTTCAAAAGTCGCAGGGAGAGAATCACGGAAGAGTAATAGCATATGCAAGCAGAGCACTCTCTGATGTAGAAAGCAGGTATTCTCAGACAGAGAAAGAAGCATTAGCCATAGTGTGGGCTATTGAAAAGTTTCATCTATATCTCTATGGAGGACATTTTACCCTTTACACGGACTGCAAACCAGTCGAATTGATTTATGGTAACCCAAAGTCCAAGCCTCCAGCACGCATCGAACATTGGAATCTGAGACTACAAGGATATGACTTCTCAATAATACATACTAAAGGAAACCAGAATCCTTCCAATTACCTCTCAAGACATACAAACTCAGACGAACCAAAGAAACAAGAAACCATGGCGGAGGACTATGTCAATTTCTTATCTGCTCACGCAGTACCAAAGGCTATGACGTTGTCAGAGATTCGAGAAGCAACCACAGCTGACCCAACCTTGCAGCAGATATCCAAAATGATCAGAACTGACAAGTGGAAAGAGCAGACCACATCCGAGGCAGACATCGCAGAAATCAAGCTTTTTCAAACAGTCAAGAATGAAAGTAGTGATGAAAGTGTGATACTCTGTGGAAATCGCATCATAATATCAACTTCACTACGAAAGAGAGCAATTATGTTGGCTCATGAAGGTCACCGAGGAATTGTAGTTGCTCAGAGAAAAAGTATGGTTCCCAGGAATAGAAGCAAGAGTAAAGCAACAGATTGACAATTGCATTGCTTGTCAGGCCAATGGTCCAGAAAATCGTCCTGAACCTCTCCAGATGTCAACATTGCCTCCAGAGCCATGGCACACTGTACATGTTGATTTCTGTGGACCTTTCCCAACTAGAGAATATCTACTTGTTACGATAGATGCCTATTCTCGTTTTCCTGAAGCAGAAATAGTACAATCAACAGCAGCAAAAGGAACAACTTACAAGCTTGACAGAATCTTTGCCACACACGGAATTCCAAGAGTTCTCAAGACTGATAATGGACCACCATTTTTCGGAAATGAGTTTAAAGCCTATATGGAAGAGAGTGGAATACCTTACCAGAAGATTACTCCATTGTGGTCACAAGCTAATTCAGAAGCAGAGAACTTTATGAAACCCCTCACAAAAGCAATTCGTTCATCGAATGCTGAAGGAAGAGATTGGAAGAAAGATCTGTACCCAATTCATGTTGAATTACAGAGCAACACCACACTGCACAACTGGAGATTCCCCATCTGAATTACTGTTCAACAGAAAGATTAAAACCAAGCTTCCCCAAGTGGAAATGGATGTTGACACTCTAGGAAATGATGTGGAAGTAAAGATAAACGAGTCAAAGAGAGAATGAAGGAGCATGCAGACAGAAGAGCCCGAGCTCAAGTCTCAAGTCTCAACATTGGTGAAACAGTTCTCCTACGTCAGCGAAAGAAGAACAAGTTCAGCACAAAGTTTGATCCATCACCTTTCCAAATAGTGGGGGGAAATGGAACAATGATCACAGCGATCAGGAACGGAAAGTATGTTACACGAAACATTTCTCAGTTCAAAAAGATTAGTTCGAATATCGAGTGTCCAGATCTCTCAGAAGATGAGTATGAGTCAGATACGCTGGAAGATGACAATGAGACTCCACCACAAGGAAATTCCCCACAAAATATGCTTCCAGTGAATCAAGTTCCTCCGACATGGAACAGAAGATACCCTACCAGGAAGAAACAACCATTTCATCAATTTGGTCATAATAATTATATATGAACAGTAAGTCATTAGAACATTTCATTATGTTAAGATATTAAATTAAGGGGAAAAAGGAGAGATGTAATGTTCAAGTATTATATTACTAATCACACACACTGTATCAGTCACTTTGAGACATTGCATCATACTTATGTATTGATTGTCACATTATTACATCATGACGTGATAGAAGAAAGAGAAGTTTTATACTCGTTCTTTAACTGTCAAGTACGGTTCGACGGTCTTCATAAATCCAGTCCCATCAGTTGACCTGGACGGATATAAAGACAACCAGATAACAATAAGTAACAGTTGAACAGTATACTATGGACATTTAGTAACTTTTGGTAGTCTTCCGACAAGTCGTAGGCCACCACATCTCCAAATGCACCCACTGAAATTTCATGCATGTTATTGAGTGAACTGAGAACAGGGAAAGTGTTCTTCAAGGAGGTGATTTATGTAAATAACAGGACATACAATTTACTCTGCCACTTCTTTTTGGAATTTGAACTTTACACTTGTGGTTTCCTTTTCCTTGTAATTAGGGTGGAAATAACCTTGAGTGAGAACTTAAATTTAGTATGCCCTATTTAGGATAGAAGCTCTAGTCCAATGCAGATTCTTCCTATATCAAATTGTGGTCTACAGGTTTACCACATAAGGAGAGCTATTGATTGATTGGGGACTTTTTGGAGGAAGTCCATGGCGATTTGTGTGGTGAGGTAATTGTTCAAGAACTTAGAAGGAAGTTTTACTAGGAATCCAAGTGGATTTTGTGTATTACTATTAAACACTAACTTTGAAGCTGTCCCCTTCATCTACACTTTCAATTGCACTAGCCGTAGGTAAAGGACGTCCTTTGTGAAACTAATCTTGCCCTCTTAATAGTAGACTGGTCAACAATGGCTTCTTATCGGAGGAAAAGGAAGAGCATGGAAGGACAAACTAGTCTCAATGACTGGAAAAGAGCGAGTAAGTCTTTAACAATAAACAAAAACGTTACAAGTTTAGTTATTTATATTCCATTAGCTAGGCTATATCCTAATAAAGAATAACACAGTTATATATGGTGTATCTATTTATATCTATCCTACACATATAGTTGTACTGACTGCTATTGCTGGCACTAGCACTCTTGACCAAGATAATAGAACGCCATCATTTTCAGCCTCGATTGGCAATTCTGGCACCACTGAACAGGACACACCATCTTCTTCAGCAGCTAACAATCACACCATGGCCACTGATACCACACCATCACTCTCCGATAGTGCGCTACTGCCCCCCATTTCCCTAATGAATATTCCACCCACTCAAGCACAGACATAGGAATGTTGCTGCATCAAGGCCACAATTTTGTGCGTGGGTTGCCTGATGATGAAAAAATGAAAAATGTACGCTTCATTTCTGGCCGTATTAATTATCCCACTACATTCATGAATGGGTGCCACAGAAAATTTAGGACTCAGTGGGTGCAAAACCATCCATGGCTAATCTATAGTCCAAGTGAAGATGGTGCCTATTGCAGGGCATGTGCTCTGTTTTGTCCTGATACAGCAGGCCATCAAAGACTAGGGATACTTGTAACTGAGCCATTCCATCTGTGGACTTCACAATCTTCTGTCTTTCTTCGTCATGAAAAGAATGCATATCACCTGGATTGTATGTCTAAAATGTCTGAGTTTATATGAATTCATTCTGACTTTTCATCAAGTGTTGGAAGTTTAATTAGCAGGGAACGAGAAGAAAGAATGAAGCACAACTCTGAAGTAAGTAAATCATTAATAGAGTGTGCCCTGTTTTGCGGACTACAAGGCCTTTCCTTGAGATGGCATATATAGAGAAGTCTCCATGGAGTCTAAATGTCATATTAGTGGGAACTTTATTGAGATTGTACATTTCATAGCAAGAACAGACAAAATTTTAGTACAAAGTACACCTAAGAATGCTATGTACACCTCAAACATCATCTAGAATGAATTGGTATCTATTATTGGGGATGCTGTGCATGATGAAATAAGAGGAAATTAAATATTCTAAATACTTTTCTATTTTAGCTGATGAAGTTACCGACTGCAGTAATTCAGAATAACTCACATTTGTAGTGGACAAGGATTTTAATATCAGGGAGGAGTTTCTGGCCATGGAGCATATCACAGAAGGTGCACCAGCAACAGCTATTATGACCCGCCTTCAGACATGGGGGGGTGGGTGGATTGGCTAACTGTAGAGGGCAAGGCTATGATGGTGCATCCAAAATGTCATCTAGCAGACGTGGTATTCAAGGATTAATCAGAGTGAGTGCTCCGCTTGCATTTTATAGTCATTGTCAATGCCATCAACTTAACCTCTGCATAGTCAAAGCATGCTCACTCCCACAAATCAGGAATGTAAGTGATACTTTATCT
The DNA here is from genome assembly GCA_028752905.1 of Cladorhizidae sp. MBARI D1340-BT2. Lineage (NCBI taxonomy): Eukaryota > Metazoa > Porifera > Demospongiae > Poecilosclerida > Cladorhizidae > Cladorhizidae sp. MBARI D1340-BT2. Next base: position 17,143,448 of record JAQNBH010000010.1, read on the forward strand.
GAGGTATCCACATTTTTTGGTTTCTCACCAAAGCAGCAAAGCTTCTTTGATAAAATTATTGAAGGGCATGGTGAGCAAAAAAACACTTAAAGCTGAAAGATGTTTGTAAAATGCGCTGGGTTCATCGCATAGACGCTTACTCTACTTTCTTTGAATGGTACCCTTTTGTTATTAAAATAGTGGAAGAAATTTCCTGTCGCAGTGTGAACACTAGGAATAGTCATGGGATTCTGAAACTGTTACAAATGCGAATCGATTTTTATATCAGCTTCAGTTTCTTGTATCTTCATCCATTACCATAAGGTTTGGTCATGGGATTCTGAAACTGTTACAAAGGCATATGGATTTTTACATCTTTCCAGTTTCTTGTATCTTCATCCATTACCATGAAGTTACTCAGTTAACTTCGTAGTGTGACAGTGAAATTGCCGAAATGATCTACAGATGTCATATATAACAGCATATGAAGAAGATAGCCCAGAAGTGTATTATCGAAGGAATGTTATGCTTCCCTTTCTCGATCATATTCTGGTTGAGTTACAAGATCGGTTTGGCAGGGTTCATCAAAGCATTGTGAAGTTGCTTGGCTTAATTCCATCCATGGTTGTCTGAAAGTAGCAACAGTTCACTTGATGAGGTATATCAACTCTACCTGACCGATCTCACCTCAATTGTTTAAAACTGAATGTCAAAGATGGAAGATGATGTGGATGTCTACCACTGAAGAAGAAAGGCCACAATCCCTACAACAGACCATATAGTGAAATGGACATGTTCCCTGCTAAGGATTGCATGAATACTACCAGTTACAACATGTGAAAATGAGCGATCTAACAGCCAGCTAAAACTCCTAAAGACGTATTTAATTAAGGTCAACCATGTCTGAAGAGAGACGCTCAGCTTTGGCAATGATGAGATTTTCATCGACAGAAGACAAAGGACCTTGACTTGGATGCCTTGGTTCCTTCATTTGCAAGCAAGCATAAGAAGGATGCTAGTGCCATTTGTACTCAATGACTAACTGTATTTAGGTAAACTGTATTGTTTATAATTATATACTGGAACAAATTTGATGTTACTGTTTGTTTGTTGTTGTTTTGTAGAAGTAGAAAAATAGTTTAACCTTTTATTACAGGTCAATCAGAACTACCCTAAATGGATTCCTAGAATCACCCCTGCAGTGCCATGGTGATTTGGAACTCAGTAGAAAGCACCTCGGTTGAATGGCTGTTCATTTATGACCTCAGCATGTTTCATATCACCACATAAAATAAATCACATCTGATGCTGTAATCTTTGGTTTTATATAGTCATTATCATTTTTTAAATGAATAGAGTAACTTACTGCAATACTGGAATGGAGAGTACATGGTTACACAAGGTTTGTACTTTGTGGTTGGAGAGAAAAAAAGACGAAATGGTGGCAAATGATTTACTCTAATAACAAATATTGTCCTACCAAACAGTTACTTGACCGTAACATAACCAATTGATGTAGGTGCAGATCAGGTGTCAAATCATACTTAGTATAAACAATGTGATGTCAATTTCATTTCATAATTGTGCCTTAACAGGCTCAGGAGTATCAATCATTGACAGATAAGTAAGTGCCAAGGAACATCGTTTTGTGCGTTGCTCTTCATAGTTTGTGCTATGAATTTCGTTAGCAACCAAAGATGTTTCTCTAGCATGTCACTGTGCCTTAGACACACTCTTAGCCATAGCCTTGGTTACAGCCTCACAGCTTAGCAGACTTGACAACCATGATGTATGGTTTTGCAGGCTAACAACTCATGTTTTGCAGGATTTTGATAGTTTTTGCAGGATCTACCACCCCCTCCCCCCCCCCCCCCCCCCCCACTTCCACTCCCCAACATCCCTAATCCTCCCTTCCAGCCATATTGGTATTTTCAATACACTAGTTTTGTAGATTGTTCGTAGAATGTACGCACACACTTAAAGAAACGTCTCTCAAGAGGACTTCCTACCATTTCTTCAAGGTCACCGTACCCACAAAAATGGGCCAATATCAAGCTCATCATTACTTAGATATCGATAGAAGTGATATCATGTCAACTTGATAACATCGAGGTCAATGAAATTGCTGACAAAAGAATGCAAGAGTCGACGCACATCAGCCTGCAAAGTACTGACATGAGTTTGAAAAACAGTGGAAAAGACATTCAAAGGCTTAAGGATATATAGAACGAAGTTACAAAATAACTTCACTTCAGGATCCTTAAGCTGCCTAGCCACCCTCTGTACACACTCATTGTTAGGTTCAGTCTCAGCTATCCTGTCAAAATAGCAATGAAGAGCTGACCACTGCTGAATCAATCTCTTCAAGCAGCATTCTAAACTCAGCCACCTGGTTGAACAGTGCTTTAGAATTCAAAGTGGTTTAATTAATATTGCTAAACTCAAGTTGAATTTCATTGAACTCGTGGCACCTCTTGGAAGAATGTTTGAAATGATAAAATATGTCAATTAAAAGATCATCAAGAGAGACCGGAAATTTTTTTAAAGCAACAACAGTGCACAATGCACCCAAGTGGCAAAGACAACCAAGGCTAAATAACTTCGGTTGTTTCCCAAGAAACTTAAAATTGAATTAATATGCTTTCCGCCATAACACTTGCGGTGTCTGATGCGTAACCGATCATGTTACTCATGGAATATTATGCAAATCAAACTCTTGCTCTATTGCAGTGAAGAGTGACTGAGCTGTAGCAATACTGCACACAGGCATACAAAGAAAACGTGTAACTGGCTGTTGTGCCACTCCATCCCAATACCTTACCATGATTCCAAAGTACTTCCTATCTGTTTGATCATTGCCACCGTCAAAGAAAAGGGTGAAAGGAGAAGTGCGGCAAGATTTAATGACCTCATCATTCAATGCTGTAGCCAGTGCATATTTCACAATTGCTGTGGGTTTTGTCCTACCTGATGCAAACCCATGTGCAATTCTGCAGTCAGGAAACATTACCTTGCTGAAATGATCAGCAGCTAAAAAGGGTATATTATGTTCTGCAATGAATGTTGAAAAGTAAATTTCAGCAACTGTAATCTGATCAGCTAGTGTGTCCTTTCTGAACACAGCAGTAATTCTAGTCTGACTAGTGCTCTGTTCTGCATGTGCACACTCCGAGTGCTTCTTGCTGTTTATGTGCCTTTTAATGTCATGGACTTTTCAATTCATGGGCGCCACCAGAAGCGACAAAAAAGACAGTTAAACAAACGTTGCAGTGAACATATGAAGCACCCTTAGGCTTCACACTCCACTTCAAATTGTAGCGCTTCCAGTCCTCCTGCCACTTACTTGCTACCTTGGACTTCTTAGCAGGGGGGGGGGGGGGTGACTGTCTGCACTCGAAAAATGAAAATTAAAAAAATGGCTGCCAAGTCAGGAAAGTAGCTCTGAACAACGAGCGCAAGAAACAGCTCAAAGATGGGGCCAAAGCTCTTGCAAAGTCACTTTTTGTTTGCCCAATATGTGAAGAAGGAATATATAGTCGATGCATCGGATGATAACGATGGTCAAGATTCGATTGAATGTGAGGGAAACTGCAACACGTGGCTGCATAGAAGATGTGCAAGCCTCTCCATAGGTGCATTCAATCTTGCAAAGGCATGCCATAAACCCTTTAACGGCTTACGGTCCGCACTGGAAGAGCCTATAATGAGCCAGGAAAAAATTATGGCGAAACTAAATGACAAAAGAGACTTACCATTAGAAAGCACAGACTGCAAGCTATAATTTGATATATAAATTGGGAAACTAGAGTGAATGCGAGCAAAGATATGGTACTTTATATGAGACTACGCGATACGCAGCCTTCTTTCCCCCTTAAGTGCCCCCATTGTCGTCTGGATGAGCAAAAATCTGAAATTGACGAGCTTAAGAAATCAGGAGTATCTAAAGGAGAGTCTGAAGAGCCTGATGTCAGCAAAGAGTCCTGGAAATGAAATTGAACAAAAGTCTACCCCAAATCTTGGATCTCATTCATATGCCCAGGAAGTGCCCAGAGTCAATCTCCTCCCCTTCTGAAATCTCCGCAAGTGCCTAACCACCACATTCAGCTCACCAACGCACTAGGTTGGACAAAAAATTCAACATAGTAATTTATGGAATTGTGGAAAACCCAAAAGGCACTTCTCAATACATTCGTACAGCAAAAGACATCGAAGCTGCCACGTCCATACTACTATCTACTGTTCTCTCCTCAATTTCAGAGCACTCCATCATCAATTGTGTTAGATTAGGCAAGTATTCAGCAGATCATTGCCGACCAGTTCGTGCAACCATGAACAGACCCACTGACGTTTTCGCTATACTTGCTAACGGGGCTAGATTATCCCCGCTCCCTCATATTTCCTTCAAGTCAGACCGCTCTCCAGAGGAGAGAAAGGTTGAATCTCTCTTACTAGCTGAAAGAAAATGCGTGATATCAACTGGGACAGATCGTGCTGTGATAAAGATTAGGAAAAACAGCCTTAACAACTACTACCGCAACTAAGACCTTGTCCTCACATGCTGTGGCTACCACCTTGGAACCATTTACTGACACTCACAATCATGATGACACTGCCCAAATCCCTCTCCCACACTTCCAGTAAATGACTATTTGATATTGCCATTGTCTTCATTTTGGCCTATGGAATGCATGTAGCATAGCAAGAAAACATATCTTTATTTCAATCACTCACCTACGCAAAGTTCCTTGATGTTGTCTCGATTACTGAAACTTGGCTACAAAATACGGAGAAATACTTCCATCAGGGTACTCTATTTACTGGCAAGACAGGGATGGCAGAGGTGGTGGTGTTTTGGTCGCTGTCTCTTATCGTATTTCTTCCCAACGTGTCTCGGTAAATACATCTACAGAGCTGATAATAGTAAACCTAGCATTACCCACTAACACTTTTATTTGCTGTGTGTATAATCTCTCCTAAAAGCCCTACTTCCTGCAATTTAGATATTCTTTCTGCAATATCATCCCTACCCAGTTCCTCACACATCATTTTACTTGGTGACTTCAACATCGCAGATGTTAATTGGTCAACCTTGCATGCATCCACGTTCTCTTCCACTACTTTTTGTGATAACTTATTCTCCTACAACTTAGTTCAACTTGTAAACAGCCTACACACAAATTGGGTTACCTTCGAGATCTAATCTTCACAAATTGTCCAAAAAACAACAACTATCACTTCCATTGATGCACTGACAAGTCTGATCATTATATAATTTTGTTTGATGTGGTCACCCCACACATGCTACATTCTCTCCCTTTGCTCACACCAACACAAGTCAGTTTATTGTCTCATCCAAAGTCCTCACTATACCCTATTATTGACGAAGCTGCTGTAGTGAAACATCCACTCGAGAAAGCCAGACTCTTCAACTCTTTTTTCAAATTGGTTTTTACCATAAGTGATTTTGTTCTCCTTCCTCAGGAAAACCTCCCATCCCCCACAGACCAACTACACCACATATCCATCAATGAATCGGATGTGTTCAAGGTCCTTGTGACTCCCAAAACCAATAAGGCTCCTGGCATTGACAATGTGAGCCCTCTCATTTTGAAACTATGTGCCCACTCATTCTTGACTCCTATATATCACTAACCTTCTGTCAGGCTGCATAGAATCAAGTGCAATTCCAGATGAATGGAAGATTCATCAAATTATTCCTATCCCTAAAGGTGGTAATCATTCGATGGTGCAACACTTCAGACCCATTTATCTCTTGTGTCTAATATCGAAAGTTCTGGAGTCCATTATTTACTCTAAAATTATCGATTTCGTTCGGCCACATTTATCTAAAAACCAATTTGGTTTTCTGAAGTTCGTTCATGTCTCTCTCAACTACTTTTTCTTTTTCTGTAATCATGAAAGCAATTGACAACAAGGAACAATGTTATGTTGTTTACCTGGATTTTTTAAAAGCCTTCGATACCATCCCCCACCCTGAACTGCTGTACAAACTTTGGCATCTTGGCATAACTGGACCCCTGTGGTGCTGGTTTAGGGATTATCTCAAAAATCGTTCACACCTTGTGTCAATCGAGGGAGCTTCATCTGGCCTACTTCCAGTTAGATCAGGTCTTCCTCAAGGGAGTGTACTTGGGCCATTGTTATTCCGTCGTGTATATATAAATGATATTCCAAGTACTATGTCATACTGCTTATTTGCTGATGATACAAAGCTCCTACAAGAGATAAAAAACTCAGAAAGTGAAACCTATTTGCAGCGAGACCTGGATGCTTTGTCATTGTGCTTCTCAACGTGGAAGTTACAAATCAACTCAGCTAAATGTGCTGCAATTCGATTCTCTCTATCTACTCAAACACCAACCACTTACTTCATCAATGGACAACCCATCACATGTACAGAGGAGTATAGAGACCTAGGGTTAATTGTCACCAGTAATCGTACTTATAGTCATATCAACATAATATGTTGGCTATAGCACTCCAAGATCAATCTCCTCAAAAAATAAGATTTTGAGACAGAGTCTTTACTTTTCTCTAGTTCGTAGCAGATTATCTTACTGCTCACAGTTGTGGAGATCACATCTGATGAAGGACATCTTGTGCCTTGAGAAAGTGCAAAGACGAGCTACAAAGTTCATCCTTGATGACTTCACCTTTGACTATAAGTCTAGGCTGATTTCACTTCAGCTACTTCCTCTAATGCATTGGTTGGAACTTCATGACATCATGTTCTTCATCAAGTACTTGAAAGAGTCCCCAGATAACCTTGATGTGAACTCTCACATTTCGTTTGTCTCCTCCTCCACAAGGGCCTCCAGATCTAACCATCTAAAATACAACTTCAGTCGGACTACATCAACACACCACTTTTATTTTAACAGAGTCCTTCTCCTTTGGAATGCAGTCATGGATCTCTCACTTTCCTACCCGTGCATCAAAAACCGTATCATAACTTTTTTTTCTGGACCCATTTTATAGCTAACTTTGATTGTGATATTCCTTGCCTTTCCACTTTATTTGACCTTGTTCATCCTGCTCATAATCCTTAACAATAGTTCCTATTTTATTTACTCTACACAGGCTATACCAAAGTTGGTGATTGTCCTTCAACAGTTGCCATGTCACTCTCTTCCCTAGTTTTTGTGCCTGTATGCTCAATGTTGTAAAGTTCTAATAAGGCCACTGCAATTTAATTTCTTGTTTCTCAGGTCCAAATTTTAGCAGACTGGGTGGGGGGGGGGGGAATCACGTGATCCAAATCTGAAGCTGGTTAGAATGCAATGGCCTCTCCCTTCACTTTCGCCTGGCTGAGTATATACTGTAGTCAAGTTAGAGAGGATCTTACCTGCAAATCATCTGTTGAAATGCAGTACTACAAATCCACACTTGTGAGTTTCCCTGATGTCTGCTACTACTGTGGAATGGGGGCTGAAACACTAGTTGATGATGAAGAGGTCCGTGAACTTGGTGAATCATAATTATGCAAAAGTGTTGCCCATATGCTTCCTTTGCAAGAGTGAGGGGAAACAAAACAACCTTCCGATTTGGTTAATTAAGAGGCCAAAATACAGTAATGAGATGGATTTTTTGGTTTTGGTTCAGCTTGAAACTATATATGTACCATGCAATACATTTTTCTTGAAAGTTTTTTTTCCTCCTGGTTGCCTGGTCTAAATTTGTGCCCAGGAATCTGAGAAACAAGTAATCAAATTGGTATGGCCTAATAATATAAAATAACAATTTTGTCCAAGGCTGATTCATGAGGTTGACCATTGTAGGCTAGGCTCCTTCACGCGAAAACTGAAGACGTTGATTCAATTCAGAAATACATACAGCGTAAACAATAATCAAAGTCAAAAGTCAAAGGTTACGGTGGGTTTTTCCAGAGGAGGGGTTGTTTCCGGGATTGCGGGAAGATGAAATGCAAGAGATTCCTTGGAAATCCGAGAGGGTTGGTAAGTGTGGGCGCGTTTGAGAGTGTGGTTATAAATAGCGTGGGTAGAGCTATGAGCATGCGTACACTGGCCGGTCTATATAACGGCCTAATCAGCGCACTGTAAATTAATACCAGGTTTTTACCATTTCAACACAACTACATAGGAATGGATGAACACTTCACTTGCTCTGCTCAAGACCTCGGTAGAGACAATGCCACTGAGTTCGTGTGGACGCTGCCAGTAGAAGATGAATCACATCGGCAAAGTGTGATTTCTGTTGCAGTGATCCAAATCATCCTAATAACGGTGGGAATCCCTTTGAATATAGTAGTAATTGCTGCCATCCTGAAGAATAAGCTGCTCTCTAAGCCCACACATTTGCTACTGCTGAATTTGGCAGTTTCAGATGTGTTGGTGTGTGTGTTGGTCATGCCCTTCAACGTGGTCGTCTCTCTTGCTGGCAGGTTCTTCATAGGATCCTCAGATTACGTTCGCTGTCAATTTTGCCACGCTTTTGTAATCACCACCATCATCACCATCTATCTCTCGCTCTTCACCGTGGCTGCCATGTCTGTGGACAGACTAATTTATATCAAGTACCCCCTCAGATATGCCAGTATTGTAACGCGCAAGAGGATGACTGTGGTAATGCTAATTGTGTGGTTCGTGTGCATCTTGATTGGCCTTCCTCCTGTATTTGGGTTGGGGGAGATTGGTTACAGCAAGATTGTGGGCACTTGCAGCATCATCTACTCTGCTGAAACAAGAGTAACGCACAGTGTGTACTACTGTGTGCTACTGGTGTGTGTGGCCATCTTGCCCTTCGTCACTACTGTAGTTGCTAATGTGTGGCTCGTCTTCCTCATGCACAGATTCATATGGGAAAAATGTAATGACACAAAGAGAAAAATGGAATTCTGCCGTTCTAATTCTCAATCGGAACAAATAAATTCTCTGGATAACATTGAGTCCAGATATAACGAGCAGCAGATTTTCCTGGCCAAAGTGTTTGGAGCTATATTTGTGGTGAACATTGTCACGTGGATTCCAACTGTGTGCATCACTATAGTATGTGGTATAGTTGGAGCAGATAAAGTGCCACCTGAAATGTTCCCCTTCATCTTTCTTGCCTTCCTCAGTCAGCCTGCCATTCACCCCATATTGGAGACCTTTCTCGTGACCAAAATCAGAAACAGTTTGTGGAAATGGACTTGTTGCCGGCACCATGAAAAGACTCAAGAAGTACTTGTCTAAGTCATATGTTCATGTATGTATTTAGCATGCCCAGCATGGCAGCACTGTCTGATGTGGCACACATCAACATTTATGTCTTTCTCTAACATAACTTGGTTGCATATGGTGCATCATGAATTGAAGAGCACCACCCCAATAACATAATTATTATCTGTCACATTCATCTCTGCATTATATGGGCGTGCAAATCTCATAATAAGAGTAACAGTTGCTGTGATTGTTCTGAAGATCTTCTAGCATAGACCTGGTAGCCATGAAGCACATCACTATACATTCCAAATTCAAAGGACATATATATATTTATTTAGGATTACGGAATTGTTTGTTGTTAATATATTTACACAAGAATAAAGGGACACTGCTTGTGGTTGTAATGATATATGCTGCAGAGTACAAGGCATTTCTCTAAGCTAAATTACTACTATGCTCTATACTGTATGCTATTCTGCCTACAAAAGGCAACCCACCAACAACTTGTCGGAGTTGGTGGGTGCTTGTCAGGGCTCGGCCCTGACTGGCTTCAGAGCAGCCCTATAAAGAATGAACATTATAAATAGAATTTATATATAGAGCTAGAATTCATGATCTCAGACTATCAACACATAGGGCAATCAGAACTCATGATTTCAGACTATCAACACTTAGACAATCATGGTATCATTTCACACTCTTAGATAAGTCCTGTAGGGACAAGCAGTAATTCTACAACTCCCACACTGTCATCAACACCATAAGCTGTGAAAGCCTGGCTGCAAGGGTATTTAAACCCCTCTGCAGTCCAGGCTTAGGCAGTCTCATCCTCTCCTGCTACTCGACTGTTGTTTTAATACAAGTTACTTAAGATCTAAAACTATTTTGTCAAGCTTGGAGTTTAGCTAGAAGAAGTTAGGGAGAGACTCTGGTGGCAGCGAATTACCAAAGTTGGTATCTGTTAGGCCTCTTGTGGTTGGAGACTACTCTAATAGTGCTGATCTCAATTAAATTATAGTTTTGGTTGAAAACCATCAGAGAGCCTGTAACAGTATCATATTCCAGAGAATGGGCACATAGCCTCCGTGACATGGCTATTCCCTCACAGCTATACTATAATACTAGTGTCTACTCTGCCTGAGGGATATAGTGTGTTCACTGCATCCATTCTCTTCCAGGTTGGCTGGTCTGCCTGCATTACATACTTAATCTCCAATACAGTTACGTCTTTGGATCTTTGGCATCTGAAACTGCTGCATAATGTCATCATAAACATCCTCAATCACCTTGTATCTGGCACCTCCCTCAACCAAGTCAGATGTCAAAACAAATATGTAATGTTCAAGTATTATATTACACACTGTATCAGTCACTTTGATTATTATGCATAGACATTGCATCATCATTATGTATTGATTGTGACACATTATTACATCACGTGATAGAAGAAAGAGAAGTTTTATACTTGTGCTTTAACTGTCTAAGTACGGTTCGACGGTCTTCATAAATCCAGCCTGGACGGATATAAAGACAACCAGATAACAATAAGTAACAGTTGAACAGTATAACTGGCGATGAGGATTATGAACCATAGCAGTAGCCGGAAGAATTGACTTGTCACCATTAGCAACCTTTGACACTGTGAGTGATCCATCATATTAAGCCAGAGATGGAAAAGTTGGAAGCGGCATTTCGAGATAATTATATATAGCAGCGCTCAATGTAAGTGACGACAAACAAAAGAAAGCAATCCTGTTGTATCAGGCAGGACAGGCTACCCAAGAAATTTTTGACACAATTCCAAATACAGGAGATGACTTTGCCACAGCTATGGAAAAGTTAGACAACTATTTCACACCCAAGAAAAATGTGTCCTACGAGATTTTCCAATTTCGTAAAGCGGTTCAACAATCAGGAGAGACTGGATCAATTTGTTACCAGATTGAGAAAGCTAGCTTCCACATGTGACCTGGGGAAAGAGTTGAAGTCCACTACCATCCAGAATTGTCAGTCAAAACATCTAAGAAGAGTGGCACTTCATGATGATCTATCCTTAGAGGCTCTACTGGCTAAAGCAAGAGCGCAAGAAGCAAGTGAAGAGCAAGCAAAAGGAATTGAACAGGCACACTCAGCAGCAGAAGCAGTGAATGTTATTCAGCAGAAGCGACCACCCAGAAAATGGCAGTCACCACGAACATGGACAAAACTAGAAGGTCAGAGTATATGTCGTAAGTGTGGATTTTTGTGGCCCCATAAGAATGGCTCATGTCCAGCAAAAGGTCAAACTTGTAGTAAGTGTGGTAAAAGTAATCATTTTGCCAAAGTATGTCTCTCAAAACAAAAACAAGTACAAGGTCGATACAAAACACATGAGTCCCAACCGAAACACAAGCACAAACAAATTTGTCAAGTTTCATCAGAGTCCAACCAAAAGTGTGATAGCAGTAGTGATGAGTATCTGTACACATTGGGTGTGACACTGCACGTATGGCAGCACCAAAAGTAAATGTGAAAATCAACAGCACCACAGTTTGCATGATTGTAGACACAGGAGCATCCACGGACATCATGGATGAGGAAACATTTGCCAAAGTGAACCAAGCGAATAATCCTGAGTTACAGCCTTCAACAAAGCGTATGGTGCAGACTCCCAACTTACAGTAGTGGGACAGTTTGACACTAACTTTGAAGTTGATACAAAGACAGTGCTATCAACAATTCAAGAACTACGAGGAACTCACGGGTCTCTACTCATTTACAAGACAGCATGTGACCTTGGTCTGGTTCATGTTAAGATTAAGCATGTTTGGTATAGTCCAAGAGTATGTGAGAGGCTGGTGCAAAAATATCCCAATTTGTTTGAAGGTATAGGCAAGCTCAAGAATGCAGAAGTCAAACTTCACATTGACACAAATGTACCTCCTGTGGCTCAAGCAACACGCAGAATTCCTTTTCACATGAGGAAACAAGTTGAAAAAGAGCTCATCAACCTTGAACAACAAAGAATCATTGAGAAAGTTGAAGGTTCAACTCCATGGGTTTCACCTTTAGTCATTATCCCCAAAAAGAATGGCGAGGTTTATGTGTTGACATGAGGAGAGCAAATAAGGCAATCAACTGAGAGAGACATCCTAGTCCAACAATTGATGATCTTATTCACAACCTGAATGGAGCAACAGTTTTTACAAAACTTGATTTAAGACAAGGATATCATCAAAACACTTATTACCTGAGAGCAGATATATAACAACGTTCACAACTCACAAAGGTTTAAGACGTTATGCTCGACTGAACTTTGGAACAAACTCATCAAGTTGGATATTTCAAAACATCATCCATGAACAGATTCGGGACATACCAGGATCAATCAACATAAGTGATGATGTTATAATATTTGGGAAAACTCAAGCTGATCATGACAAGGCTCTACAGGCAGTTTTTGAGAGATTCTCATCAGTCAGTTTGTCTTTTAGTTTGTCTTTCAACAAGACAAAGTGTGAATTCAGCAAGAACTCGTTGACATTCTTTGGTTTTGTATTTTCGGACAAAGGAATCTCACCTGATCCTAAGAAAGTACAAGCAATTCATGACGCCAATCCTCCTACATCAACCAGTGGTATCCGAAGTTTTCTAGGAATGGCAACATATTGTGCAAAATTTATACCATGCTTCAGTGACATATCACAGCCATTACGTGAGTTGACCAGAAAGGATGTTCATTTCTTATGGACAACAGAACATGACAAAGCTTTTTAAAAAATCAAGCAGCTATTAGCAAGTTATACAATCATGGCATATTTAGATCAACAGAAAGTAACAGAGCTGATCACAGATGCATCACCTGTCGGTCTCTCAGCAATACTGTTTCAAAAGTCGCAGGGAGAGAATCACGGAAGAGTAATAGCTTATGCAAGCAGAGCACTCTCTGATGTAGAAAGCAGGTATTCTCAGACAGAGAAAGAAGCATTAGCCATAGTGTGGGCTATTGAAAAGTTTCATCTATATCTCTATGGAGGACATTTTACCCTTTACACGGACTGCAAACCAGTCGAATTGATTTATGGTAACCCAAAGTCCAAGCCTCCAGCACGCATCGAACATTGGAATCTGAGACTACAAGGATATGACTTCTCAATAATACATACTAAAGGAAACCAGAATCCTTCCAATTACCTCTCAAGACATACAAACTCAGAGGAACCAAAGAAACAAGAAACCATGGCGGAGGACTATGTCAATTTCTTATCTGCTCACGCAGTACCAAAGGCTATGACGTTGTCAGAGATTCGAGAAGCAACCACAGCTGACCCAACCTTGCAGCAGATATCCAAAATGATCAGAACTGACAAGTGGAAAGAGCAGACCACATCCGAGGCAGACATCGCAGAAATCAAGCTTTTTCAAACAGTCAAGAATGAACTCACTGTTAGTAGTGATGAAAGTGTGATACTCTGTGGAAATCGCATCGTAATACCAACTTCACTACGAAAGAGAGCAATTATGTTGGCTCATGAAGGTCACCGAGGAATTGTAGTTGCTCAGAGAAAAGGTATGGTTCCCAGGAATAGAAGCAAGAGTAAAGCAACAGATTGACAATTACATTGCTTGTCAGGCCAATGGTCCAGAAAATCGTCCTGAACCTCTCCAGATGTCAACATTGCCTCCAGAGCCATGGCACACTGTACATGTTGATTTATGTGGACCTTTCCCAACTAGAGAATATCTACTTGTTACGATAGATGCCTATTCTCGTTTTCCTGAAGCAGAAATAGTACAATCAACAGCAGCAAAAGGAACAACTTACAAGCTTGACAGAATCTTTGCCACACACGGATCTTTGCCACACACGGAATTCCAAGAGTTCTCAAGACTGATAATGGACCACCATTTTTCGGAAATGAGTTTAAAGCCTATATGGAAGAGAATGGAATATCTTACCAGAAGATTACTCCATTGTGGTCACAAGCTAATTCAGAAGCAGAGAACTTTATGAAGCCCCTCACAAAAGCAATTCATTCATCGAATGCTGAAGGAAGAGATTGGAAGAAAGATCTGTACCCAATTCATGTTGAATTACAGAGCAACACCACACTGCACAACTGGAGATTCCCCATCTGAATTACTGTTCAACAGAAAGATTAAAACCAAGCTTCCCCAAGTGGAAATGGATGTTGACACTCTAGGAAATGATGTGGAAGTAAAGATAAACGAGTCAAAGAGAGAATGAAGGAGCATGCAGACAGAAGAGCCCGAGCTCAAGTCTCAAGTCTCAACATTAGTGAAACAGTTCTCCTACGTCAGCGAAAGAAGAACAAGTTCAGCACAAAGTTTGATCCATCACCTTTCCAAATAGTGGGGGGAAATGGAACAATGATCACAGCGATCAGGAACGGAAAGTATGTTACACGAAACATTTCTCAGTTCAAAAAGATTAGTTTGAATATCGAGTGTCCAGATCTCTCAGAAGATGAGTATGAGTCAGATACGCTGGAAGATGACAATGAGACTCTACCACAAGGAAATTCCCCACAAAATATGCTTCCAGTGAATCAAGTTCCTCCGACATGGAACAGAAGATACCCTACCAGGAAGAAACAACCATTTCATCAATTTGGTCATAATATATATGAACAGTAAGTCATTAGAACATTTCATTATGTTAAGATATTAAATTAAGGGGAAAAAGGAGAGATGTAATGTTCAAGTATTATATTACTAATCACACACACTGTATCAGTCACTTTGAGACATTGCATCATACTTATGTATTGATTGTCACATTATTACATCATGACGTGATAGAAGAAAGAGAAGTTTTATACTCGTTCTTTAACTGTCTAAGTACGGTTCGACGGTCTTCATAAATCCAGTCCCATCAGTTGACCTGGACGGATATAAAGACAACCAGATAACAATAAGTAACAGTTGAACAGTATACTATGGACATTTAGTAACTTTTGGTAGTCTTCCGACAAGTCGTAGGCCACCACATCTCCAAATGCACCCACTGAAATTGCATGCATGTTATTGAGTGAACTGAGAACAGGGAAAGTGTTCTTCAAGGAGGTGATTTATGTAAATAACAGGACATACAATTTACTCTGCCACTTCTTTTTGGAATTTGAACTTTACACTTGTGGTTTCCTTTTCCTTGTAATTAGGGTGGAAATAACCTTGAGTGAGAACTTAAATTTAGTATGCCCTATTTAGGATAGAAGCTCTAGTCCAATGCAGATTCTTCCTATATCAAATTGTGGTCCACAGGTTTACCACATAAGGAGAGCTACTGATTGATTGGGGACTTTTTGGAGGAAGTCCATGGCGATTTGTCTGGTGAGGTAATTGTTCAAGAACTTAGAAGGAAGTTTTACTAGGAATCCAAGTGGATTTTGTGTATTACTATTAAACACTAACTGTTGAAGCTGTCCCCTTCATCTACACTTTCAATTGCACTAGCCATAGGTAAAGGATGTCCTTTGTGAAACTAATCTTGCACTCTTAATAGTAGACTGGTCAACAATGGCTTCTTATCAGAGGAAAAGGAAGAGCATGGAAGGACAAACTAGTCTCAATGACTGGAAAAGAGCGAGTAAGTCTTTAACAATAAACAAAAACGTTACAAGTTTAGTTATTTATATTCCATTAGCTAGGCTATATCCTAATAAAGAATAACACAGTTATATATGGTGTATCTATTTATATCTATCCTACACATATAGTTGTACTGACTGCTATTGCTGGCACTAGCACTCTTGACCAAGATAATAGTACGCCATCATTTTCAGCCTCGATTGGCAATTCTGGCTCCACTGAACAGGACACACCATCTTCTTCAGCAGCTAACAATCACACCATGGCCACTGATACCACACCATCACTCTCCGATAGTGCGCTACTGCCTCCCATTTCCCTAATGAATATTCCACCCACTCAAGCACAGACATTGGAATGTTGCTGCATCAAGGCCACAATTTTGTGCGTGGGTTGCCTGATGATGAAAAAATGAAAAATGTACGCTTCATTTCTGGCCGTATTAATTATCCCACTACATTCATGAATGGGTGCCACAGAAAATTTAGGACTCAGTGGGTGCAAAACCATCAATGGCTAATCTATAGTCCAAGTGAAGATGGTGCCTATTGCAGGGCATGTGCTCTGTTTTGTCTTGATACAACAGGCCATCAAAGACTAGGGATACTTGTAACTGAGCCATTCCATCTGTGGACTTCACAATCTTCTGTCTTTCTTCGTCATGAAAAGAATGCATATCACCTGGATTGTATGTCTAAAATGTCTGAGTTTATATGAATTCATTCTGACTTTTCATCAAGTGTTGGAAGTTTAATTAGCAGGGAACGAGAAGAAAGAATGAAGCACAACTCTGAAGTAAGTAAATCATTAATAGAGTGTGCCCTGTTTTGCGGACTACAAGGCCTTTCCTTGAGATGGCATATATAGAGAAGTCTCCATGGAGTCTAAATGTCATATTAGTGGGAACTTTATTGAGATTGTACATTTCATAGCAAGAACAGACAAAATTTTAGTACAAAGTGCACCTAAGAATGCTATGTACACCTCAAACATCATCTAGAATGAATTGGTATCTATTATTGGGGATGCTGTGCATGATGAAATAAGAGGAAATTAAATATTCTAAATACTTTTCTATTTTAGTTGATGAAGTTACCGACTGCAGTAATTCAGAATAACTCACATTTGTAGTGGACAAGGATTTTAATATGAGGGAGGAGTTTCTGGCCATGGAGCATATCACAGAAGGTGCACCAGCAACAGCTATTATGACCCGCCTTCAGACATGGGGGGGGGGGGGGGGGGGTGGATTGGCTAACTGTAGAGGGCAAGGCTATGATGGTGCATCCAACATGTCATCTAGCAGACGTGGTGTTCTAGGATTAATCAGAGTGAGTGCTCCGCTTGCATTTTATAGTCATTGTCAATGCCATCAACTTAACCTCTGCATAGTCAAAGCATGCTCACTCCCACAAATCAGGAATGTAAGTGATACTTTATCTGAGGTATCCACATTTTTTGGGTTCTCACCAAAGCAGCAAAGCTTCTTTGATAAAATTATTGAAGGGCATGGTGAACAAAAAACACTTAAAGCTGAAAGATGTTTGTAAAATGCGCTGGGTTCATCGCATAGATGCTTACTCTACTTTCTTTGAATGGTACCCTTTTGTTATTAAAATAGTGGAAGAAATTTCCTGTCGCAGTGTGAACACTAGGAATAGTCATGGGATTCTGAAACTGTTACAAATGCGAATCGATTTTTATATCAGCTTCAGTTTCTTGTATCTTCATCCATTACCATAAGGTTTGGTCATGGGATTCTGAAACTGTTACAAAGGCATATGGATTTTTACATCTTTCCAGTTTCTTGTATCTTCATCCATTACCATGAGGTTACTCAGTTAACTTCGTAGTGTGACAGTGAAATTGCCGAAACGATCTACAGATGTCATATATAACAGCATATGAACAAGTGCCTGCAGTGCTGCATGAATTCCAGCTACTGAAGTTAGACTGCGAGTCTACATTTCATATTTAGTTTGAAGAAATGACTAAGCTCTCCCAGGATTTACTTATCTCCATTTCAGTCCCTAGAGCAAAGTTTATAGAGCTAATGCACCAGAAGATAGCCCAGAAGTGTATTATCGAAGGAATGTTATGCTTCCCTTTCTCGATCATATTCTGGTTGAGTTACAAGATCGGTTTGGCAGGGTTCATCAAAGCATTGTGAAGTTGCTTGGCTTAATTCCATCCATGGTTGTCTCAAAGTAGCAACAGTTCACTTGATGAGGTATATCAACTCTACCTGACCGACCTCACCTCAATTGTTTAAAACTGAATGTCAAAGATGGAAGATGAAGTGGATGTCTACCTGAAGAAGAAAGGCCACAATCCCTACAACAGACCATATGCAGTAGTGAAATGGACATGTTCCCTGCTAAGGATTGCATGAACACTATCAGTTACAACATGTGAAAATGAGCGATCTAACAGCCAGCTAAAACTCCTAAAGACGTATTTAATTAAGGTCAACCATGTCTGAAGAGAGACTCTCAGCTTTGGCAATGATGAGATTTTCATCGATAGAAGACAAAGGACCTTGACTTGGATGCCTTGGTTCATTCATTTGCAAGCAAGCATAAGAAGGATGCTAGTGCCATTTGTACTCAATGACTAACTGTATTTATGTAAACTGTATTGTTTATAATTATATACTGGAACAAATTTGATGTTACTGTTTGTTTGTTGTTGTTTTTTAGAAGTAGAAAAATAGTTTAACCTTTTATTACAGGTCAATCAGAACTACCCTAAATGGATTCCTAGAATCACCCCTGCAGTGCCATGGTGATTTGGGACTCAGTAGAAAGCACCTCGGTTGAATGGGCTGTTCATTTATGACCTCAGCATGTTTCATATCACCACATAAAATAAATCACATCTGATGCTGTAATCTTTGGTTTTATATAGTCATTATCATTTTTAGAATGAGTAGAGTAACTTACTGCAATACTGTAATGGAGAATACAAGGTTACACAAGGTTTGTACTTTGTGGTTGGAGAGAAAAAAAGACGAAATGGTGGCAAATGATTTACTCTAATAACAAATATTGTCCTACCAAACAGTTACTTGACCGTAACATAACCAATTGATGTAGGTGCAGATCAGGTATCAAATCATACTTAGTATAAACAATGTGATGTCAATTTTATTTCATAATTGTGCCTTAACAGGCTTAGAAATATCAATCATTGACAGATAAGTAAGTGCCAAGGAACATCATTTTGTGCGTTGCTCTTCATAGTTTATGCTATGAATTTCGTTAGCAACCAAAGATGTTTCTCTAGCATGTCACTGTGCCTTAGACACACTCTTAGCCATAGCCTTGGTTACAGCCTCACAGCTTAGCAGACTTGACAACCATGATGTATGGTTTTGCAGGCTAACAACTCATGTTTTGCAGGATTTTGATAGCTTTTGCAGGATCTACCACTTCCCCCCCCCCAACATCCCTAATCCTCCCTTCCACTTCCAAATATTCTATAGAATCTGATCAATACATAATGAAAGTGAAAGTGATATGAGAAGGAATTATGAAGTCTCTGGAGAAGTTTTATTCAAATATTCTAAGACAGAATCTGATCAATACATTTTTTTCTACCTTTTTTTAAATTTTTTTAATTTTTTTAATTATTTTTTTTTAAATCAAAATCATGGTCAATTACCCATTGGCTAATATGAAGAGCACACAATGCATACACAACATATTAAATACATGAATATTAACAAATGGTATTTTGTACATAACATTTAAATAATATAAGAGAAAGGTATTCCTTGATATTGAGCTATGAGAAAGAATTATGAAGTCTCGGGACAAGTTTCTTCAGGGATTTTTTAGTAGCTGACTTAGCTATTAAATGCATAGTGTCGTTAAGTTAATAAGGTGTGAATTTGAGTAACTTTTAACACTTAGGTCACACACCGTGGATGGATCTAGTTGCCGTCTTTCTTCAGTCTCCATCTTCCTAACCACACTAAAGAGGCATTCCAGATCTGCATTTGAATGAGGCAATATCAGCAAAACTTGTACAAACCACCAAAACGGATTACTTTCAAATCTATGACTGAGTGAACTTTAGCCATTGCTGCCCAGAAACGATCAATCGCTCCTGATTCATCATCAGCATCAAATTTGGAAAGTTAATAAGATAGTGTAGAACGATAATCCCGAAACTCCATGCTCAAAAGGTCCAATTCATCAATGGAAAGAGATGCAAAGCAGTTAGCCAATTGAAGAATGACATTCATTGAGGTCTTATATTTATTCCTAGGATCAAGAAAACTGAGTTGTTGTAGAGTACTATCATGAAATGGAAATTTCTCTTTCATTTTCAATACACTAGTTTCGTAGATTGTTCGTAGAATGCACTTAAAGAAACGTCTCTCAAGAGGCCTTCCTACCATTTCTTCAAGGTCTCCGTATCCACAAAAACGGGCCAATACCAAGCTCATCATTACTTGGCTATTAGTGATATCGATAGAAGTGATATCATCTGTCAACTTGATAACATCGGGGTCAATGAAATTGCTGACAAAAGAATGCAAGAGTCGACGCACATCAGCCTGCAAAGTACCAATACGGCTGACACGAGTTTGAAAAACAGTGGAAAAGACATTCAAAGGCTTAAGGATATATAGAACGAAGTTACAAAATAACTTCACTTCAGGATCCTTAAGCTGCCTAGCCACCCTCTGTACACACGCTCATTGTCAGGTTCAGTCTCAGCTATCCTGTCAAAATAGCAATGAAGAGCTGACCACTGCTGAATCAATCTCTTCAAGCAGCATTCTAAACTCAGCCACCTGGTTGAACAGTGCTTTAGAATTCAAAGTGGTTTAATATTGCTAAACTCAAGTTGAATTTCATTGAACTCATGGCACCTCTTGGAAGAATGTTTGAAATGATAAAATATGTCAATTAAAAGATCATCAAGAGAGACCGGAAATTTTTTAAAAGCAACAACAGTGCACAATGCACCCAAGTGGCAAAGACAACCAAGGCTAAATAACTTCGGTTGTTTCCCAAGAAACTTAAAATTGAATTAATATGCTTTCTGCCAAAACACTTGCGGTGTCTGATGTGTAACCGATCATGTTACTCATGGAAAATCAAACTCTTGCTCTATTGCAGTGAAGAGTGACTGAGCTGTAGCAATACTGCACACAGGCATACAAAGAAAACGTGTAACTGGCTGTTGTGCCACTCCATCCCAATACCTTACCATGATTCCAAAGTACTTCCTATCTGTTTGATCGTTGCCACCGTCAAAGAAAAGGGTGAAAGGAGAAGTGCAGCAAGATTTAATGACCTCATCATTCAATGCTGTAGCCAGTGCATATTTCACAATTGCTGTGGTTTTGTCCTACCTGATGCAAACCACTGTGCAATTCTGCAGTCAGGAAACATTACCTTGCTGAAATGATCAGCAGCTAAAAAGGGTATATTATGTTCTGCAATGAATGTTGAAAAGTAAATTTCAGCAGCTGTAATGTGATCAGCTAGTGTGTCCTTTCTGAACACAGCAGTAATTCTAGTCTGACTAGTGCTCTGTTGTGCATGTGCACACTCCGAGTGCTTCTTGCTGCTTATGTGCCTTTTCATGTCATGGACGCCACCAGAATCGACAAAAAAGTCAGTTAAACAAACATTGCAGTGAACATATGAAGCACACTTAGGCTTCACACTCCACTTCATATTGTAGCACTTCCAGTCCTCCTACCACTTACTTGCTACCTTGGACTTCTTAGCAGGGGGGGGGGGGGGGGTGACTGTCTGCACTCGAAAAATGAAAATTAAAAAAATGGCTGCCAAGTCAGGAAAGTAGCTCTGAACAACGAGCACAAGAAACAGCTCAAAGATGGGGCCGAAGTTCTTGCAAAGTCACTTTTTGTTTGCCCAATATGTGAAGAAGGAATAGTCAATGCATCGGATGATAACGATGGTCAAGATTCGATTAAATGTGAGGGCAACTGCAACACGTAGCTGCATAGAAGATGTGCAAGCCTCTCCATAGGTGCATTCAATCTTGCAAAGGCATGCCATAAACCCTTTAAGTGCCCCCATTGTCGTCTGGATGAGCAAAAATCTGAAATTGACGAGCTTAAGAAATCAGGAGTATCTAAAGGAGAGTCTGAAGAGCCTGATGTCAGCAAAGAGTCCTGGAAATGAAATTGAACAAAAGTCTACCCCAAATTTTGGATCTCATTCATATGCCCAGGAAGTGCCCAGAGTCAATCTCCTCCCCTTCTGAAATCTCCGCAAGTGCCTAACCACCACATTCAGCTCACCAACGCACTAGGTTGGACAAAAAATTCAACATAGTAATTTATGGAATTGTGGAAAACCCAAAAGGCACTTCTCAATACATTCGTACAGCAAAAGACATCGAAGCTGTCACGTCCATACTACTATCTACTGTTCACTCCTCAATTTCAGAGCACTCCATCATCAATTGTGTTAGATTAGGCAAGTATTCAGCAGATCATTGCCGACCAGTTCTTGCAACCATGAACAGACCCACTGACATTTTCGCTATACTTGCTAACAGGGCTAGATTATCCCCGCTCCCTCATATTTCCTTCAAGTCAGATCGCTCTCCAGAGGAGAGAAAGGTTGAATCTCTCTTACTAGCTGAAAGAAAATGCGTGATATCAACTGGGACAGATCGTGCTGTGATAAAGATTAGGAAAAACAGCCTTAACAACTACTACCGCAACTAAGACCTTGTCCTCACATGCTGTGGCTACCATCTTGGAACCATTTACTGACACTCACAATCATGATGACACTGCCCAAATCCCTCTCCCACACTTCCAGTAAATGACTATTTGATATTGCCATTGTCTTCATTTTGGCCTATGGAATGCATGTAGCATAGCAAGAAAACATATCTTTATTTCAATCACTCACCTACGCAAAGTTCCTTGATGTTGTCTCGATTACTGAAACTTGGCTACAAAATACGGAGAAATACTTCCATTAGGGTACTCTATTTACCGGCAAGACAGGGATGGCAGAGGTGGTGGTGTTTTGGTCGC
Organism: Cladorhizidae sp. MBARI D1340-BT2; assembly: GCA_028752905.1. Classification (NCBI taxonomy): domain Eukaryota; kingdom Metazoa; phylum Porifera; class Demospongiae; order Poecilosclerida; family Cladorhizidae; species Cladorhizidae sp. MBARI D1340-BT2. The sequence goes on from JAQNBH010000010.1 coordinate 17,166,239, forward strand.
TGTCTCTTATCGTATTTCTTCCCAACGTGTCTCGGTAAATACATCTACAGAGCTGATAATAGTAAACCTAGCATTACCCACTAACACTTTTATTTGCTGTGTGTATATCTCTCCTAAAAGCCCTACTTCCTGCTATTTAGATATTCTTTCTGCAATATCATCCCTACCCAGTTCCTCACACATCATTTTACTTGGTGACTTCAACATCACAGATGTTAATTGGTCAACCTTGCATGCATCCACGTTCTCTTCCACTACTTTTTGTGATAACTTATTCTCCTACAACTTAGTTCAACTTGTAAACAGCCTACACACAAATTGGGTAACCTTCGAGATCTAATCTTCACAAATTGTCCCAAAAAACAACAACTATCACTTCCATTGATGCACTGACAAGTCTGATCATTATATAATTTTGTTTGATGTGGTCACCCCACACATGCTACATTCTCTCCCTTTGCTCACACCAACACAAGTCAGTTTATTGTCTCATCCAAAGTCCTCACTATACCCTATTATTGACGAAGCTGCTGTGGTGAAACATCCACTCGAGAAAGCCAGACTCTTCAACTCTTTTTTCAAATCGGTTTTTACCATAAGTGATTTTGTTCTCCTTCCTCAGGAAAACCTCCCATCCCCCACAGACCAACTACACCACATATCCATCAATGAATCGGATGTGTTCAAGGCCCTTGTGACTCCCAAAACCAATAAGGCCTGGCATTGACAATGTGAGCCCTCTTATTTTGAAACTATGTGCCCACTCATTGTTGACTCCTATATATCACTCACCTTCTGTCAGGCTGCATAGAATCAAGTGCAATTCCAGATGAATGGAAGATTCATCAAATTATTCCTATTCCTAAAGGTGGTAATCATTCGATGGTGCAAAACTTCAGACCCATTTCTCTCTTGTGTCTCTTATCGAAAGTTCTGGAGTCCATTATTTACTCTAAAATTATCGATTTCGTTCGGCCACATTTATCTAAAAACCAATTTGGTTTTCTGAAGTTCGTTCATGTCTCTCTCAACTACTATCTTCTTTTTCTGTAATCATGAAAGTAATTGACAACAAGGAACAATGTTATGTTGTTTACCTGGATTTTTTAAAAGCCTTCGATACTATCCCCCACCCTGAACTGCTGTACAAACTTTGGCATCTTGGCATAACTGGACCCCTGTGGTGCTGGTTCAGGGATTATCTCAAAAATCGTTCACACCTTGTGTCAATCGAGGGAGCTTCATCTGGCCTACTTCCAGTTAGATCAGGTCTTCCTCAAGGGAGTGTACTTGGGCCATTGTTATTCCGTCGTGTATATATAAATGATATTCCAAGTACTATGTCATACTGCTTATTTGCTGATGATACAAAGCTCCTACAAGAGATAAAAAACTCAGAAAGTGAAACCTATTTGCAGCGAGACCTGGATGCTCTGTCATTGTGCTTCTCAACGTGGAAGTTACAAATCAACTCAGCTAAATGTGCTGCAATTCGATTCTCTCTATCTACTCAAACACCAACCACTTACTTCATCAATGGACAACCCATCACATGTACAGAGGAGTATAGAGACCTAGGGTTAATTGTCACCAGTAATCGTACTTATAGTCTCATATCAACATAATATGTTGGCTATAGCACTCCAAGATCAATCTCCTCAAAAAATAAGATTTTGAGACAGAGTCTTTACTTTTCTCTAGTTCGTAGCAGATTATCTTACTGCTCACAGTTGTGGAGATCACATCTGATGAAGGACATCTTGTGCCTTGAGAAAGTGCAAAGACGAGCTACAAAGTTCATCCCTTGATGACTTCACCTTTGACTATAAGTCTAGGCTGATTTCACTTCAGCTACTTCCTCTAATGCATTGGTTGGAACTTCATGACATCATGTTCTTCATCAAGTACTTGAAAGAGTCCCCAGATAACCTTGATGTGAACTCTCACATTTCGTTTGTCTCCTCCTCCACAAGGGCCTCCAGATCTAACCATCTAAAATACAACTTCAGTCGGACTACATCAACACACCACTTTTATTTTAACAGAGTCCTTCTCCTTTGGAATGCAGTCATGGATCTATCACTTTCCTACCCGTGCATCAAAAACCGTATCATAACTTTTTTTTCTGGACCCATTTTATAGTCTAACTTTGATTGTGATATTCCTTGCCTTTCCACTTTATTTGACCTTGTTCATCCTGCTCATAATCCTTAACAATAGTTCCTATTTTATTTACTCTACACAGGCTATACCAAAGTTGGTGATTGTCCTTCAACAGTTGCCATGTCACTCTCTTGCCTAGTTTTTGTGCCTGTATGCTCAATGTTGTAAAGTTCTAATAAGGCCACTGCAATTTAATTTCTTGTTTCTCAGGTCCAAATTTTAGCAGACTGGGGGGGGGGGAAATCACGTGATCCAAATCTGAAGCTGGTTAGAATGCAATGGCCTCTCCCTTCACTTTCGCCTGGCTGAGTATATACTGTAGTCAAGTTAGAGAGGATCTTACCTGCAAATCATCTGTTGAAATGCAGTACTACAAATCCACACTTGTGAGTTTCCCTGATGTCTGCTACTACTGTGGAATGGGGGCTGAAACACTAGTTGATGATGAAGAGGACCGTGAACTTGGTGAATCATAATTATGCAACAGTGTTGCCATATGCTTCCTTTGCAAGAGTGAGGGGAAACAAAACAACCTTCCGATTTGGTTAATTAAGAGGCCAAAATACAGTAATGAGATGGATTTTTTTGGTTTTGGTTCAGCTTGAAACTATATATGTACCATGCAATACATTTTTCTTGAAAGTTTTTTTTCCTCCTGGTTGCCTGGTCTAAATTTGTGCCCAGGAATCTGAGAAACAAGTAATCAAATTGGTATGGCCTAATAATATAAAATAACAGCTTCTGTCCAAGGCTGATTCATGAGGTTGACCATTGTAGGCTAGGCTCCTTCACGCGAAAACTGAAGACGTTGATTCAATTCAGAAATACATACAGCGTAAACAATAATCAAAGTCAAAAGTCAAAGGTTACGGTGGGTTTTTCCAGAGGAGGGGTTGTTTCCGGGATTGCGGGAAGATGAAATGCAGGAGATTCCCTGGAAATCTGAGAGGGTTGGTAAGTGTGGGCACGTTTGAGAGTGTGGTTATAAATAGCGTGGGTAGAGCTATGAGCATGCGTACACTGGCCGGTCTATATAACGGCCTAATCAGCGCACTGTAAATTAATACCAGGTTTTTACCATTTCAACAACTACATAGGAATGGATGAACACTTCACTTGCTCTGCTCAAGACCTCGGTAGAGACAATGCCACTGAGTTCGTGTGGACGCTGCCAGTAGAAGATGAATCACATCGGCAAAGTGTGATTTCTGTTGCAGTGATCCAAATCATCCTAATAACGGTGGGAATCCCTTTGAATATAGTAGTAATTGCTGCCATCCTGAAGAATAAGCTGCTCTCTAAGCCCACACATTTGCTACTGCTGAATTTGGCAGTTTCAGATGTGTTGGTGTGTGTGTTGGTCATGCCCTTCAACGTGGTCGTCTCTCTTGCTGGCAGGTTCTTCATAGGATCCTCAGATTACGTTCGCTGTCAATTTTGCCACGCTTTTGTAATCACCACCATCATCACCATCTATCTCTCGCTCTTCACCGTGGCTGCCATGTCTGTGGACAGACTAATTTATATCAAGTACCCCCTCAGATATGCCAGTATTGTAACGCGTAAGAGGATGACTGTGGTAATGCTAATTGTGTGGTTCGTGTGCATCTTGATTGGCCTTCCTCCTGTATTTGGGTTGGGGGAGATTGGTTACAGCAAGATTGTGGGCACTTGCAGCATCATCTACTCTGCTGAAACAAGAGTAACGCACAGTGTGTACTACTGTGTGCTACTGGTGTGTGTGGCCATCTTGCCCTTCGTCACTACTGTAGTTGCTAATGTGTGGCTCGTCTTCCTCATGCACAGATTCTTATGGGGAAAATGTAATGACACAAAGAGAAAAATGGAATTCTGCCGTTCTAATTCTCAATTGGAACAAATAAAATCTCTGGATAACATTGAGTCCAGATATAACGAGCAGCAGATTTTCCTGGCCAAAGTGTTTGGAGCTATATTTGTGGTGAACATTGTCACGTGGATTCCAACTGTGTGCATCACTATAGTATGTGGTATAGTTGGAGCAGATAAAGTGCCACCTGAAATGTTCCCCTTCATCTTTCTTGCCTTCCTCAGTCAGCCTGCCATTCACCCCATATTGGAGACCTTTCTCGTGACCAAAATCAGAAACAGTTTGTGGAAATGGACTTGTTGCCGGCACCATGAAAAGACTCAAGAAGTACTTGTCTAAGTCATATGTTCATGTATGTATTTAGCATGCCCAGCATGGCAGCACTGTCTGATGTGGCACACATCAACATTTATGTCTTTCTCTAACATAACTTGGTTGCATATTGTGCATCATGAATTGAAGAGCACCACCCCAATAACATAATTATTATCTGTCACATTCATCTCTGCATTATATGGGCGTGCAAATCTCATAATAAGAGTAACAGTTGCTGTGATTGTTCTGAAGATCTTCTAGCATAGACCTGGTAGCCATGAAGCACATCACTATACATTCCAAATTCAAAGGACATATATATATTTATTTAGGATTACGGAATTGTTTGTTGTTAATATATTTACACAAGAATAAAGGGACACTGCTTGTGGTTGTAATGATATATGCTGCAGAGTACAAGGCATTTCTCTAAGCTAAATTACTACTATGCTCTATACTGTATGCTATTCTGCCTACAAAAGGCAACCCACCAACAACTTGTCGGAGTTGGTGGGTGCTTGTCAGGGCTCGGCCCTGACTGGCTTCAGAGCAGCCCTATAAAGAATGAACATTATAAATAGAATTTATATATAGAGCTAGAATTCATGATCTCAGACTATCAACACATAAGGCAATCAGAACTCATGATTTCAGACTATCAACACTTAAGACAATCATGGTATCATTTCACACTCTTAGATAAGTCCTGTAGGGACAAGCAGTAATTCTACAACTCTCACACTGTCATCAACACCATAAGCTGTGAAAGCCTGGCTGCAAGGATATTTAAACCCCTCTGCAGTCCAGGCTTAGGCAGTCTCATCCTCTCCTGCTACTCGACTGTTGTTTTAATACAAGTTACTTAAGATCTAAAACTCTTTTGTCAAGCTTGGAGTTTAGCTAGAAGAAGTTAGGGAGAGACTCTGGTGGCAGCGAATTACCAAAGTTGGTATCTGTTAGGCCTCTTGTGGTTGGAGACTACTCTAATAGTGCTGATCTCAATTAAATTATAGTTTTGGTTGAAAACCATCAGAGTGCCTGTAACAGTATCATATTCCAGAGAATGGGCACATAGCCTCCGTGACATGGCTATTCCCTCACAGCTATACTATAATACTAGTGTCTACTCTGCCTGAGGGATATAGTGTGTTCACTGCATCCATTCTCTTCCAGGTTGGCTGGTCTGCCTGCATTACATACTTAATCTCCAATACAATTACGTCTTTGGATCTTTGGCATCTGAAACTGCTGCATAATGTCATCATAAACATCCTCAATCACCTTGTATCTGGCACCTCCCTCAACCAAGTCAGATGTCAAAACAAATATGTAATGTTCAAGTATTATATTACACACTGTATCAGTCACTTTGATTATTATGCATAGACATTGCATCATCATTATGTATTGATTGTGACACATTATTACATCACGTGATAGAAGAAAGAGAAGTTTTATACTTGTGCTTTAACTGTCTAAGTACGGTTCGACGGTCTTCATAAATCCAGCCTGGACGGATATAAAGACAACCAGATAACAATAAGTAACAGTTGAACAGTATAACTGGCGATGAGGATTATGAACCATAGCAGTAGCCGGAAGAATTGACTTGTCACCATTAGCAACCTTTGACACTGTGAGTGATCCATCATATTAAGCCAGAGATGGAAAAGTTGGAAGCGGCATTTCGAGATAATTATATATAGCAGCGCTCAATGTAAGTGACGACAAACAAAAGAAAGCAATCCTGTTGTATCAGGCAGGACAGGCTACCCAAGAAATTTTTGACACAATTCCAAATACAGGAGATGACTTTGCCACAGCTATGGAAAAGTTAGACAACTATTTCACACCCAAGAAAAATGTGTCCTACGAGATTTTCCAATTTCGTAAAGCGGTTCAACAATCAGGAGAGACTGGATCAATTTGTTACCAGATTGAGAAAGCTAGCTTCCACATGTGACCTGGGAAAAGAGTTGAAGTCCACTACCATCCAGAATTGTCAGTCAAAACATCTAAGAAGAGTGGCACTTCATGATGATCTATCCTTAGAGGCTCTACTGGCTAAAGCAAGAGCGCAAGAAGCGAGTGAAGAGCAAGCAAAAGGAATTGAACAGGCACACTCAGCAGCAGAAGCAGTGAATGTTATTCAGCAGAAGCGACCACCCAGAAAATGGCAGTCACCACGAACATGGACAAAACCAGAAGGTCAGAGTATATGTCGTAAGTGTGGATTTTTGTGGCCCCATAAGAGTGGCTCATGTCCAGCAAAAGGTCAAACTTGTAGTAAGTGTGGTAAAAGTAATCATTTTGCCAAAGTATGTCTCTCAAAACAAAAACAAGTACAAGGTCGATACAAAACACATGAGTCCCAACCGAAACACAAGCACAAGCAAATTTGTCAAGTTTCATCAGAGTCCAACCAAAAGTGTGATAGCAGTAGTGATGAGTATCTGTACACATTGGGTGTGACACTGCACGTATGGCAGCACCAAAAGTAAATTTGAAAATCAACAGCACCACAGTTTGCATGATTGTAGACACAGGAGCATCCACGGACATCATGGATGAGGAAACATTTGCCAAAGTGAACCAAGCGAATAATCCTGAGTTACAGCCTTCAACAAAGCGTATGGTGCAGACTCCCAACTTACAGTAGTGGGACAGTTTGACACTAACTTTGAAGTTGATACAAAGACAGTGCTATCAACAATTCATGTACTACGAGGAAGTCACGGGTCTCTACTCAGTTACAAGACAGCATGTGACCTTGGTCTGGTTCATGTTAAGATTAAGCATGTTTGGTATAGTCCAAGAGTATGTGAGAGGCTGGTGCAAAAATATCCCAATTTGTTTGAAGGTATAGGCAAGCTCAAGAATACAGAAGTCAAACTTCACATTGACACAAATGTACCTCCTGTGGCTCAAGCAACACGCAGAATTCCTTTTCACATGAGGAAACAAGTTGAAAAAGAGCTCATCAACCTTGAACAACAAAGAATCATTGAGAAAGTTGAAGGTTCAACTCCATGGGTTTCACCTTTAGTCATTATCCCCAAAAAGAATGGCGAGGTCCATTTATGTGTTGACATGAGGAGAGCAAATAAGGCAATCAACCGAGAGAGACATCCTAGTCCAACAATTGATGATCTTATTCACAACCTGAATGGAGCAACAGTTCTTACAAAACTTGATTTAAGACAAGGATATCATCAAAACCCTTATTACCTGAGAGCAGATATATAACAACGTTCACAACTCACAAAGGTTTAACACGTTATGCTCGACTGAACTTTGGAACAAACTCAGCAAGTTAGATATTTCAAAACATCATCCATGAACAGATTCGGGACATACCAGGATCAATCAACATAAGTGATGATGTTATAATATTTGGGAAAACTCAAGCTGATCATGACAAGGCTCTACAGGCAGTTTTTGAGAGATTCTCATCAGTCAGTTTGTCTTTCAACAAGACAAAGTGTGAATTCAGCAAGAACTCGTTGACATTCTTTGGTTTTGTATTTTCGGACAAAGGAATCTCACCTGATCCTAAGAAAGTACAAGCAATTCATGACACCAATCCTCCTACATCAACCAGTGGTATCCGAAGTTTTCTAGGAATGGCAACATATTGTGCAAAATTTATACCATGCTTCAGTGACATATCACAGCCATTACGTGAGTTGACCAGAAAGGATGTTCATTTCTTATGGACAACAGAACATGACAAAGCTTTTCAAAAAATCAAGCAGCTATTAGCAAGTGATACAATCATGGCATATTTCGATCAACAGAAAGTAACAGAGCTGATCACAGATGCATCACCTGTCGGTCTCTCAGCAATACTGTTTCAAAAGTCGCAGGGAGAGAATCACGGAAGAGTAATAGCATATGCAAGCAGAGCACTCTCTGATGTAGAAAGCAGGTATTCTCAGACAGAGAAAGAAGCATTAGCCATAGTGTGGGCTATTGAAAAGTTTCATCTATATCTCTATGGAGGACATTTTACCCTTTACACGGACTGCAAACCAGTCGAATTGATTTATGGTAACCCAAAGTCCAAGCCTCCAGCACGCATCGAACATTGGAATCTGAGACTACAAGGATATGACTTCTCAATAATACATACTAAAGGAAACCAGAATCCTTCCAATTACCTCTCAAGACATACAAACTCAGACGAACCAAAGAAACAAGAAACCATGGCGGAGGACTATGTCAATTTCTTATCTGCTCACGCAGTACCAAAGGCTATGACGTTGTCAGAGATTCGAGAAGCAACCACAGCTGACCCAACCTTGCAGCAGATATCCAAAATGATCAGAACTGACAAGTGGAAAGAGCAGACCACATCCGAGGCAGACATCGCAGAAATCAAGCTTTTTCAAACAGTCAAGAATGAACTCACTGTTAGTAGTGATGAAAGTGTGATACTCTGTGGAAATCGCATCGTAATACCAACTTCACTACGAAAGAGAGCAATTATGTTGGCTCATGAAGGTCACCGAGGAATTGTAGTTGCTCAGAGAAAAAGTATGGTTCCCAGGAATAGAAGCAAGAGTAAAATAGAAGCAAGAGTAAAGCAACAGATTGACAATTGCATTGCTTGTCAGGCCAATGGTCCAGAAAATCGTCCTGAACCTCTCCAGATGTCAACATTGCCATGGCACACTGTACATGTTGATTTCTGTGGACCTTTCCCAACTAGAGAATATCTACTTGTTACGATAGATGCCTATTCTCGTTTTCCTGAAGCAGAAGTAGTACAATCAACAGCAGCAAAAGGAACAACTTACAAGCTTGACAGAATCTTTGCCACACACGGAATTCCAAGAGTTCTCAAGACTGATAATGGACCACCATTTTTCGGAAATGAGTTTAAAGCCTATATGGAAGAGAGTGGAATATCTTACCAGAAGATTACTCCATTGTGGTCACAAGCTAATTCAGAAGCAGAGAACTTTATGAAACCCCTCACAAAAGCAATTCGTTCATCGAATGCTGAAGGAAGAGATTGGAAGAAAGATCTGTACCCAATTCATGTTGAATTACAGAGCAACACCACACTGCACAACTGGAGATTCCCCATCTGAATTACTGTTCAACAGAAAGATTAAAACCAAGCTTCCCCAAGTGGAAATGGATGTTGACACTCTAGGAAATGATGTGGAAGTAAAGATAAACGAGTCAAAGAGAGAATGAAGGAGCATGCAGACAGAAGAGCCCGAGCTCAAGTCTCAAGTCTCAACATTGGTGAAACAGTTCTCCTACATCAGCAAAAGAAGAACAAGTTCAGCACAAAGTTTGATCCATCACCTTTCCAAATAGTGGGGGAAAATGGAACAATGATCACAGCGATCAGGAACGGAAAGTATGTTACACGAAACATTTCTCAGTTCAAAAAGATTAGTTCGAATATCGAGTGTCCAGATCTCTCAGAAGATGAGTATGAGTCAGATACGCTGGAAGATGACAATGAGACTCCACCACAAGGAAATTCCCCACAAAATATGCTTCCAGTGAATCAAGTTCCTCCGACATGGAACAGAAGATACCCTACCAGGAAGAAACAACCATTTCATCAATTTGGTCATAATATATATGAACAGTAAGTCATTAGAACATTTCATTATGTTAAGATATTAAATTAAGGGAAAAAAGGAGAGATGTAATGTTCAAGTATTATATTTTACTAATCACACACACTGTATCAGTCACTTTGAGACATTGCATCATACTTATGTATTGATTGTCACATTATTACATCATGACGTGATAGAAGAAAGAGAAGTTTTATACTCGTTCTTTAACTGTCTAAGTACGGTTCGACGGTCTTCATAAATCCAGTCCCATCAGTTGACCTGGACGGATATAAAGACAACCAGATAACAATAAGTAACAGTTGAACAGTATACTATGGACATTTAGTAACTTTTGATAGTCTTCCGACAAGTCGTAGGCCACCACATCTCCAAATGCACCCACTGAAATTGCATGCATGTTATTGAGTGAACTGAGAACAGGGAAAGTGTTCTTCAAGGAGGTCATTTATGTAAATAACAGGACATACAATTTACTCTGCCACTTCTTTTTGGAATTTGAACTTTACACTTGTGGTTTCCTTTTCCTTGTAATTAGGGTGGAAATAACCTTGAGTGAGAACTTAAATTTAGTATGCCCTATTTAGGATAGAAGCTCTAGTCCAATGCAGATTCTTCCTATATCAAATTGTGGTCCACAGGTTTACCACATAAGGAGAGCTACTGATTGATTGGGGACTTTTTGGAGGAAGTCCATGGCGATTTGTCTGGTGAGGTAATTGTTCAAGAACTTAGAAGGAAGTTTTACTAGGAATCCAAGTGGATTTTGTGTATTACTATTAAACACTAACTTTGAAGCTGTCCCCTTCATCTACACTTTCAATTGCACTAGCCATAGGTAAAGGACGTCCTTTGTGAAACTAATCTTGCACTCTTAATAGTAGACTGGTCAACAATGGCTTCTTATCAGAGGGAAAGGAAGAGCATGGAAGGACAAACTAGTCTCAATGACTGGAAAAGAGCGAGTAAGTCTTTAACAATAAACAAAAACGTTACAAGTTTAGTTATTTATATTCCATTAGCTAGGCTATATCCTAATAAAGAATAACACAGTTATATATGGTGTATCTATTTATATCTATCCTACACATATAGTTGTACTGACTGCTATTGCTGGCACTAGCACTCTTGACCAAGATAATAGTACGCCATCATTTTCAGCCTCGATTGGCAATTCTGGCACCACTGAACAGGACACACCATCTTCTTCAGCAGCTAACAATCACACCATGGCCACTGATACCACACCATCACTCTCCGATAGTGCGCTACTGCCCCCCATTTCCCTAATGAATATTCCACCCACTCAAGCACAGACATAGGAATGTTGCTGCATCAAGGCCACAATTTTGTGCGTGGGTTGCCTGATGATGAAAAAATGAAAAATGTATGCTTCATTTCTGGCCGTATTAATTATCCCACTACATTCATGAATGGGTGCCACAGAAAATTTAGGACTCAGTGGGTGCAAAACCATCCATGGCTAATCTATAGTCCAAGTGAAGATGGTGCCTATTGCAGGGCATGTGCTCTGTTTTGTCCTGATACAGCAGGCCATCAAAGACTAGGGATACTTGTAACTGAGCCATTCCATCTGTGGACTTCACAATCTTCTGTCTTTTTTCGTCATGAAAAGAATGCATATCACCTGGATTGTATGTCTAAAATGTCTGAGTTTATATGAATTCATTCTGACTTTTCATCAAGTGTTGGAAGTTTAATTAGCAGGGAACGTGAAGAAAGAATGAAGCACAACTCTGAAGTAAGTAAATCATTAATAGAGTGTGCCCTGTTTTGCGGACTACAAGGCCTTTCCTTGAGATGGCATATATAGAGAAGTCTCCATGGAGTCTAAATGTCATATTAGTGGGAACTTTATTGAGATTGTACATTTCATAGCAAGAACAGACAAAATTTTAGTACAAAGTGCACCTAAGAATGCTATGTACACCTCAAACGTCATCTAGAATGAATTGGTATCTATTATTGGGGATGCTGTGCATGATGAAATAAGAGGAAATTAAATATTCTAAATACTTTTCTATTTTAGCTGATGAAGTTACCGACTGCAGTAATTCAGAATAACTCACATTTGTAGTGGACAAGGATTTTAATATCAGGGAGGAGTTTCTGGCCATGGAGCATATCACAGAAGGTGCACCAGCAACAGCTATTATGACCCGCCTTCAGACATGGGGGGGGGGGGGGTGGATTGGCTAACAAGGCTATGATGGTGCATTCAAAATGTCATCTAGCAGACGTGGTGTTCAAGGATTATTCAGAGTGAGTGCTCCACTTGCATTTTATAGTCATTGTCAATGCCATCAACTTAACCTCTGCATAGTCAAAGCATGCTCACTCCCACAAATCAGGAATGTAAGTGATACTTTATCTGAGGTATCCACATTTTTTGGTTTCTCACCAAAGCAGCAAAGCTTCTTTGATAAAATTATTGAAGGGCATGGTGAGCAAAAAAACACTTAAAGCTGAAAGATGTTTGTAAAATGCGCTGGGTTCATCGCATAGACGCTTACTCTACTTTCTTTGAATGGTACCCTTTTGTTATTAAAATAGTGGAAGAAATTTCCTGTCGCAGTGTGAACACTAGGAATAGTCATGGGATTCTGAAACTGTTACAAATGCGAATCGATTTTTATATCAGCTTCAGTTTCTTGTATCTTCATCCATTACCATAAGGTTTGGTCATGGGATTCTGAAACTGTTACAAAGGCATATGGATTTTTACATCTTTCCAGTTTCTTGTATCTTCATCCATTACCATGAGGTTACTCAGTTAACTTCGTAGTGTGACAGTGAAATTGCCGAAATGATCTACAGATGTCATATATAACAGCATATGAAGAAGATAGCCCAGAAGTGTATTATCGAAGGAATGTTATGCTTCCCTTTCTCGATCATATTCTGGTTGAGTTACAAGATCGGTTTGGCAGGGTTCATCAAAGTATTGTGAAGTTGCTTGGCTTAATTCCATCCATGGTTGTCTGAAAGTAGCAACAGTTCACTTGATGAGGTATATCAACTCTACCTGACCGATCTCACCTCAATTGTTTAAAACTGAATGTCAAAGATGGAAGATGATGTGGATGTCTACCACTGAAGAAGAAAGGCCACAATCCCTACAACAGACCATATAGTGAAATGGACATGTTCCCTGCTAAGGATTGCATGAATACTACCAGTTACAACATGTGAAAATGAGCGATCTAACAGCCAGCTAAAACTCCTAAAGACGTATTTAATTAAGGTCAACCATGTCTGAAGAGAGACGCTCAGCTTTGGCAATGATGAGATTTTCATCGACAGAAGACAAAGGACCTTGACTTGGATGCCTTGGTTCCTTCATTTGCAAGCAAGCATAAGAAGGATGCTAGTGCCATTTGTACTCAATGACTAACTGTATTTAGGTAAACTGTATTGTTTATAATTATATACTGGAACAAATTTGATGTTACTGTTTGTTTGTTGTTGTTTTGTAGAAGTAGAAAAATAGTTTAACCTTTTATTACAGGTCAATCAGAACTACCCTAAATGGATTCCTAGAATCACCCCTGCAGTGCCATGGTGATTTGGAACTCAGTAGAAAGCACCTCGGTTGAATGGCTGTTCATTTATGACCTCAGCATGTTTCATATCACCACATAAAATAAATCACATCTGATGCTGTAATCTTTGGTTTTATATAGTCATTATCATTTTTTAAATGAATAGAGTAACTTACTGCAATACTGGAATGGAGAGTACATGGTTACACAAGGTTTGTACTTTGTGGTTGGAGAGAAAAAAAGACGAAATGGTGGCAAATGATTTACTCTAATAACAAATATTGTCCTACCAAACAATTACTTGACCGTAACATAACCAATTGATGTAGGTGCAGATCAGGTGTCAAATTATACTTAGTATAAACAATGTGATGTCAATTTCATTTCATAATTGTGCCTTAACAGGCTCAGAAGTATCAATCATTGACAGATAAGTAAGTGCCAAGGAACATCGTTTTGTGCGTTGCTCTTCATAGTTTGTGCTATGAATTTCGTTAGCAACCAAAGATTTTTCTCTAGCATGTCACTGTGCCTTAGACACACTCTTAGCCATAGCCTTGGTTACAGCCTCACAGCTTAGCAGACTTGACAACCATGATGTATGGTTTTGCAGGCTAACAACTCATGTTTTGCAGGATTTTGATAGCTTTTGCAGGATCTACCACCACCCCCCCCCCCCCCCCAACATCCCTAATCCACCCTTCCACTTCCAAATATTCTATAGAATCTGATCAATACATAATGAAAGTGAAAGTGAGATGAGAAGGAATTATGAAGTCTCTGGAGAAGTTTTATTCAAATATTCTAAGATAGAATCTGATCAATACATTTTTTTCTACCTTTTTTTAATTTTTTTAATTTTTTTTATTATTTTTTTTTTAAATCAAAATCATGGTCAATACCCATTGGCTAATATGAAGAGCACACAATGCATACACAACATATTAAATACATGAATATTAACAAATGGTATTTTGTACATAACATTTAAATAATAATATAAGAGAATGGAATTCCTTGATATTGAGCTATGAGAAAGAATTATGAAGTCTCGGGACAAGTTTCTTCGGGGGTTTTTTAGTAGCTGACTTAGCTATTAAATGCATAGTGTCATTAAGTTAATAAGGTGTGAATTTGAGTAACTTTTAACACTTAGGTCACACACCGTGGATGGATCTAGTTGCCGTCTTTCTTCAGTCTCCATCTTCCTAATCACACTAAAGAGGCATTCCAGATCTGCATTTGAATGAGGCAATATCAGCAAAACTTGTACAAACCACCAAAACGGATTACTTTCAAATCTATGACTGAGTGAACTTTAGCCATTGCTGCCCAGAAACGATCAATCGCTCCTGATTCATCATCAGCATCAAATTTGGAAAGTTAATGAGATGGTGTAAAACGATAATCCCGAAACTCCATGCTCAAAAAGTCCAATTCATCAATGGAAAGAGATGCAAAGCAGTTAGCCAATTGAAGAATGACATTCATTGAGGTCTTATATTTATTCCTAGGATCAAGAAAACTGAGTTGTTGTAGAGTACTATCATGAAATGGAAATTTCTCTTTCATTTTCAATACACTAGTTTCGTAGATTGTTCGTAGAATGCACTTAAAGAAACGTCTCTCAAGAGGCCGTCCTACCATTTCTTCAAGGTCTCCGTATCCACAAAAACGGGCCAATACCAAGCTCATCATTACTTGGCTATTAGTGATATCGATAGAAGTGATATCATCTGTCAACTTGATAACATCGGGGTCAATGAAATTGCTGACAAAAGAATGCAAGAGTCGACGCACATCAGCCTGCAAAGTACCAATACGGCTGACACGAGTTTGAAAAACAGTGGAAAAGACATTCAAAGGCTTAAGGATATATAGAACGAAGTTACAAAATAACTTCACTTCAGGATCCTTAAGCTGCCTAGCCACCCTCTGTACACACGCTCATTGTCAGGTTCAGTCTCAGCTATCCTGTCAAAATAGCAATGAAGAGCTGACCACTGCTGAATCAATCTCTTCAAGCAGCATTCTAAACTCAGCCACCTGGTTGAACAGTGCTTTAGAATTCAAAGTGGTTTAATATTGCTAAACTCAAGTTGAATTTCATTGAACTCATGGCACCTCTTGGAAGAATGTTTGAAATGATAAAATATGTCAATTAAAAGATCATCAAGAGAGACCGGAAATTTTTTAAAAGCAACAACAGTGCACAATGCACCCAAGTGGCAAAGACAACCAAGGCTAAATAACTTCGGTTGTTTCCCAAGAAACTTAAAATTGAATTAATATGCTTTCTGCCAAAACACTTGCGGTGTCTGATGTGTAACCGATCATGTTACTCATGGAAAATCAAACTCTTGCTCTATTGCAGTGAAGAGTGACTGAGCTGTAGCAATACTGCACACAGGCATACAAAGAAAACGTGTAACTGGCTGTTGTGCCACTCCATCCCAATACCTTACCATGATTCCAAAGTACTTCCTATCTGTTTGATCGTTGCCACCGTCAAAGAAAAGGGTGAAAGGAGAAGTGCAGCAAGATTTAATGACCTCATCATTCAATGCTGTAGCCAGTGCATATTTCACAATTGCTGTGGTTTTGTCCTACCTGATGCAAACCACTGTGCAATTCTGCAGTCAGGAAACATTACCTTGCTGAAATGATCAGCAGCTAAAAAGGGTATATTATGTTCTGCAATGAATGTTGAAAAGTAAATTTCAGCAGCTGTAATGTGATCAGCTAGTGTGTCCTTTCTGAACACAGCAGTAATTCTAGTCTGACTAGTGCTCTGTTGTGCATGTGCACACTCCGAGTGCTTCTTGCTGCTTATGTGCCTTTTCATGTCATGGACGCCACCAGAATCGACAAAAAAGTCAGTTAAACAAACATTGCAGTGAACATATGAAGCACACTTAGGCTTCACACTCCACTTCATATTGTAGCACTTCCAGTCCTCCTACCACTTACTTGCTACCTTGGACTTCTTAGCAGGGGGGGGGGGGGGGTGACTGTCTGCACTCGAAAAATGAAAATTAAAAAAATGGCTGCCAAGTCAGGAAAGTAGCTCTGAACAACGAGCACAAGAAACAGCTCAAAGATGGGGCCGAAGTTCTTGCAAAGTCACTTTTTGTTTGCCCAATATGTGAAGAAGGAATAGTCAATGCATCGGATGATAACGATGGTCAAGATTCGATTAAATGTGAGGGCAACTGCAACACGTAGCTGCATAGAAGATGTGCAAGCCTCTCCATAGGTGCATTCAATCTTGCAAAGGCATGCCATAAACCCTTTAAGTGCCCCCATTGTCGTCTGGATGAGCAAAAATCTGAAATTGACGAGCTTAAGAAATCAGGAGTATCTAAAGGAGAGTCTGAAGAGCCTGATGTCAGCAAAGAGTCCTGGAAATGAAATTGAACAAAAGTCTACCCCAAATTTTGGATCTCATTCATATGCCCAGGAAGTGCCCAGAGTCAATCTCCTCCCCTTCTGAAATCTCCGCAAGTGCCTAACCACCACATTCAGCTCACCAACGCACTAGGTTGGACAAAAAATTCAACATAGTAATTTATGGAATTGTGGAAAACCCAAAAGGCACTTCTCAATACATTCGTACAGCAAAAGACATCGAAGCTGTCACGTCCATACTACTATCTACTGTTCACTCCTCAATTTCAGAGCACTCCATCATCAATTGTGTTAGATTAGGCAAGTATTCAGCAGATCATTGCCGACCAGTTCTTGCAACCATGAACAGACCCACTGACATTTTCGCTATACTTGCTAACAGGGCTAGATTATCCCCGCTCCCTCATATTTCCTTCAAGTCAGATCGCTCTCCAGAGGAGAGAAAGGTTGAATCTCTCTTACTAGCTGAAAGAAAATGCGTGATATCAACTGGGACAGATCGTGCTGTGATAAAGATTAGGAAAAACAGCCTTAACAACTACTACCGCAACTAAGACCTTGTCCTCACATGCTGTGGCTACCATCTTGGAACCATTTACTGACACTCACAATCATGATGACACTGCCCAAATCCCTCTCCCACACTTCCAGTAAATGACTATTTGATATTGCCATTGTCTTCATTTTGGCCTATGGAATGCATGTAGCATAGCAAGAAAACATATCTTTATTTCAATCACTCACCTACGCAAAGTTCCTTGATGTTGTCTCGATTACTGAAACTTGGCTACAAAATACGGAGAAATACTTCCATTAGGGTACTCTATTTACCGGCAAGACAGGGATGGCAGAGGTGGTGGTGTTTTGGTCGCTGTCTCTTATCGTATTTCTTCCCAACGTGTCTCGGTAAATACATCTACAGAGCTGATAATAGTAAACCTAGCATTACCCACTAACACTTTTATTTGCTGTGTGTATATCTCTCCTAAAAGCCCTACTTCCTGCTATTTAGATATTCTTTCTGCAATATCATCCCTACCCAGTTCCTCACACATCATTTTACTTGGTGACTTCAACATCACAGATGTTAATTGGTCAACCTTGCATGCATCCACGTTCTCTTCCACTACTTTTTGTGATAACTTATTCTCCTACAACTTAGTTCAACTTGTAAACAGCCTACACACAAATTGGGTAACCTTCGAGATCTAATCTTCACAAATTGTCCCAAAAAACAACAACTATCACTTCCATTGATGCACTGACAAGTCTGATCATTATATAATTTTGTTTGATGTGGTCACCCCACACATGCTACATTCTCTCCCTTTGCTCACACCAACACAAGTCAGTTTATTGTCTCATCCAAAGTCCTCACTATACCCTATTATTGACGAAGCTGCTGTGGTGAAACATCCACTCGAGAAAGCCAGACTCTTCAACTCTTTTTTCAAATCGGTTTTTAACATAAGTGATTTTGTTCTCCTTCCTCAGGAAAACCTCCCATCCCCCACAGACCAACTACACCACATATCCATCAATGAATCGGATGTGTTCAAGGCCCTTGTGACTCCCAAAACCAATAAGGCCTGGCATTGACAATGTGAGCCCTCTTATTTTGAAACTATGTGCCCACTCATTGTTGACTCCTATATATCACTCACCTTCTGTCAGGCTGCATAGAATCAAGTGCAATTCCAGATGAATGGAAGATTCATCAAATTATTCCTATTCCTAAAGGTGGTAATCATTCGATGGTGCAAAACTTCAGACCCATTTCTCTCTTGTGTCTCTTATCGAAAGTTCTGGAGTCCATTATTTACTCTAAAATTATCGATTTCGTTCGGCCACATTTATCTAAAAACCAATTTGGTTTTCTGAAGTTCGTTCATGTCTCTCTCAACTACTATCTTCTTTTTCTGTAATCATGAAAGTAATTGACAACAAGGAACAATGTTATGTTGTTTACCTGGATTTTTTAAAAGCCTTCGATACTATCCCCCACCCTGAACTGCTGTACAAACTTTGGCATCTTGGCATAACTGGACCCCTGTGGTGCTGGTTCAGGGATTATCTCAAAAATCGTTCACACCTTGTGTCAATCGAGGGAGCTTCATCTGGCCTACTTCCAGTTAGATCAGGTCTTCCTCAAGGGAGTGTACTTGGGCCATTGTTATTCCGTCGTGTATATATAAATGATATTCCAAGTACTATGTCATACTGCTTATTTGCTGATGATACAAAGCTCCTACAAGAGATAAAAAACTCAGAAAGTGAAACCTATTTGCAGCGAGACCTGGATGCTCTGTCATTGTGCTTCTCAACGTGGAAGTTACAAATCAACTCAGCTAAATGTGCTGCAATTCGATTCTCTCTATCTACTCAAACACCAACCACTTACTTCATCAATGGACAACCCATCACATGTACAGAGGAGTATAGAGACCTAGGGTTAATTGTCACCAGTAATCGTACTTATAGTCTCATATCAACATAATATGTTGGCTATAGCACTCCAAGATCAATCTCCTCAAAAAATAAGATTTTGAGACAGAGTCTTTACTTTTCTCTAGTTCGTAGCAGATTATCTTACTGCTCACAGTTGTGGAGATCACATCTGATGAAGGACATCTTGTGCCTTGAGAAAGTGCAAAGACGAGCTACAAAGTTCATCCCTTGATGACTTCACCTTTGACTATAAGTCTAGGCTGATTTCACTTCAGCTACTTCCTCTAATGCATTGGTTGGAACTTCATGACATCATGTTCTTCATCAAGTACTTGAAAGAGTCCCCAGATAACCTTGATGTGAACTCTCACATTTCGTTTGTCTCCTCCTCCACAAGGGCCTCCAGATCTAACCATCTAAAATACAACTTCAGTCGGACTACATCAACACACCACTTTTATTTTAACAGAGTCCTTCTCCTTTGGAATGCAGTCATGGATCTATCACTTTCCTACCCGTGCATCAAAAACCGTATCATAACTTTTTTTTCTGGACCCATTTTATAGTCTAACTTTGATTGTGATATTCCTTGCCTTTCCACTTTATTTGACCTTGTTCATCCTGCTCATAATCCTTAACAATAGTTCCTATTTTATTTACTCTACACAGGCTATACCAAAGTTGGTGATTGTCCTTCAACAGTTGCCATGTCACTCTCTTGCCTAGTTTTTGTGCCTGTATGCTCAATGTTGTAAAGTTCTAATAAGGCCACTGCAATTTAATTTCTTGTTTCTCAGGTCCAAATTTTAGCAGACTGGGGGGGGGGGAAATCACGTGATCCAAATCTGAAGCTGGTTAGAATGCAATGGCCTCTCCCTTCACTTTCGCCTGGCTGAGTATATACTGTAGTCAAGTTAGAGAGGATCTTACCTGCAAATCATCTGTTGAAATGCAGTACTACAAATCCACACTTGTGAGTTTCCCTGATGTCTGCTACTACTGTGGAATGGGGGCTGAAACACTAGTTGATGATGAAGAGGACCGTGAACTTGGTGAATCATAATTATGCAACAGTGTTGCCATATGCTTCCTTTGCAAGAGTGAGGGGAAACAAAACAACCTTCCGATTTGGTTAATTAAGAGGCCAAAATACAGTAATGAGATGGATTTTTTTGGTTTTGGTTCAGCTTGAAACTATATATGTACCATGCAATACATTTTTCTTGAAAGTTTTTTTTCCTCCTGGTTGCCTGGTCTAAATTTGTGCCCAGGAATCTGAGAAACAAGTAATCAAATTGGTATGGCCTAATAATATAAAATAACAGCTTCTGTCCAAGGCTGATTCATGAGGTTGACCATTGTAGGCTAGGCTCCTTCACGCGAAAACTGAAGACGTTGATTCAATTCAGAAATACATACAGCGTAAACAATAATCAAAGTCAAAAGTCAAAGGTTACGGTGGGTTTTTCCAGAGGAGGGGTTGTTTCCGGGATTGCGGGAAGATGAAATGCAGGAGATTCCCTGGAAATCTGAGAGGGTTGGTAAGTGTGGGCACGTTTGAGAGTGTGGTTATAAATAGCGTGGGTAGAGCTATGAGCATGCATACACTGGCCGGTCTATATAACGGCCTAATCAGCGCACTGTAAATTAATACCAGGTTTTTACCATTTCAACAACTACATAGGAATGGATGAACACTTCACTTGCTCTGCTCAAGACCTCGGTAGAGACAATGCCACTGAGTTCGTGTGGACGCTGCCAGTAGAAGATGAATCACATCGGCAAAGTGTGATTTCTGTTGCAGTGATCCAAATCATCCTAATAACGGTGGGAATCCCTTTGAATATAGTAGTAATTGCTGCCATCCTGAAGAATAAGCTGCTCTCTAAGCCCACACATTTGCTACTGCTGAATTTGGCAGTTTCAGATGTGTTGGTGTGTGTGTTGGTCATGCCCTTCAACGTGGTCGTCTCTCTTGCTGGCAGGTTCTTCATAGGATCCTCAGATTACGTTCGCTGTCAATTTTGCCACGCTTTTGTAATCACCACCATCATCACCATCTATCTCTCGCTCTTCACCGTGGCTGCCATGTCTGTGGACAGACTAATTTATATCAAGTACCCCCTCAGATATGCCAGTATTGTAACGCGTAAGAGGATGACTGTGGTAATGCTAATTGTGTGGTTCGTGTGCATCTTGATTGGCCTTCCTCCTGTATTTGGGTTGGGGGAGATTGGTTACAGCAAGATTGTGGGCACTTGCAGCATCATCTACTCTGCTGAAACAAGAGTAACGCACAGTGTGTACTACTGTGTGCTACTGGTGTGTGTGGCCATCTTGCCCTTCGTCACTACTGTAGTTGCTAATGTGTGGCTCGTCTTCCTCATGCACAGATTCTTATGGGGAAAATGTAATGACACAAAGAGAAAAATGGAATTCTGCCGTTCTAATTCTCAATTGGAACAAATAAAATCTCTGGATAACATTGAGTCCAGATATAACGAGCAGCAGATTTTCCTGGCCAAAGTGTTTGGAGCTATATTTGTGGTGAACATTGTCACGTGGATTCCAACTGTGTGCATCACTATAGTATGTGGTATAGTTGGAGCAGATAAAGTGCCACCTGAAATGTTCCCCTTCATCTTTCTTGCCTTCCTCAGTCAGCCTGCCATTCACCCCATATTGGAGACCTTTCTCGTGACCAAAATCAGAAACAGTTTGTGGAAATGGACTTGTTGCCGGCACCATGAAAAGACTCAAGAAGTACTTGTCTAAGTCATATGTTCATGTATGTATTTAGCATGCCCAGCATGGCAGCACTGTCTGATGTGGCACACATCAACATTTATGTCTTTCTCTAACATAACTTGGTTGCATATTGTGCATCATGAATTGAAGAGCACCACCCCAATAACATAATTATTATCTGTCACATTCATCTCTGCATTATATGGGCGTGCAAATCTCATAATAAGAGTAACAGTTGCTGTGATTGTTCTGAAGATCTTCTAGCATAGACCTGGTAGCCATGAAGCACATCACTATACATTCCAAATTCAAAGGACATATATATATTTATTTAGGATTACGGAATTGTTTGTTGTTAATATATTTACACAAGAATAAAGGGACACTGCTTGTGGTTGTAATGATATATGCTGCAGAGTACAAGGCATTTCTCTAAGCTAAATTACTACTATGCTCTATACTGTATGCTATTCTGCCTACAAAAGGCAACCCACCAACAACTTGTCGGAGTTGGTGGGTGCTTGTCAGGGCTCGGCCCTGACTGGCTTCAGAGCAGCCCTATAAAGAATGAACATTATAAATAGAATTTATATATAGAGCTAGAATTCATGATCTCAGACTATCAACACATAAGGCAATCAGAACTCATGATTTCAGACTATCAACACTTAAGACAATCATGGTATCATTTCACACTCTTAGATAAGTCCTGTAGGGACAAGCAGTAATTCTACAACTCTCACACTGTCATCAACACCATAAGCTGTGAAAGCCTGGCTGCAAGGATATTTAAACCCCTCTGCAGTCCAGGCTTAGGCAGTCTCATCCTCTCCTGCTACTCGACTGTTGTTTTAATACAAGTTACTTAAGATCTAAAACTCTTTTGTCAAGCTTGGAGTTTAGCTAGAAGAAGTTAGGGAGAGACTCTGGTGGCAGCGAATTACCAAAGTTGGTATCTGTTAGGCCTCTTGTGGTTGGAGACTACTCTAATAGTGCTGATCTCAATTAAATTATAGTTTTGGTTGAAAACCATCAGAGTGCCTGTAACAGTATCATATTCCAGAGAATGGGCACATAGCCTCCGTGACATGGCTATTCCCTCACAGCTATACTATAATACTAGTGTCTACTCTGCCTGAGGGATATAGTGTGTTCACTGCATCCATTCTCTTCCAGGTTGGCTGGTCTGCCTGCATTACATACTTAATCTCCAATACAATTACGTCTTTGGATCTTTGGCATCTGAAACTGCTGCATAATGTCATCATAAACATCCTCAATCACCTTGTATCTGGCACCTCCCTCAACCAAGTCAGATGTCAAAACAAATATGTAATGTTCAAGTATTATATTACACACTGTATCAGTCACTTTGATTATTATGCATAGACATTGCATCATCATTATGTATTGATTGTGACACATTATTACATCACGTGATAGAAGAAAGAGAAGTTTTATACTTGTGCTTTAACTGTCTAAGTACGGTTCGACGGTCTTCATAAATCCAGCCTGGACGGATATAAAGACAACCAGATAACAATAAGTAACAGTTGAACAGTATAACTGGCGATGAGGATTATGAACCATAGCAGTAGCCGGAAGAATTGACTTGTCACCATTAGCAACCTTTGACACTGTGAGTGATCCATCATATTAAGCCAGAGATGGAAAAGTTGGAAGCGGCATTTCGAGATAATTATATATAGCAGCGCTCAATGTAAGTGACGACAAACAAAAGAAAGCAATCCTGTTGTATCAGGCAGGACAGGCTACCCAAGAAATTTTTGACACAATTCCAAATACAGGAGATGACTTTGCCACAGCTATGGAAAAGTTAGACAACTATTTCACACCCAAGAAAAATGTGTCCTACGAGATTTTCCAATTTCGTAAAGCGGTTCAACAATCAGGAGAGACTGGATCAATTTGTTACCAGATTGAGAAAGCTAGCTTCCACATGTGACCTGGGAAAAGAGTTGAAGTCCACTACCATCCAGAATTGTCAGTCAAAACATCTAAGAAGAGTGGCACTTCATGATGATCTATCCTTAGAGGCTCTACTGGCTAAAGCAAGAGCGCAAGAAGCGAGTGAAGAGCAAGCAAAAGGAATTGAACAGGCACACTCAGCAGCAGAAGCAGTGAATGTTATTCAGCAGAAGCGACCACCCAGAAAATGGCAGTCACCACGAACATGGACAAAACCAGAAGGTCAGAGTATATGTCGTAAGTGTGGATTTTTGTGGCCCCATAAGAGTGGCTCATGTCCAGCAAAAGGTCAAACTTGTAGTAAGTGTGGTAAAAGTAATCATTTTGCCAAAGTATGTCTCTCAAAACAAAAACAAGTACAAGGTCGATACAAAACACATGAGTCCCAACCGAAACACAAGCACAAGCAAATTTGTCAAGTTTCATCAGAGTCCAACCAAAAGTGTGATAGCAGTAGTGATGAGTATCTGTACACATTGGGTGTGACACTGCACGTATGGCAGCACCAAAAGTAAATTTGAAAATCAACAGCACCACAGTTTGCATGATTGTAGACACAGGAGCATCCACGGACATCATGGATGAGGAAACATTTGCCAAAGTGAACCAAGCGAATAATCCTGAGTTACAGCCTTCAACAAAGCGTATGGTGCAGACTCCCAACTTACAGTAGTGGGACAGTTTGACACTAACTTTGAAGTTGATACAAAGACAGTGCTATCAACAATTCATGTACTACGAGGAAGTCACGGGTCTCTACTCAGTTACAAGACAGCATGTGACCTTGGTCTGGTTCATGTTAAGATTAAGCATGTTTGGTATAGTCCAAGAGTATGTGAGAGGCTGGTGCAAAAATATCCCAATTTGTTTGAAGGTATAGGCAAGCTCAAGAATACAGAAGTCAAACTTCACATTGACACAAATGTACCTCCTGTGGCTCAAGCAACACGCAGAATTCCTTTTCACATGAGGAAACAAGTTGAAAAAGAGCTCATCAACCTTGAACAACAAAGAATCATTGAGAAAGTTGAAGGTTCAACTCCATGGGTTTCACCTTTAGTCATTATCCCCAAAAAGAATGGCGAGGTCCATTTATGTGTTGACATGAGGAGAGCAAATAAGGCAATCAACCGAGAGAGACATCCTAGTCCAACAATTGATGATCTTATTCACAACCTGAATGGAGCAACAGTTCTTACAAAACTTGATTTAAGACAAGGATATCATCAAAACCCTTATTACCTGAGAGCAGATATATAACAACGTTCACAACTCACAAAGGTTTAACACGTTATGCTCGACTGAACTTTGGAACAAACTCAGCAAGTTAGATATTTCAAAACATCATCCATGAACAGATTCGGGACATACCAGGATCAATCAACATAAGTGATGATGTTATAATATTTGGGAAAACTCAAGCTGATCATGACAAGGCTCTACAGGCAGTTTTTGAGAGATTCTCATCAGTCAGTTTGTCTTTCAACAAGACAAAGTGTGAATTCAGCAAGAACTCGTTGACATTCTTTGGTTTTGTATTTTCGGACAAAGGAATCTCACCTGATCCTAAGAAAGTACAAGCAATTCATGACACCAATCCTCCTACATCAACCAGTGGTATCCGAAGTTTTCTAGGAATGGCAACATATTGTGCAAAATTTATACCATGCTTCAGTGACATATCACAGCCATTACGTGAGTTGACCAGAAAGGATGTTCATTTCTTATGGACAACAGAACATGACAAAGCTTTTCAAAAAATCAAGCAGCTATTAGCAAGTGATACAATCATGGCATATTTCGATCAACAGAAAGTAACAGAGCTGATCACAGATGCATCACCTGTCGGTCTCTCAGCAATACTGTTTCAAAAGTCGCAGGGAGAGAATCACGGAAGAGTAATAGCATATGCAAGCAGAGCACTCTCTGATGTAGAAAGCAGGTATTCTCAGACAGAGAAAGAAGCATTAGCCATAGTGTGGGCTATTGAAAAGTTTCATCTATATCTCTATGGAGGACATTTTACCCTTTACACGGACTGCAAACCAGTCGAATTGATTTATGGTAACCCAAAGTCCAAGCCTCCAGCACGCATCGAACATTGGAATCTGAGACTACAAGGATATGACTTCTCAATAATACATACTAAAGGAAACCAGAATCCTTCCAATTACCTCTCAAGACATACAAACTCAGACGAACCAAAGAAACAAGAAACCATGGCGGAGGACTATGTCAATTTCTTATCTGCTCACGCAGTACCAAAGGCTATGACGTTGTCAGAGATTCGAGAAGCAACCACAGCTGACCCAACCTTGCAGCAGATATCCAAAATGATCAGAACTGACAAGTGGAAAGAGCAGACCACATCCGAGGCAGACATCGCAGAAATCAAGCTTTTTCAAACAGTCAAGAATGAACTCACTGTTAGTAGTGATGAAAGTGTGATACTCTGTGGAAATCGCATCGTAATACCAACTTCACTACGAAAGAGAGCAATTATGTTGGCTCATGAAGGTCACCGAGGAATTGTAGTTGCTCAGAGAAAAAGTATGGTTCCCAGGAATAGAAGCAAGAGTAAAATAGAAGCAAGAGTAAAGCAACAGATTGACAATTGCATTGCTTGTCAGGCCAATGGTCCAGAAAATCGTCCTGAACCTCTCCAGATGTCAACATTGCCATGGCACACTGTACATGTTGATTTCTGTGGACCTTTCCCAACTAGAGAATATCTACTTGTTACGATAGATGCCTATTCTCGTTTTCCTGAAGCAGAAGTAGTACAATCAACAGCAGCAAAAGGAACAACTTACAAGCTTGACAGAATCTTTGCCACACACGGAATTCCAAGAGTTCTCAAGACTGATAATGGACCACCATTTTTCGGAAATGAGTTTAAAGCCTATATGGAAGAGAGTGGAATATCTTACCAGAAGATTACTCCATTGTGGTCACAAGCTAATTCAGAAGCAGAGAACTTTATGAAACCCCTCACAAAAGCAATTCGTTCATCGAATGCTGAAGGAAGAGATTGGAAGAAAGATCTGTACCCAATTCATGTTGAATTACAGAGCAACACCACACTGCACAACTGGAGATTCCCCATCTGAATTACTGTTCAACAGAAAGATTAAAACCAAGCTTCCCCAAGTGGAAATGGATGTTGACACTCTAGGAAATGATGTGGAAGTAAAGATAAACGAGTCAAAGAGAGAATGAAGGAGCATGCAGACAGAAGAGCCCGAGCTCAAGTCTCAAGTCTCAACATTGGTGAAACAGTTCTCCTACATCAGCAAAAGAAGAACAAGTTCAGCACAAAGTTTGATCCATCACCTTTCCAAATAGTGGGGGAAAATGGAACAATGATCACAGCGATCAGGAACGGAAAGTATGTTACACGAAACATTTCTCAGTTCAAAAAGATTAGTTCGAATATCGAGTGTCCAGATCTCTCAGAAGATGAGTATGAGTCAGATACGCTGGAAGATGACAATGAGACTCCACCACAAGGAAATTCCCCACAAAATATGCTTCCAGTGAATCAAGTTCCTCCGACATGGAACAGAAGATACCCTACCAGGAAGAAACAACCATTTCATCAATTTGGTCATAATATATATGAACAGTAAGTCATTAGAACATTTCATTATGTTAAGATATTAAATTAAGGAAAAAAAGGAGAGATGTAATGTTCAAGTATTATATTTTACTAATCACACACACTGTATCAGTCACTTTGAGACATTGCATCATACTTATGTATTGATTGTCACATTATTACATCATGACGTGATAGAAGAAAGAGAAGTTTTATACTCGTTCTTTAACTGTCTAAGTACGGTTCGACGGTCTTCATAAATCCAGTCCCATCAGTTGACCTGGACGGATATAAAGACAACCAGATAACAATAAGTAACAGTTGAACAGTATACTATGGACATTTAGTAACTTTTGATAGTCTTCCGACAAGTCGTAGGCCACCACATCTCCAAATGCACCCACTGAAATTGCATGCATGTTATTGAGTGAACTGAGAACAGGGAAAGTGTTCTTCAAGGAGGTCATTTATGTAAATAACAGGACATACAATTTACTCTGCCACTTCTTTTTGGAATTTGAACTTTACACTTGTGGTTTCCTTTTCCTTGTAATTAGGGTGGAAATAACCTTGAGTGAGAACTTAAATTTAGTATGCCCTATTTAGGATAGAAGCTCTAGTCCAATGCAGATTCTTCCTATATCAAATTGTGGTCCACAGGTTTACCACATAAGGAGAGCTACTGATTGATTGGGGACTTTTTGGAGGAAGTCCATGGCGATTTGTCTGGTGAGGTAATTGTTCAAGAACTTAGAAGGAAGTTTTACTAGGAATCCAAGTGGATTTTGTGTATTACTATTAAACACTAACTTTGAAGCTGTCCCCTTCATCTACACTTTCAATTGCACTAGCCATAGGTAAAGGACGTCCTTTGTGAAACTAATCTTGCACTCTTAATAGTAGACTGGTCAACAATGGCTTCTTATCAGAGGGAAAGGAAGAGCATGGAAGGACAAACTAGTCTCAATGACTGGAAAAGAGCGAGTAAGTCTTTAACAATAAACAAAAACGTTACAAGTTTAGTTATTTATATTCCATTAGCTAGGCTATATCCTAATAAAGAATAACACAGTTATATATGGTGTATCTATTTATATCTATCCTACACATATAGTTGTACTGACTGCTATTGCTGGCACTAGCACTCTTGACCAAGATAATAGTACGCCATCATTTTCAGCCTCGATTGGCAATTCTGGCACCACTGAACAGGACACACCATCTTCTTCAGCAGCTAACAATCACACCATGGCCACTGATACCACACCATCACTCTCCGATAGTGCGCTACTGCCCCCCATTTCCCTAATGAATATTCCACCCACTCAAGCACAGACATAGGAATGTTGCTGCATCAAGGCCACAATTTTGTGCGTGGGTTGCCTGATGATGAAAAAATGAAAAATGTATGCTTCATTTCTGGCCGTATTAATTATCCCACTACATTCATGAATGGGTGCCACAGAAAATTTAGGACTCAGTGGGTGCAAAACCATCCATGGCTAATCTATAGTCCAAGTGAAGATGGTGCCTATTGCAGGGCATGTGCTCTGTTTTGTCCTGATACAGCAGGCCATCAAAGACTAGGGATACTTGTAACTGAGCCATTCCATCTGTGGACTTCACAATCTTCTGTCTTTTTTCGTCATGAAAAGAATGCATATCACCTGGATTGTATGTCTAAAATGTCTGAGTTTATATGAATTCATTCTGACTTTTCATCAAGTGTTGGAAGTTTAATTAGCAGGGAACGTGAAGAAAGAATGAAGCACAACTCTGAAGTAAGTAAATCATTAATAGAGTGTGCCCTGTTTTGCGGACTACAAGGCCTTTCCTTGAGATGGCATATATAGAGAAGTCTCCATGGAGTCTAAATGTCATATTAGTGGGAACTTTATTGAGATTGTACATTTCATAGCAAGAACAGACAAAATTTTAGTACAAAGTGCACCTAAGAATGCTATGTACACCTCAAACGTCATCTAGAATGAATTGGTATCTATTATTGGGGATGCTGTGCATGATGAAATAAGAGGAAATTAAATATTCTAAATACTTTTCTATTTTAGCTGATGAAGTTACCGACTGCAGTAATTCAGAATAACTCACATTTGTAGTGGACAAGGATTTTAATATCAGGGAGGAGTTTCTGGCCATGGAGCATATCACAGAAGGTGCACCAGCAACAGCTATTATGACCCGCCTTCAGACATGGGGGGGGGGGGGGGGTGGATTGGCTAACAAGGCTATGATGGTGCATTCAAAATGTCATCTAGCAGACGTGGTGTTCAAGGATTATTCAGAGTGAGTGCTCCACTTGCATTTTATAGTCATTGTCAATGCCATCAACTTAACCTCTGCATAGTCAAAGCATGCTCACTCCCACAAATCAGGAATGTAAGTGATACTTTATCTGAGGTATCCACATTTTTTGGTTTCTCACCAAAGCAGCAAAGCTTCTTTGATAAAATTATTGAAGGGCATGGTGAGCAAAAAAACACTTAAAGCTGAAAGATGTTTGTAAAATGCGCTGGGTTCATCGCATAGACGCTTACTCTACTTTCTTTGAATGGTACCCTTTTGTTATTAAAATAGTGGAAGAAATTTCCTGTCGCAGTGTGAACACTAGGAATAGTCATGGGATTCTGAAACTGTTACAAATGCGAATCGATTTTTATATCAGCTTCAGTTTCTTGTATCTTCATCCATTACCATAAGGTTTGGTCATGGGATTCTGAAACTGTTACAAAGGCATATGGATTTTTACATCTTTCCAGTTTCTTGTATCTTCATCCATTACCATGAGGTTACTCAGTTAACTTCGTAGTGTGACAGTGAAATTGCCGAAATGATCTAC
This sequence comes from Cladorhizidae sp. MBARI D1340-BT2, assembly GCA_028752905.1. NCBI lineage: Eukaryota > Metazoa > Porifera > Demospongiae > Poecilosclerida > Cladorhizidae > Cladorhizidae sp. MBARI D1340-BT2. The sequence continues at coordinate 17,196,780 of JAQNBH010000010.1, forward strand.
AGATGTCATATATAACAGCATATGAAGAAGATAGCCCAGAAGTGTATTATCGAAGGAATGTTATGCTTCCCTTTCTCGATCATATTCTGGTTGAGTTACAAGATCGGTTTGGCAGGGTTCATCAAAGTATTGTGAAGTTGCTTGGCTTAATTCCATCCATGGTTGTCTGAAAGTAGCAACAGTTCACTTGATGAGGTATATCAACTCTACCTGACCGATCTCACCTCAATTGTTTAAAACTGAATGTCAAAGATGGAAGATGATGTGGATGTCTACCACTGAAGAAGAAAGGCCACAATCCCTACAACAGACCATATAGTGAAATGGACATGTTCCCTGCTAAGGATTGCATGAATACTACCAGTTACAACATGTGAAAATGAGCGATCTAACAGCCAGCTAAAACTCCTAAAGACGTATTTAATTAAGGTCAACCATGTCTGAAGAGAGACGCTCAGCTTTGGCAATGATGAGATTTTCATCGACAGAAGACAAAGGACCTTGACTTGGATGCCTTGGTTCCTTCATTTGCAAGCAAGCATAAGAAGGATGCTAGTGCCATTTGTACTCAATGACTAACTGTATTTAGGTAAACTGTATTGTTTATAATTATATACTGGAACAAATTTGATGTTACTGTTTGTTTGTTGTTGTTTTGTAGAAGTAGAAAAATAGTTTAACCTTTTATTACAGGTCAATCAGAACTACCCTAAATGGATTCCTAGAATCACCCCTGCAGTGCCATGGTGATTTGGAACTCAGTAGAAAGCACCTCGGTTGAATGGCTGTTCATTTATGACCTCAGCATGTTTCATATCACCACATAAAATAAATCACATCTGATGCTGTAATCTTTGGTTTTATATAGTCATTATCATTTTTTAAATGAATAGAGTAACTTACTGCAATACTGGAATGGAGAGTACATGGTTACACAAGGTTTGTACTTTGTGGTTGGAGAGAAAAAAAGACGAAATGGTGGCAAATGATTTACTCTAATAACAAATATTGTCCTACCAAACAATTACTTGACCGTAACATAACCAATTGATGTAGGTGCAGATCAGGTGTCAAATTATACTTAGTATAAACAATGTGATGTCAATTTCATTTCATAATTGTGCCTTAACAGGCTCAGAAGTATCAATCATTGACAGATAAGTAAGTGCCAAGGAACATCGTTTTGTGCGTTGCTCTTCATAGTTTGTGCTATGAATTTCGTTAGCAACCAAAGATTTTTCTCTAGCATGTCACTGTGCCTTAGACACACTCTTAGCCATAGCCTTGGTTACAGCCTCACAGCTTAGCAGACTTGACAACCATGATGTATGGTTTTGCAGGCTAACAACTCATGTTTTGCAGGATTTTGATAGCTTTTGCAGGATCTACCACCACCCCCCCCCCCCCCAACATCCCTAATCCACCCTTCCACTTCCAAATATTCTATAGAATCTGATCAATACATAATGAAAGTGAAAGTGAGATGAGAAGGAATTATGAAGTCTCTGGAGAAGTTTTATTCAAATATTCTAAGATAGAATCTGATCAATACATTTTTTTCTACCTTTTTTTAATTTTTTTAATTTTTTTTATTATTTTTTTTTTAAATCAAAATCATGGTCAATACCCATTGGCTAATATGAAGAGCACACAATGCATACACAACATATTAAATACATGAATATTAACAAATGGTATTTTGTACATAACATTTAAATAATAATATAAGAGAATGGAATTCCTTGATATTGAGCTATGAGAAAGAATTATGAAGTCTCGGGACAAGTTTCTTCGGGGTTTTTTTAGTAGCTGACTTAGCTATTAAATGCATAGTGTCATTAAGTTAATAAGGTGTGAATTTGAGTAACTTTTAACACTTAGGTCACACACCGTGGATGGATCTAGTTGCCGTCTTTCTTCAGTCTCCATCTTCCTAATCACACTAAAGAGGCATTCCAGATCTGCATTTGAATGAGGCAATATCAGCAAAACTTGTACAAACCACCAAAACGGATTACTTTCAAATCTATGACTGAGTGAACTTTAGCCATTGCTGCCCAGAAACGATCAATCGCTCCTGATTCATCATCAGCATCAAATTTGGAAAGTTAATGAGATGGTGTAAAACGATAATCCCGAAACTCCATGCTCAAAAAGTCCAATTCATCAATGGAAAGAGATGCAAAGCAGTTAGCCAATTGAAGAATGACATTCATTGAGGTCTTATCTTTATTCCTAGGATCAAGAAAACTGAGTTGTTGTAGAGTACTATCATGAAATGGAAATTTCTCTTTCATTTTCAATACACTAGTTTCGTAGAATGTTCGTAGAATGTACGTACACACTTAAAGAAATGTCTCTCAAGAGGACTTCCTACCATTTCTTCAAGGTCACCGTACAATAATAAACAGGTGGATGTATATACCAATACCAAGCTAATCATTACTTAGCTGGATTTTGCTATTAGTGAAATCGATAGAAGTGATATCATCTGTCAACTTGATAACATCGGGGTCCATGAAATTGCTGACAAAAGAATGCAAGAGTCGACGCACATCAGCCTGCAAAGTACCAATACGGCTGACATGAGTTTGAAAAACAGTGGAAAAGACATTCAAAGGCTTAAGGATTATATAGAACGAAGTTACAAAATAACTTCACTTCAGGATCCTTAAGCTGCCTAGCCACCCTCTGTACATGCTCATTGTTAGGTTCAGTCTCAGCTATCCTGTCAAAATAGCAATGAAGAGCTGGCCACTGCTGAATCTATCTCTTCAAGCAGCTTTCTAAACTCAGCCACCTGGTGAACAGTGCTTTAGAACTCAAAGTGGTTTAATATTGCTAAACTAAAGTTGAATTTCATTGAACTCCGTTACCCTTGTGGAAGAATGTTTGAAATGATAAAATGTCAATTAAAAGATCATCAAGAGAGAGTGGAAGTTTTTTAAGAGCAGCAATAGTACACAACGCACCCAAGTGGCAAAGACAACCATGACTAAATAATTTTGGTTGTTTCCCAAGAAACTTAATACTGAATTATGCTTTCCCGCCATAACACTTGCAGTGTCAGATCCATAACCGATCATGTTACTCATGGAATCTTATGTGAATCAAACTCTTGCTCTATTGCAGTGAAGAGTGACTGAGCTGTAGCAATATTGCACACAGGCATACAAAGAAAACGTGTAACTGGCTGATGTGCCACTCTATCCCAATACCTTACCATGATTCCAAAGTACTTCCTATCTGTTTGATCGTTTCCACCGTCACAGAAAAGGGTGAAAGGAGAAGTGCAGCAAGATTTAATGACCTCATCATTCAATGCTGGAGCCAGTGCATATTTCACAATTGCTGTGGTTTTTGTCCTACCTGATGCAAACCCCTGTGCAATTTTGCAGTCAGGAAACATTATCTTGCACAATTTATTGAAATGATCAGCAGCTAAAAAGGGTATAATTTATTATGTTCTGCAATGAATGTTGAAAAGTAAATTTCAGCAGCTGTAATCTGATCAGCTAGTGTGTCCTTTCAGAACACAGCAGTAATTCTAGTCTGACTAGTGCTCTGTTCTGCATACTCCGAGTGCTTCTTGCTGCTTATGTGCCTTTTAATGTCATGGACTTTTCATGGGCGCCACCAGAAGCGACAAAAAAGACAGTTAAACAAACGTTGCAGTGAACATATGAAGCATCACACTCCGCTACATATTGTAGTGCTTCCAGTCCACCTGCCACTTACTTGCTACCTTGGTCTTCTTAGCAGGGGGGGGGCACTCTATAAAAAATTTAAAATGGCTCCCAAGTCAGCTCTGAACAACAAGTGCAAGAAACAGCTCAAAGATGGGGCCGAAGTTCTTGCAAAGTCACTTTTTTTGTTTGCCCAATATGTGAAGAAGGAATAGTCGATGATAACGATGGTCAAGATTCGATTGAATGTGAGGGAAACTGCAACATGTGGCTGCATAGAAGATGTGCAAGCCTCTCCATAGGTGCATTCAATCTTGCAAAGGCATGCCATAAACCCTTTAAGTACCTTGTCGTCTGAATGAGAAAAAATCTGAATTTGACGAGCTTAAGAAATCGGTGGAGTATTTTAAGGAGAGTCTGAAGAGCCTGATGTCAGCAAAGAGTCCTGGAAATGAAATTGAGCAAAAGTCTACCCCAAATCTTGAATCTCATTCATATGCCCAGGTTGTGTCAGAGTCAATCTCCTCCCCTTCTGAAATCTCCGCAAGTGCCAACCACCACATTCAGTCACCATCGCACTAGGTTGGACAGAAAATTCAACATAGTAATTTATGAAATTGTGGAAAACCCAAAAGGCACTTCTCAATACATTCGTACAGCAAAAGACATCGAAGCTGCCACGTCCATACTACTAACTACTGTTCACTCCTCAATTTCAGAGCACTCCATCATCGATTGTGTTAGATCAGGCAAGTGTTCAGCAGATGGTTGCCGACCAGTTCTTGCAACCATGATCAGACCCACTGACTTTTTCGCTATACCTGCTAACAGGGCTAGATTATCCCAGCTCCCTCATATTTCCATCTAGTCAGAACGCTCTCCAGAGGAGAGAAAGGTTGAATCTCTCTTACTAGTCGAAAGAAAACGCCTGATATCAACTGGGACAGATCGTGGTGTGATAAAGCTTAGGAAAAACAGCCTTATTGTGAACAACAAAAGGTATGGAAATTCTACCTTCCAATTATGTTCACTTTTAAGTGATAACCATTCTAACGAAGCCATCCACTCAGTTCCAATTAATGAAACCACAGGAATGCTTTTGCAACTACTACCCCAAAGACCTTGTCCTCACATGCTGTGGCTGCCACCTTGGAACCATTTACTGACACTCACCATCATGATGACACTGCCCAAATCCCTCTCCCAAACGCTTCCAGTAAATGACTATTTGATATTGCCATTGTCTTCATTTTGGCCTATGGAATGCACGTAGCATAGCAAGCAAACTATCTTTCTTTCAATCACTCACCTACGCAAAGTGCCTTGATGTTGTCTCAATTACTGAAACTTGGCTTACAAAATACATATGTGATGGAGAAATACTTCCATCAGGGTACTCTATTTATCGGCAAGACAGGGATGGCAGAGGTGCTGGTGTTTTGGTCTCTGTCTCTAATCGTATTTCTTCCAAACGAGTCTCGGTAAATACATCTACAGAGCTGATAATAGTAAACCTAGCATTACCCACTAACACTTTTATTTTCTGTGTGTATATCTCTCCTAAAAGCTATTAAGATATTTTTGATGCCCTACCCAGTTTCTCACACATCATTTTACTTGGTGACTTCTACATCACAGATGTTAATTCATTGGTCAACCTTGCATGCATCCACGTTCTCTTCCACTACTTTTTGTGATAACTTATTCTCCTACAACTTAGTTCAACTATCTAATCTTCACAAATTGTCCACAAAAAATATATATCACTTCCATTGATTCATCTTCCTGCACTGACAAGTCTGATCATTATTTAATTTTGTTTGATGTGGTCACCCCACACATGCTACATTCTCCCCCTTCGTGTACTCTGCTGAACTATGCTAAAGCTGATTTAGAAGGTTTACGAGATCACCTCCTAGATGTCAGTATTGATCCCTGTATTTTACTCTCGGATGTTGAACAAATCTGGTTCCTCATTAAACAAAGTATATCATATGCATGTCACAAATTTGTTCCGGTTGCAAAAATTTCTCCCTCTCCTTGACGGTTTAATGCAGAAATCAGACATCTGTTGAAGAAGGCTAGCACTGTTTGTCGTCGTCATAATCATAAGCCCACTATTCATCAAGAGTCTCCAAGCTACTTTACATCGAATCAACTCTTCAGAGTTTGATTTGATCAGATAAACAAGATCTAACCTTGTTTCTGCCTTCCACACCAATACAAGTAAATTACACAGATATTTAAATTTATTGTCTCATCCAAAGTCCTAACTATACCCTATTATTGACGCTGCTGTGGTGAAACATCCCCTCGAGAAAGCCAGACTCTTCAACTCTTTTTTCAACTCGGTTTTTACCATCAGTGATTTTGTTCTCCTTCCTCAGGAAAACCTCCCATCCCCCACAGACCAACTACACCTCATATCCGTCAATGAATCGGATGTGTTCAAGGTCCTTGTGACTCTCAAAACCAATAAGGCTCCTGGCATTGACAATGTGAGCCCTCTCATTTTTAAACTATGTGCCCACTCATTGTTGACTCCTATCACTCACTTTCTGTCAGACTGCATAGAATCATGTGCAATACCAGATGAATGGAAGATTCATAAAATTATTCCTATCCCTAAAGGTGGTAATCATTCGATGGTGCAAAACTTCAGACCCATTTCTCTCTTGTGTCTCTTATTGAAAGTTCTGGAGTCCATTATTTACTCTAAAATTATTGATTTCGTTTGGCCACATTTATCTAAAAACCAACTGAAGTTCGTTCATGTCTCTCCCAACTACTATCCTACTTTTCTGTAATCATGAAAGCAATTGACAACAAGGAACAATGTGATGTTGTTTACCTGGATTTTAAAAAATCCTTCGATACCATTCCCCACCCTGAACTGCTGTACAAACTTTGGCATCTTGGCATAAATGGTTATGCCAAGATCTCACAAATCGTTCACACCTTGTGTCAGTAGAGGGAACTTCATCTGACCTACTTCCAGTTAGATCAGGTCTTCCTCAAGGGAGTGTACTTGGGCCATTGTTATTCCTTGTATATATAAATGATATTCCAAGTACTATGTCATACTGCTTATTTGCTGATGATACAAAGCTCCTACAAGAGATAAAAAACTCAGAAAGTGAAACCTATTTGCAGCAAGACCTGGATGCTTTGTCATTGTGCTTCTCAACGTGGAAGTTACAAATCAACTCAGCTAAATGTGCTGCAATTCGATTCTCTCTATCTACTCAAACACCAACCACTTACTTCATCAATGGACAATCCATCACATGTGCAGAGGAGTATAGAGACCTGGGGATCATTGTCACCAGTAATCTTACTTGGTCTAGTCATATCAACAGAATATGTGCATCTGCCTATAGATCACTCCACCTAATTAGAAGAAGATCAATCTCCTCAAAAAATAAGATTCTGAGACGGAGCCTTTACTTTTCTCTAGTTCGTAGCAGATTATCTTACTGCTCACAGTTGTGGAGACCACATCTGATGAAGGACATCATGTGCTTTGAGAAAGTGCAAAGACGAGCTACAAAGTTCATCCTTGTGATGACTTCACCTCTGACTATAAATCTAGGCTGATTTCACTTCAGCTACTTCCTCCAATGTATTGGTTGGAACTTCATGACATCATGTTCTTGATCAAGTACTTGAAAGAGTCCCCAGATAACCTTGATGTGAACTCTCACATTTCGTTTGTCTCCTCCTCCACAAGGGCCTCCAGATCTAACCATCTAAAATACAACTTCAGTCGGACTACATCAACACACCACTTTTATTTTAACAGAGTCCTTCTCCTTTGGAATGCAGTCATGGATCTATCACTTTCCTACCCGTGCATCAAAAATCGTATCATAACTTTTTTTTCTGGACCCATTTTATAGCTAACTTTGATTGTGATATTCCTTGCCTTTCCACTTTATTTGACCTTGTTCATCCTGCTCATAATCCTTAACAATAGTTCCTATTTTATTTACTCTACACAGGCTATACCAAAGTTGGTGATTGTCCTTCAACAGTTGCCATGTCACTCTCTTCCCTAGTTTTTGTGCCTGTATGCTCAATGTTGTAAAGTTCTAATAAGACCACTGCAATTTAATTTCTTGTTTCTCAGGTCCAAATTTTAGCAGACTGGGGGGGGGGGGGGGGGGGGGGGGGAATCACGTGATCCAAATCTGAAGCTGGTTAGAATGCAATGGCCTCTCCCTTCACTTTCGCCTGGCTGAGTATATACTGTAGTCAAGTTAGAGAGGATCTTACCTGCAAATCATCTGTTGAAATGCAGTACTACAAATCCACACTTGTGAGTTTCCCTGATGTCTGCTACTACTGTGGAATGGGGGCTGAAACACTAGTTGATGATGAAGAGGTGCGTGAACTTGGTGAATCATAATTATGCAACAGTGTTGCCCATATGCTTCCTTTGCAAGAGTGAGGGGAAACAAAACAACCTTCCGATTTGGTTAATTAAGAGGCCAAAATACAGTAATGAGATGGATTTTTTGGTTTTGGTTCAGCTTGAAACTATATATGTACCATGCAATACATTTTTCTTGAAAGTTTTTTTTCCTCCTGGTTGCCTTGTCTAAATTTGTGCCCAGGAATCTGAGAAACAAGTAATCAAATTGGTATGGCCTAATAATATAAAATAACAGCTTCTGTCCAAGGCTGATTCATGAGGTTGACCATTGTAGGCTAGGCTCCTTCACGCGAAAACTGAAGACGTTGATTCAATTCAGAAATACATACAGCGTAAACAATAATCAAAGTCAAAAGTCAAAGGTTACGGTGGGTTTTTCCAGAGGAGGGGTTGTTTCCGGGATTGCGGGAAGATGAAATGCAGGAGATTCCCTGGAAATCTGAGAGGGTTGGTAAGTGTGGGCACGTTTGAGAGTGTGGTTATAAATAGCGTGGGTAGAGCTATGAGCATGCGTACACTGGCCGGTCTATATAACGGCCTAATCAGCGCACTGTAAATTAATACCAGGTTTTTACCATTTCAACAACTACATAGGAATGGATGAACACTTCACTTGCTCTGCTCAAGACCTCGGTAGAGACAATGCCACTGAGTTCGTGTGGACGCTGCCAGTAGAAGATGAATCACATCGGCAAAGTGTGATTTCTGTTGCAGTGATCCAAATCATCCTAATAACGGTGGGAATCCCTTTGAATATAGTAGTAATTGCTGCCATCCTGAAGAATAAGCTGCTCTCTAAGCCCACACATTTGCTACTGCTGAATTTGGCAGTTTCAGATGTGTTGGTGTGTGTGTTGGTCATGCCCTTCAACGTGGTCGTCTCTCTTGCTGGCAGGTTCTTCATAGGATCCTCAGATTACGTTCGCTGTCAATTTTGCCACGCTTTTGTAATCACCACCATCATCACCATCTATCTCTCGCTCTTCACTGTGGCTGCCATGTCTGTGGACAGACTAATTTATATCAAGTACCCCCTCAGATATGCCAGTATTGTAACGCGTAAGAGGATGACTGTGGTAATGCTAATTGTGTGGTTCGTGTGCATCTTGATTGGCCTTCCTCCTGTATTTGGGTTGGGGGAGATTGGTTACAGCAAGATTGTGGGCACTTGCAGCATCATCTACTCTGCTGAAACAAGAGTAACGCACAGTGTGTACTACTGTGTGCTACTGGTGTGTGTGGCCATCTTGCCCTTCGTCACTACTGTAGTTGCTAATGTGTGGCTCGTCTTCCTCATGCACAGATTCATATGGGAAAAATGTAATGACACAAAGAGAAAAATGGAATTCTGCCGTTCTAATTCTCAATCGGAACAAATAAATTCTCTGGATAACATTGAGTCCAGATATAACGAGCAGCAGATTTTCCTGGCCAAAGTGTTTGGAGCTATATTTGTGGTGAACATTGTCACGTGGATTCCAACTGTGTGCATCACTATAGTATGTGGTATAGTTGGAGCAGATAAAGTGCCACCTGAAATGTTCCCCTTCATCTTTCTTGCCTTCCTCAGTCAGCCTGCCATTCACCCCATATTGGAGACCTTTCTCGTGACCAAAATCAGAAACAGTTTGTGGAAATGGACTTGTTGCCGGCACCATGAAAAGACTCAAGAAGTACTTGTCTAAGTCATATGTTCATGTATGTATTTAGCATGCCCAGCATGGCAGCACTGTCTGATGTGGCACACATCAACATTTATGTCTTTCTCTAACATAACTTGGTTGCATATGGTGCATCATGAATTGAAGAGCACCACCCCAATAACATAATTATTATCTGTCACATTCATCTCTGCATTATATGGGCGTGCAAATCTCATAATAAGAGTAACAGTTGCTGTGATTGTTCTGAAGATCTTCTAGCATAGACCTGGTAGCCATGAAGCACATCACTATACATTCCAAATTCAAAGGACATATATATATTTATTTAGGATTACGGAATTGTTTGTTGTTAATATATTTACACAAGAATAAAGGGACACTGCTTGTGGTTGTAATGATATATGCTGCAGAGTACAAGGCATTTCTCTAAGCTAAATTACTACTATGCTCTATACTGTATGCTATTCTGCCTACAAAAGGCAACCCACCAAAAACTTGTCGGAGTTGGTGGGTGCTTGTCAGGGCTCGGCCCTGACTGGCTTCAGAGCAGCCCTATAAAGAATGAACATTATAAATAGAATTTATATATAGAGGTAGAATTCATGATTTCAGACTATCAACACTTAAGACAATCATGGTATCATTTCACACTCTTAGATAAGTCCTGTAGGGACAAGCAGTAATTCTACAACTCCCACACTGTCATCAACACCATAAGCTGTGAAAGCCTGGCTGCAAGGGTATTTAAACCCCTCTGCAGTCCAGGCTTAGGCAGTCTCATCCTCTCCTGCTACTCGACTGTTGTTTTAATACAAGTTACTTAAGATCTAAAACTATTTTGTCAAGCTTGGAGTTTAGCTAGAAGAAGTTAGGGAGAGACTCTGGTGGCAGCGAATTACCAAAGTTGGTATCTGTTAGGCCTCTTGTGGTTGGAGACTACTCTAATAGTGCTGATCTCAATTAAATTATAGTTTTGGTTGAAAACCATCAGAGAGCCTGTAACAGTATCATATTCCAGAGAATGGGCACATAGCCTCCGTGACATGGCTATTCCCTCACAGCTATACTATAATACTAGTGTCTACTCTGCCTGAGGGATATAGTGTGTTCACTGCATCCATTCTCTTCCAGGTTGGCTGGTCTGCCTGCATTACATACTTAATCTCCAATACAATTACGTCTTTGGATCTTTGGCATCTGAAACTGCTGCATAATGTCATCATAAACATCCTCAATCACCTTGTATCTGGCACCTCCCTCAACCAAGTCAGATGTCAAAACAAATATGTAATGTTCAAGTATTATATTACACACTGTATCAGTCACTTTGATTATTATGCATAGACATTGCATCATCATTATGTATTGATTGTGACACATTATTACATCACGTGATAGAAGAAAGAGAAGTTTTATACTTGTGCTTTAACTGTCTAAGTACGGTTCGACGGTCTTCATAAATCCAGCCTGGACGGATATAAAGACAACCAGATAACAATAAGTAACAGTTGAACAGTATAACTGGCGATGAGGATTATGAACCATAGCAGTAGCCGGAAGAATTGACTTGTCACCATTAGCAACCTTTGACACTGTGAGTGATCCATCATATTAAGCCAGAGATGGAAAAGTTGGAAGCGGCATTTCGAGATAATTATATATAGCAGCGCTCAATGTAAGTGACGACAAACAAAAGAAAGCAATCCTGTTGTATCAGGCAGGACAGGCTACCCAAGAAATTTTTGACACAATTCCAAATACAGGAGATGACTTTGCCACAGCTATGGAAAAGTTAGACAACTATTTCACACCCAAGAAAAATGTGTCCTACGAGATTTTCCAATTTCGTAAAGCGGTTCAACAATCAGGAGAGACTGGATCAATTTGTTACCAGATTGAGAAAGCTAGCTTCCACATGTGACCTGGGGAAAGAGTTGAAGTCCACTACCATCCAGAATTGTCAGTCAAAACATCTAAGAAGAGTGGCACTTCATGATGATCTATCCTTAGAGGCTCTACTGGCTAAAGCAAGAGCGCAAGAAGCGAGTGAAGAGCAAGCAAAAGGAATTGAACAGGCACACTCAGCAGCAGAAGCAGTGAATGTTATTCAGCAGAAGCGACCACCCAGAAAATGGCAGTCACCACGAACATGGACAAAACCAGAAGGTCAGAGTATATGTCGTAAGTGTGGATTTTTGTGGCCCCATAAGAATGGCTCATGTCCAGCAAAAGGTCAAACTTGTAGTAAGTGTGGTAAAAGTAATCATTTTGCCAAAGTATGTCTCTCAAAACAAAAACAAGTACAAGGTCGATACAAGGTCGATACAAAACACATGAGTCCCAACCGAAACACAAGCACAAACAAATTTGTCAAGTTTCATCAGAGTCCAACCAAAAGTGTGATAGCAGTAGTGATGAGTATCTGTACACATTGGGTGTGACACTGCACGTATGGCAGCACCAAAAGTAAATTTGAAAATCAACAGCACCACAGTTTGCATGATTGTAGACACAGGAGCATCCATGGACATCATGGATGAGGAAACATTTGCCAAAGTGAACCAAGCGAATAATCCTGAGTTACAGCCTTCAACAAAGCGTATGGTGCAGACTCCCAACTTACAGTAGTGGGACAGTTTGACACTAACTTTGAAGTTGATACAAAGACAGTGCTATCAACAATTCATGTACTACGAGGAAGTCACGGGTCTCTACTCAGTTACAAGACAGCATGTGACCTTGGTCTGGTTCATGTTAAGATTAAGCATGTTTGGTATAGTCCAAGAGTATGTGAGAGGCTGGTGCAAAAATATCCCAATTTGTTTGAAGGTATAGGCAATCTCAAGAATACAGAAGTCAAACTTCACATTGACACAAATGTACCTCCTGTGGCTAAAGCAACACGCAGAATTCCTTTTCACATGAGGAAACAAGATGTGTTGACATGAGGAGAGCAAATAAGGCAATCAACCGAGAGAGACATCCTAGTCCAACAATTGATGATCTTATTCACAACCTGAATGGAGCAACAGTTTTTACAAAACTTGATTTAAGACAAGGATATCATCAAAACCCTTATTACCTGAGAGCAGATATATAACAATGTTCACAACTCACAAAGGTTTAAGACGTTATGCTTGACTGAACTTTGGAACAAACTCAGCAAGTTAGATATTTCAAAACATCATCCATGAACAGATTCGGGACATACCAGGATCAATCAACATAAGTGATGATGTTATAATATTTGGGAAAACTCAAGCTGATCATGACAAGGCTCTACAGGCAGTTTTTGAGAGATTCTCATCAGTCAGTTTGTCTTTCAACAAGACAAAGTGTGAATTCAGCAAGAACTCGTTGACATTCTTTGGTTTTGTATTTTCGGACAAAGGAATCTCACCTGATCCTAAGAAAGTACAAGCAATTCATGACGCCAATCCTCCTACATCAACCAGTGGTATCCGAAGTTTTCTAGGAATGGCAACATATTGTGCAAAATTTATACCATCAGTGACATATCACAGCCATTACGTGAGTTGACCAGAAAGGATGTTCATTTCTTATGGACAACAGAACATGACAAAGCTTTTCAAAAAATCAAGCAGCTATTAGCAAGTGATACAATCATGGCATATTTCGATCAACAGAAAGTAACAGAGCTGATCACAGATGCATCACCTGTCGGTCTCTCAGCAATACTGTTTCAAAAGTCGCAGGGAGAGAATCACGGAAGAGTAATAGCATATGCAAGCAGAGCACTCTCTGATGTAGAAAGCAGGTATTCTCAGACAGAGAAAGAAGCATTAGCCATAGTGTGGGCTATTGAAAAGTTTCATCTATATCTCTATGGAGGACATTTTACCCTTTACACGGACTGCAAACCAGTCGAATTGATTTATGGTAACCCAAAGTCCAAGCCTCCAGCACGCATCGAACATTGGAATCTGAGACTACAAGGATATGACTTCTCAATAATACATACTAAAGGAAACCAGAATCCTTCCAATTACCTCTCAAGACATACAAACTCAGACGAACCAAAGAAACAAGAAACCATGGCGGAGGACTATGTCAATTTCTTATCTGCTCACGCAGTACCAAAGGCTATGACGTTGTCAGAGATTCGAGAAGCAACCACAGCTGACCCAACCTTGCAGCAGATATCCAAAATGATCAGAACTGACAAGTGGAAAGAGCAGACCACATCCGAGGCAGACATCGCAGAAATCAAGCTTTTTCAAACAGTCAAGAATGAACTCACTGTTAGTAGTGATGAAAGTGTGATACTCTGTGGAAATCGCATCGTAATACCAACTTCACTACGAAAGAGAGCAATTATGTTGGCTCATGAAGGTCACCGAGGAATTGTAGTTGCTCAGAGAAAAAGTATGGTTCCCAGGAATAGAAGCAAGAGTAAAGCAACAGATTGACAATTGCATTGCTTGTCAGGCCAATGGTCCAGAAAATCGTCCTGAACCTCTCCAGATGTCAACATTGCCATGGCACACTGTACATGTTGATTTCTGTGGACCTTTCCCAACTAGAGAATATCTACTTGTTACGATAGATGCCTATTCTCGTTTTCCTGAAGCAGAAGTAGTACAATCAACAGCAGCAAAAGGAACAACTTACAAGCTTGACAGAATCTTTGCCACACACGGAATTCCAAGAGTTCTCAAGACTGATAATGGACCACCATTTTTCGGAAATGAGTTTAAAGCCTATATGGAAGAGAGTGGAATATCTTACCAGAAGATTACTCCATTGTGGTCACAAGCTAATTCAGAAGCAGAGAACTTTATGAAACCCCTCACAAAAGCAATTCGTTCATCGAATGCTGAAGGAAGAGATTGGAAGAAAGATCTGTACCCAATTCATGTTGAATTACAGAGCAACACCACACTGCACAACTGGAGATTCCCCATCTGAATTACTGTTCAACAGAAAGATTAAAACCAAGCTTCCCCAAGTGGAAATGGATGTTGACACTCTAGGAAATGATGTGGAAGTAAAGATAAACGAGTCAAAGAGAGAATGAAGGAGCATGCAGACAGAAGAGCCCGAGCTCAAGTCTCAAGTCTCAACATTGGTGAAACAGTTCTCCTACGTCAGCAAAAGAAGAACAAGTTCAGCACAAAGTTTGATCCATCACCTTTCCAAATAGTGGGGGAAAATGGAACAATGATCACAGCGATCAGGAACGGAAAGTATGTTACACGAAACATTTCTCAGTTCAAAAAGATTAGTTCGAATATTGAGTGTCCAGATCTCTCAGAAGATGAGTATGAGTCAGATACGCTGGAAGATGACAATGAGACTCCACCACAAGGAAATTCCCCACAAAATATGCTTCCAGTGAATCAAGTTCCTCCGACATGGAACAGAAGATACCCTACCAGGAAGAAACAACCATTTCATCAATTTGGTCATAATATATATGAACAGTAAGTCATTAGAACATTTCATTATGTTAAGATATTAAATTAAGGAAAAAAAGGAGAGATGTAATGTTCAAGTATTATATTTTACTAATCACACACACTGTATCAGTCACTTTGAGACATTGCATCATACTTATGTATTGATTGTCACATTATTACATCATGACGTGATAGAAGAAAGAGAAGTTTTATACTCGTTCTTTAACTGTCTAAGTACGGTTCGATGGTCTTCATAAATCCAGTCCCATCAGTTGACCTGGACGGATATAAAGACAACCAGATAACAATAAGTAACAGTTGAACAGTATACTATGGACATTTAGTAACTTTTGATAGTCTTCCGACAAGTCGTAGGCCACCACATCTCCAAATGCACCCACTGAAATTGCATGCATGTTATTGAGTGAACTGAGAACAGGGAAAGTGTTCTTCAAGGAGGTCATTTATGTAAATAACAGGACATACAATTTACTCTGCCACTTCTTTTTGGAATTTGAACTTTACACTTGTGGTTTCCTTTTCCTTGTAATTAGGGTGGAAATAACCTTGAGTGAGAACTTAAATTTAGTATGCCCTATTTAGGATAGAAGCTCTAGTCCAATGCAGATTCTTCCTATATCAAATTGTGGTCCACAGGTTTACCACATAAGGAGAGCTACTGATTGATTGGGGACTTTTTGGAGGAAGTCCATGGCGATTTGTCTGGTGAGGTAATTGTTCAAGAACTTAGAAGGAAGTTTTACTAGGAATCCAAGTGGATTTTGTGTATTACTATTAAACACTAACTTTGAAGCTGTCCCCTTCATCTACACTTTCAATTGCACTAGCCATAGGTAAAGGACGTCCTTTGTGAAACTAATCTTGCACTCTTAATAGTAGACTGGTCAACAATGGCTTCTTATCAGAGGGAAAGGAAGAGCATGGAAGGACAAACTAGTCTCAATGACTGGAAAAGAGCGAGTAAGTCTTTAACAATAAACAAAAACGTTACAAGTTTAGTTATTTATATTCCATTAGCTAGGCTATATCCTAATAAAGAATAACACAGTTATATATGGTGTATCTATTTATATCTATCCTACACATATAGTTGTACTGACTGCTATTGCTGGCACTAGCACTCTTGACCAAGATAATAGTACGCCATCATTTTCAGCCTCGATTGGCAATTCTGGCACCACTGAACAGGACACACCATCTTCTTCAGCAGCTAACAATCACACCATGGCCACTGATACCACACCATCACTCTCCGATAGTGCGCTACTGCCCCCCATTTCCCTAATGAATATTCCACCCACTCAAGCACAGACATAGGAATGTTGCTGCATCAAGGCCACAATTTTGTGCGTGGGTTGCCTGATGATGAAAAAATGAAAAATGTATGCTTCATTTCTGGCCGTATTAATTATCCCACTACATTCATGAATGGGTGCCACAGAAAATTTAGGACTCAGTGGGTGCAAAACCATCCATGGCTAATCTATAGTCCAAGTGAAGATGGTGCCTATTGCAGGGCATGTGCTCTGTTTTGTCCTGATACAGCAGGCCATCAAAGACTAGGGATACTTGTAACTGAGCCATTCCATCTGTGGACTTCACAATCTTCTGTCTTTTTTCGTCATGAAAAGAATGCATATCACCTGGATTGTATGTCTAAAATGTCTGAGTTTATATGAATTCATTCTGACTTTTCATCAAGTGTTGGAAGTTTAATTAGCAGGGAACGTGAAGAAAGAATGAAGCACAACTCTGAAGTAAGTAAATCATTAATAGAGTGTGCCCTGTTTTGCGGACTACAAGGCCTTTCCTTGAGATGGCATATATAGAGAAGTCTCCATGGAGTCTAAATGTCATATTAGTGGGAACTTTATTGAGATTGTACATTTCATAGCAAGAACAGACAAAATTTTAGTACAAAGTGCACCTAAGAATGCTATGTACACCTCAAACGTCATCTAGAATGAATTGGTATCTATTATTGGGGATGCTGTGCATGATGAAATAAGAGGAAATTAAATATTCTAAATACTTTTCTATTTTAGCTGATGAAGTTACCGACTGCAGTAATTCAGAATAACTCACATTTGTAGTGGACAAGGATTTTAATATCAGGGAGGAGTTTCTGGCCATGGAGCATATCACAGAAGGTGCACCAGCAACAGCTATTATGACCCGCCTTCAGACATGGGGGGGGGGGGGGTGGATTGGCTAACAAGGCTATGATGGTGCATTCAAAATGTCATCTAGCAGACGTAGTGTTCAAGGATTATTCAGAGTGAGTGCTCCGCTTGCATTTTATAGTCATTGTCAATGCCATCAACTTAACCTCTGCATAGTCAAAGCATGCTCACTCCCACAAATCAGGAATGTAAGTGATACTTTATCTGAGGTATCCACATTTTTTGGTTTCTCACCAAAGCAGCAAAGCTTCTTTGATAAAATTATTGAAGGGCATGGTGAGCAAAAAAACACTTAAAGCTGAAAGATGTTTGTAAAATGCGCTGGGTTCATCGCATAGACGCTTACTCTACTTTCTTTGAATGGTACCCTTTTGTTATTAAAATAGTGGAAGAAATTTCCTGTCGCAGTGTGAACACTAGGAATAGTCATGGGATTCTGAAACTGTTACAAATGCGAATCGATTTTTATATCAGCTTCAGTTTCTTGTATCTTCATCCATTACCATAAGGTTTGGTCATGGGATTCTGAAACTGTTACAAAGGCATATGGATTTTTACATCTTTCCAGTTTCTTGTATCTTCATCCATTACCATGAGGTTACTCAGTTAACTTCGTAGTGTGACAGTGAAATTGCCGAAATGATCTACAGATGTCATATATAACAGCATATGAAGAAGATAGCCCAGAAGTGTATTATCGAAGGAATGTTATGCTTCCCTTTCTCGATCATATTCTGGTTGAGTTACAAGATCGGTTTGGCAGGGTTCATCAAAGCATTGTGAAGTTGCTTGGCTTAATTCCATCCATGGTTGTCTGAAAGTAGCAACAGTTCACTTGATGAGGTATATCAACTCTACCTGACCGATCTCACCTCAATTGTTTAAAACTGAATGTCAAAGATGGAAGATGATGTGGATGTCTACCACTGAAGAAGAAAGGCCACAATCCCTACAACAGACCATATAGTGAAATGGACATGTTCCCTGCTAAGGATTGCATGAATACTACCAGTTACAACATGTGAAAATGAGCGATCTAACAGCCAGCTAAAACTCCTAAAGACGTATTTAATTAAGGTCAACCATGTCTGAAGAGAGACGCTCAGCTTTGGCAATGATGAGATTTTCATCGACAGAAGACAAAGGACCTTGACTTGGATGCCTTGGTTCCTTCATTTGCAAGCAAGCATAAGAAGGATGCTAGTGCCATTTGTACTCAATGACTAACTGTATTTAGGTAAACTGTATTGTTTATAATTATATACTGGAACAAATTTGATGTTACTGTTTGTTTGTTGTTGTTTTGTAGAAGTAGAAAAATAGTTTAACCTTTTATTACAGGTCAATCAGAACTACCCTAAATGGATTCCTAGAATCACCCCTGCAGTGCCATGGTGATTTGGAACTCAGTAGAAAGCACCTCGGTTGAATGGCTGTTCATTTATGACCTCAGCATGTTTCATATCACCACATAAAATAAATCACATCTGATGCTGTAATCTTTGGTTTTATATAGTCATTATCATTTTTTAAATGAATAGAGTAACTTACTGCAATACTGGAATGGAGAGTACATGGTTACACAAGGTTTGTACTTTGTGGTTGGAGAGAAAAAAAGACGAAATGGTGGCAAATGATTTACTCTAATAACAAATATTGTCCTACCAAACAATTACTTGACCGTAACATAACCAATTGATGTAGGTGCAGATCAGGTGTCAAATTATACTTAGTATAAACAATGTGATGTCAATTTCATTTCATAATTGTGCCTTAACAGGCTCAGAAGTATCAATCATTGACAGATAAGTAAGTGCCAAGGAACATCGTTTTGTGCGTTGCTCTTCATAGTTTGTGCTATGAATTTCGTTAGCAACCAAAGATTTTTCTCTAGCATGTCACTGTGCCTTAGACACACTCTTAGCCATAGCCTTGGTTACAGCCTCACAGCTTAGCAGACTTGACAACCATGATGTATGGTTTTGCAGGCTAACAACTCATGTTTTGCAGGATTTTGATAGCTTTTGCAGGATCTACCACCCCCCCCCCCCCCCCCCCCCCCCAACATCCCTAATCCACCCTTCCACTTCCAAATATTCTATAGAATCTGATCAATACATAATGAAAGTGAAAGTGAGATGAGAAGGAATTATGAAGTCTCTGGAGAAGTTTTATTCAAATATTCTAAGATAGAATCTGATCAATACATTTTTTTCTACCTTTTTTTAATTTTTTTAATTTTTTTTATTATTTTTTTTTTAAATCAAAATCATGGTCAATACCCATTGGCTAATATGAAGAGCACACAATGCATACACAACATATTAAATACATGAATATTAAAAAATGGTATTTTGTACATAACATTTAAATAATAATATAAGAGAATGGAATTCCTTGATATTGAGCTATGAGAAAGAATTATGAAGTCTCGGGACAAGTTTCTTCGGGGTTTTTTTAGTAGCTGACTTAGCTATTAAATGCATAGTGTCATTAAGTTAATAAGGTGTGAATTTGAGTAACTTTTAACACTTAGGTCACACACCGTGGATGGATCTAGTTGCCGTCTTTCTTCAGTCTCCATCTTCCTAATCACACTAAAGAGGCATTCCAGATCTGCATTTGAATGAGGCAATATCAGCAAAACTTGTACAAACCACCAAAACGGATTACTTTCAAATCTATGACTGAGTGAACTTTAGCCATTGCTGCCCAGAAACGATCAATCGCTCCTGATTCATCATCAGCATCAAATTTGGAAAGTTAATGAGATGGTGTAAAACGATAATCCCGAAACTCCATGCTCAAAAAGTCCAATTCATCAATGGAAAGAGATGCAAAGCGGTTAGCCAATTGAAGAATGCCATTCATTGAGGTCTTATATTTATTCATAGGATCAAGAAAACTGAGTTGTTGTAGAGTACTATCATGAAATGGAAATTTCTCTTTCATTTTCAAAACACTAGTTTCGTAGAATGTTCGTAGAATGTACGTACACACTTAAAGAAATGTCTCTCAAGAGGACTTCCTACCATTTCTTCAAGGTCACCGTACAACAATAAACATGTAGATGTACCAATACCAAGCTAATCATTACTTAGCTGGATTTTGCTATTAGTGATATCGATAGAAGTGATATCATCTGTCAACTTGATAACATCGGGGTCAATGAAATTGCTGACAAAAGAATGCAAGAGTCGACGCACATCAGCCTGCAAAGTACCAATACGGCTGACATGAGTTTGAAAAACAGTGGAAAAGACATTCAAAGGCTTAAGGGCATATAGAACGAAGTTACAAAATAACTTCACTTCAGGATCCTTAAGCTGCCTAGCCACCCTCTGTACACGCTCATTGTTAGGTTCAGTCTCAGCTATCCTGTCAAAATAGCAATGAAGAGCTGTCCACTGCTGAATCTATCTCTTCAAGCAGCATTCTAAACTCAGCCACCTGGTTGAACAGTGCTTTAGAACTCAAAGTGGTTTAATATTGTTAACTCAAGTTGAATTTCATTGAACTCCGCCACCCTTGTGGAAGAATGTTTGAAATGATAAAATGTCAATTAAAAGATCATCAAGAGAGAGTGGAAGTTTTTTAAGAGCAGCAATAGTGCACAATGCACCCAAGTGGCAAAGATAACCATGGCTAAATAATTTTGGTTGCTTCCCAAGAAACTTAATACTGAATTATGCTTTCCCGCCATAACACTTGCAGTGTCTGATCCATAACCGATCATGTTACTCATGGAATCTTATGTGAATCAAACTCTTGCTCTATTGCAGTGAAGAGTGACTGAGCTGTAGCACACAGGCATACAAAGAAAACGTGTAACTGGCTGATGTGCCACTCTATCCCAATACCTTACCATGATTCCAAAGTACTTCCTATCTGTTTGATCGTTTCCACCGTCACAGAAAAGGGTGAAAGGAGAAGTGCAGCAAGATTTAATGACCTCATCATTCAATGCTGGAGCCAGTGCATATTTCACAATTGCTGTGGTTTTTGTCCTACCTGAAGCCAACCACTGTGCAAGTTTGCAGTCAGGAAACATTATCTTGCACAATTTATTGAAATGATCAGCAGCTAAAAAGGGTATAATTTATTATGTTCTGCAATGAATGTTGAAAAGTAAATTTCAGCAGCTGTAATCTGATCAGCTAGTGTGTCCTTTCTGAACACAGCAGTAATTCTAGTCTGACTAGTGCTCTGTTCTGCATGTGCACACTCCGAGTGCTTCTTGCTGCTTATGTGCCTTTTAATGTCATGGACTTTTCAATTCATGGGCGCCACCAGAAGCGACAAAAAATACAGTTAAACAAACGTTGCAGTGAACATATGAAGCACCCTTAGGCTTCACACTCCGCTTCATATTGTAGCGCTTCCAGTCCACCTGCCACTTACTTGCTACCTTGGTCTTCTTAGCAGGGGGGGGGGGGGGGGCACTCTATAAAAAAATTAAAAATGGCTGCCAAGTCAGGAAAGTAGCTCTGAACAACAAGCGCAAGAAACATCTCAAAGATGGGGCCGAAGTTCTTGCAAAGTCACTTTTTGTTTGCCCAATATGTGAAGAAGGAATAGTCGATACCTCCGATGATAACGATGGTCAAGATTCGATTGAATGTGAGGGAAACTGCAACACGTGGCTGCATAGAAGATGTGCAAGCCTCTCCATATTAGGTGCATTCAATCTTGCAAAGGCATGCCATAAACCCTTTAATTACCTTGTCGTCTGGATGAGAAAAAATCTGAATTTGACGAGCTTAAGAAATCGGTGGAGTATTTTAAGGAGAGTCTGAAGAGCCTGATGTCAGCAAAGAGTCCTGGAAATGAAATTGAGCAAAAGTCTACCCCAATCTTGGATCTCCTTCATATGCCCAGGTTATGTCAGAGTCAATCTCCTCCCCTTCTGAAATCTCCGCAAGTGCCAACCACCACATTCAGTCACCAACGCACTAGGTTGGACAGAAAATTCAACATAGTAATTTATGAAATTGTGGAAAACCCAAAAGGCACTTCTCAATACATTCGTACAGCAAAAGACATCGAAGCTGCCACGTCCATACTACTAACTACTGTTCACTCCTCAATTTCAGAGCACTCCATCATCGATTGTGTTAGATCAGACAAGTGTTCAGCAGATGGTTGCCGACCAGTTCTTACAACCATGATCAGACCCACTGACTTTTTCGCTATACCTGCTAGATTATCCCTGCTCCCTCATATTTCCATCTAGTCAGAACGCTATCCAGAGGAGAGAAAGGTTGAATCTCTCTTACTAGTCGAAAGAAAACGCCTGATATCAACTGGGACAGATCGTGGTGTGATAAAGCTTAGGAAAAACAGCCTTATTGTGAACAACAAAAGGTATGGTGTAATTGTAAATTCTACCTTCCAATTATGTTCACTTTTAAGTGATAACCATTCTAACGAAGCCATCCACTCAGTTCCAATTAATGAAACCACAGGAATGCTTTTGCAACTACTACCCCAAAGACCTTGTCCTCACATGCTGTGGCTGCCACCTTGGAACCATTTACTGACACCCACCATCATGATGACACTGCCCAAATCCCTCTCCCAAACACTTCCAGTAAATGACTATTTGATATTGCCATTGTCTTCATTTTGGCCTATGGAATGCACGTAGCATAGCAAGCAAACTATCTTTCTTTCAATTACTCACCTACGCAAAGTGCCTTGATGTTGTCTCAATTACTGAAACTTGGCTTACAAAATACATATTTGATGGAGAAATACTTCCATCAGGGTACTCTATTTATCGGCAAGACAGGGATGGCAGAGGTGCTGGTGTTTTGGTCTCTGTCTCTAATCGTATTTCTTCCCAACGAGTCTCGGTAAATACATCTACAGAGCTGATAATAGTAAACCTAGCATTACCCACTAACACTTTTATTTTCTGTGTGTATATCTCTCCTAAAAGCTATTTAGATATTTTTGATGCCCTACCCAGTTTCTCACACATCATTTTACTTGGTGACTTCTATATACATCACAAATGTTAATTCATTGGTCAACCTTGCATGCATCCACGTTCTCTTCCACTACTTTTGGTGATAACTTATTCTCCTACAACTTAGTTCAACTTGTAAACAGCCTACACACAAATTGGGTAACCTTCTATATCTAATCTTCACAAATTGTCCACAAAAAAATATATATCACTTCCATTGATTCATCTTCCTGCACTGACAAGTCTGATCATTATTTAATTTTGTTTGATGTGGTCACCACACACATGCTACATTCTCCCCCTTCGTGTGCTCTGCTGAACTATGCTAAAGCTGATTTAGAAGGTTTACGAGATCACCTCCTAGATGTCAGTATTGATCCCTGTATTTTACTCTCGGATGTTGAACAAATCTGGTTCCTCATTAAACAAAGTATATCATATGCATGTCACAAATTTGTTCCTGTTGCAAAACAAATTCTCCCTCTCCTTGACGGTTTAATGCAGAAATAAGACATCTGTTGAAGAAGGCTAGCACTGTTCGTCGTCGTCGCCCACTATTCATCAAGAGTCCAAGCTACTTTACATCGAATTAACTCTTCAGAGTTTGATTTGATCAGATAAACAAGAATATGAATCTAACCTTGTTTCTGCCTTCCACACCAATACAAGTAAATTACACAGATATTTAAATTTATTGTCTCATCCAAAGTCCTAACTATACCCTATTATTGACACTGCTGTGGTGAAACATCCCCTCGAGAAAGCCAGACTCTTCAACTCTTTTTTCAACTCGGTTTTTACCATCAGTGATTTTGTTCTCCTTCCTCAGGAAAACCTCCCATCCCCCACAGACCAACTACACCTCATATCCGTCAATGAATCGGATGTGTTCAAGGTCCTTGTGACTCTCAAAACCAATAAGGCTCCTGGCACATTGACAATGTGAGCCCTCTCATTTTGAAACTATGTGCCCACTCATTGTTGACTCCTATCACTCACCTTCTGTCAGACTGCATAGAATTATGTGCAATACCAGATGAATGGAAGATTCATAAAATTATTCCTATCCCTAAAGGTGGTAATCATTCGATGGTGCAAAACTTCAGACCCATTTCTCTCTTGTGTCTCTTATTGAAAGTTCTGGAGTCCATTATTTACTCTAAAATTATTGATTTCGTTTGGCCACATTTATCTAAAAACCAACTGAAGTTCGTTCATGTCTCTCCCAACTACTATCCTACTTTTCTGTAATCATGAAAGCAATTGACAACAAGGAACAATGTGATGTTGTTTACCTGGATTTTTAAAAAGCCTTCGATACCATTCCCCACCCTGAACTGCTGTACAAACTTTGGCATCTTGGCATAAATGGACCACTGTGGTGCTGGTTATCTCACAAATCGTTCACACCTTGTGTCAGTCGAGGGAACTTCATCTGACCTACTTCCAGTTAGATCAGGTCTTCCTCAAGGGAGTGTACTTGGGCCATTGTTATTCCTTGTATATATAAATGATATTCCAAGTACTATGTCATACTGCTTATTTGCTGATGATACAAAGCTCCTACAAGAGATAAAAAACTCAGAAAGTGAAACCTATTTGCAGCGACACCTGGATGCTTTGTCATTGTGCTTCTCAACGTGGAAGTTACAAATCAACTCAGCTAAATGTGCTGCAATTCGATTCTCTCTATCTACTCAAATACCAACCACTTACTTCATCAATGGACAACCCATCACATGTGCAGAGGAGTATAGAGACCTGGGGATCATTGTCACCAGTAATCTTACTTGGTCTAGTCATATCAACAGAATATGTGCATCTGCCTATAGATCACTCCACCTAATTAGAAGAAGATCAATCTCCTCAAAAAATAAGATTCTGAGACGGAGCCTTTACTTTTCTCTAGTTCGTAGCAGATTATCTTACTGCTCACAGTTGTGGAGACCACATCTGATGAAGGACATCATGTGCTTTGAGAAAGTGCAAAGACGAGCTACAAAGTTCATCCTTGTGATGACTTCACCTCTGACTATATATCTAGGCTGATTTCACTTCAGCTACTTCGTCCAATGTATTGGTTGGAACTTCATGACATCATGTTCTTGATCAAGTACTTGAAAGAGTCCCCAGATAACCTTGATGTCAACTCTCACATTTCGTTTGTCTCCTCCTCCACAAGGGCCTCCAGATCTAACCATCTAAAATACAACTTCAGTCGGACTACATCAACACACCACTTTTATTTTAACAGTGTCCTTCTCCTTTGGAATGCACTTGCCTCAGTCATCGATCTATCACTTTCCTACCCGTGCATCAAAAACCGTATCATAACTTTTTTTTTCTGGAACCATTTTTTATAGCTTGTGATATTCCTTGCACTTTCCACTTTATTTGTCCTTGTTCATCCTGCTCATCATCCTTAACAATAGTTCCTATTTTATTTACTCTACACAGGCTTCACCAAAGTTGGTGATTGTCCTTCAACAGTTGCCATGTCACTCTTTTCCCTAGTTTTTGTGCCTGTATGCTCAATGTTGTAAAGTTCTAATAAGGCCACTGCAATTTAATTACTTGTTTCTCAGATCCGGCGGGTCCAAATTTTACCAGACTGGGGGGGGGGGGGAAATCATGTGATCCAAATTTGAAGCTGGTTAGAATGCAATGGCTTCTCCCTTCACTTTCGCCTGGCTGAGTATATACTGTAGTCAAGTTAGAGAGGATCTTACCTGCAAATCATCTGTTGAAATGCAGTACTACAAATCCACACTTGTGAGTTTCCCTGATGTCTGCTACTACTGTGGAATGGGGGCTGAAACCCTGAAGATGATGATTTCTTGCATTAAGAGCTTTTCTCTGATGGCTGCAAATGCAACTATTACTTCCTTCTTTGAATCCCAAGTAAGCTCTCCCAATTTCAACCTCATGAACCACTTCAAGCTGGGGGTTTGTCCTAGCTGATGTTAGGCATCCCCACCACTGGGCTGGTTTAACATCAGGAAGCAATTTAAGCTGGGCTGATGTCAGGCATCCCACCATGGGCTGATTTAACATCAGGAAGCAATTTAAGCTAGGCTGATGTCAGGCATTCCACCACTGGGATGATTTAACATCAGGAAGCAATTTAAGCTGAACTGATGTCAGGCATTCCTGCACTGGGCTGATTTATCAAGAAGCAATTTATGCTGGGCTGGTGTCAGACATTCCACCAGCTGATTTAACATGAGATGATTTAACATGAGCTGATTTAACATAAGGAAGCACTTCAAGGTGGTTTGTCCTGGCTGATGTAAGGGATCCTCACACTGGGGCTGATTCAACGTCAGGCAGCTCTTTCACTGCCACTCTCCCTACTTTTACAAGGAAATTCTTCAGTACGCTCAGATTCAAACAAGCCAATTATGCCACTGATCTTTAGTTTAGACTCCATAAGGTACTTCACTGACACAAACTAGCAAGACTACTCTTACTGCTAGATGTAACCAAACCTTTCATCACATATGACACTCAACTCATCCACCAAATTTAAATCTGATATTCCAAAGTGGGTGAAACAAATCTACCAAAGCAGTAGTAGAAGCATACCTTGAATTGAACTAATTCACAAATCATTGTAGGCCACCACATCTCCAAATGCACCCACTGAAATTTTATGCATGTTATTGAGTGAACTGAGAACAGGGAAAGTGTTCTTCAAAGAGATGATTTATGTAAATAACAGGACATACAATTACTCTGCCACTTCTTTTTGTCATTTGAACTTTACATTTGTGGTTTCGTTTTCCTTGTAATTTGGGTGGATATTATTATGCCCTATTTAGGATAGAAGCTCTTAGTCCAATGCAGATTCTTCCTATGTCAAATTGTGGTCCACAGGTTTACCACATAAGGAGAGCTACTGATTGATTGGGGACTTTTGGGAGGAAGTTCAAGGCAATTTGTCTGCTGAGCTAATTGCTCAAGAACTTAGAAGGAAGTTTTACTAGGAATCCAAGTGGATTTTGTGTATTACTATTAAACACTAACTGTTGAAGCTGTCCCCTTCATCTACACTTTCAATTGCACTAGCCGTAGGTAAAGGACATCCTTTGTGAAACTAATCTTGCACTCTTAATAGTAGACTGGTCAACAATGGCTTGTTATCGGAGGAAAAGGAAGAGCATGGAAGGACTAACTAGTCTCAATGACTGGAAAAGAGCGAGCAAGTCTTTAACAACAAACAAAAACTTTACAAGTTTAGTTATTTATATTCCATCTCAGTTAGCTATGCTATATCCTAATAAAGAATACCAAAGTCATATATGGTGTATTGATTTATATTTATCCTACATATAGTTGTACTGACTGCTATTGTTGGCACTAGCACTCTTGATCAAGATAATAGTACGCCATCATTTTCAGCCTCGATTGGCAATGCTGGCACCACTGAACAGGACACACCATCTTCTTCAGCTGCTATAACAATCACACCATGGCCACTGATACCACACCACCACTCTCCGGTAGTGGTACTGTCCCCCATTTCCCTAATGAATATTCCACCCACTCAAGCACAGACATAGGAATGTTGCTGCATCAAGGCCACAATTTTGTGCGTGAGTTGCCTGATGATCAAAAAATTAAAATTGTACGCTTCATTTCTGGCCGTATTAATTATCCCACTACATTCATCAATGGGTGCCACAGAAAATTTAGGACCCAGTGGGTGCAAAACCACACATGGCTAATCTGTAGTCCAAGTGAAGATGGTGACTATTGCAGGGCATGTGCTCTGTTTTCTCCTGATACAGCAGGCCATCAGAGACTAGGGATACTTGTAACTGAGCCATTCCGTCTGTGGACTTCACAATCTTCTGTCTTTCTTCGTCATGAAAAGAATGCATATCACCTGGATTGTATGTCTAAAATGTCTGAGTTTATATGAATTCATTCTAACTTTTCATCAAGTGTTGGAAGTTTAATTAGCAGGGAACGAGAAGAAAGAATGAAGCACAACTCTGAAGTAAATAAATCATTAATAGAGTGTGCCCGGTTTTGCGGACTACAAGGCCTTTCCTTGAGATGGCATATATAGAGAAGTCTCCATGGAGTCTAAATGTCATATTAGTGGGAACTTTATTGAGATTGTACATTTCATAGCAAGAACAGACAAAGTTTTAGTACAAAGTGCACCTAAGAATGCTATGTACACCTCAAACATCATCTAGAATGAATTGATGTATATTATTGGGGATGCTGTGCATGATGAAATAGTAGAGGAAATTAAATATTCGAAATACTTTTCTATTTTAGCTTATCAAGTTACCGACTGCAGTAATTCAGAACAACTCTCATTTGCAGTAAGTTTGTGGACAAAGATTTTAATATCAGAGAGTAATTTCTGGATTTTATTACAATGGAGCGCATCACAGGAGGTGCACTAGCAACAGCTATTTAGACCCGCCTTCAGACATGGGAATTGATTTGGCTAACTGTAGAGGGCATGGCTATGATGGTGCATCGAACGGTCATCTAGCAGACATGGTGTTCAAGGATTAATCAGAGTGAGTGCTCCGCTTGCATTTTATAGTCATTGTCAATGCCATCAACTTAACCTCTGCATACCGTAGTCAAAGCCTGCTCACGCCTGCTCACTCCCACAAATCAGGAATGTAAGTGATACTTTATCTGAGGTATCCACGTGTTTTGGTTACTCACCAAAGCAGCAACGCTTCTTTGAGAAAATTATTGAAGGGCATGGTGATGGCAAAAAAACACTTAAGGTTAAAGATGTTTGTAAAATGCGCTGAGTTCATCGCATAGACGCTTACTCTACTTTCTTTGAATTGTACCCTTTTGTTACAAAAATAGTGGAAGAAATTTCCTGTCGTGGTGTGAACACTAGGAATGGTCATGGGATTCTGAAACTGTTACTAAGGCGAATGGATTTTTATATCAGCTTCCATCTTTCCAGTTTCTTGTATCTTCATCCATTACCATGAGGTTTGGTCCATGGGATTCTGAAACTGTTACAAAGGCGAATGGATTTTTATATCAGCTTCCATCTTTCCAGTTTCTTGTATCTTCATCCATTACCATGAGGTTTGGTCATGGGATTCTGAAACTGTTACAAAGGCGAATGGGTTTTTATATCAGCTTTCATCTTTCCAGTTTCTTGTATCTTCATCCATTACCATGAGGTTTAGTCATGGCTTTCTGAAACTGTTACAAAGGCGAATGGATTTTTATATCAGCTTCCATCTTTCCAGTTTCTTGTATCTTCATCCATTACCATGAGGTTTGGTCATGGGTTTCTGAAACTGTTACAAAGGCGAATGGATTTTTATATCAGCTTCCATCTTTCCAGTTTCTTGTATCTTCATCCATTACCATGAGGTTTGGTCATGGGATTCTGAAACTGTTACAAAGGCGAATGGGTTTTTATATCAGCTTTCATCTATCCAGTTTCTTGTATCTTCATCCATTACCATGAGGTTTAGTCATGGCTTTCTGAAACTGTTACAAAGGCGAATGGATTTTTATATCAGCTTCCATCTTTCCAGTTTCTTGTATCTTCATCCATTACCATGAGGTTACTCAGGTACCTTCGTAGTAGTATGACAGTTAAATTGCAGAAACGATCTACAGATGTCATAACAGCATGTGAACAAGTGTCTGCAGTGCTGCATGAATTCCAGCTACTGAAGTTAGACTGCGAATCTACATTTCATATATGTTTTGAAGAAATGACTAAGCTCTCCCATGATTTACTTATCTCCATTTCAGTCCCTAGAGAAGTAGTAAAGCAAGTTTATAGAGCTAATGCACCAGAAGATAGCCCGGAATTATATTATCGGAATGTTATGCTTCCCTTTCTCGATCATACTCTGGTGGAGTTCCAAGATCGGTTTGGCAGGGTTCATCAAAACATTGTGAAGTTGCTTGGCTTGATTCCATCCATGGTTGTCTGAAAATAGCAACAGTTCACTTGATGAGGTATATCAACTCTACCTGGCCGATCTTCCATCACCTCAATTGTTTAGCACTGAATGTCAAAGATGGAAGATGAAGTGGATGTCTACCACTGAAGAAGAAAGGCCACAATCCCTACAACAGACCATATGCAGTAGTGAAATGGACATGTTCCCTGCTAAGGACTGCATGAACACTACCAGTTACAACATGTTAAAATGAGCGATCTAACAGCCAGCTAAAACTCCTAAAGACATATTTAAGGTCAACCATGTCTGAAGAGAGACTCTCAGCTATGGCAATGATGAAAATCCATCGACAGAAGACAAAGGACCTTGACTTGGATGCCTTGGTTCCTTCATTTGCAAGCAAGCATAAGAAGGATGCTAGTGCCATTTGTACTCAATGACTAACTTTATTTAGGTGAACTGTATTGTTTATAATTATATACTGGAACAAATTTGATGTTACTGTTTGTTTGTTGTTGTTTTTTAGAAGTAGAAAAATAGTTTAACCTTTTATTACAGGTCAATCAGAACTACCCTAAATGGATTCCTAGAATCACCCCTGCAATGCCATGGTGATTTGGGACTCAGTAGAATGGCACCTCGGTTGAATGGCTGGTGATTTATGACCTCTGCATGTTTCATACCACCGCGTAAAATAAATCACATCTGATGCTGTAATCTCTGGTTTTCTATAGTCGTTATCATTTTTAGAATGAATAGAGTAACTTACTGCAATACTGTAATGGAGAGTACAAGGTTACACAAGGTTTGTACTTTGTGGTTGGAGATAAAACGTTTCCCTTACTACTGTGGAATGGGGGCTGAAACACTAGTTGATGATGAAGAGGTCCGTGAACTTGGTGAATCATATGCAACAGTGTTGCCCATATGCTTCCTTTGCATGAGTGAGGGGAAACATGCATTCTGCAAACAACCTTCCAATGTTGTTAAGAGGCCAAGAATACAGTAATGAGATGGTTTTTTTTGTTAT
This sequence comes from Cladorhizidae sp. MBARI D1340-BT2, assembly GCA_028752905.1. Classification (NCBI taxonomy): domain Eukaryota; kingdom Metazoa; phylum Porifera; class Demospongiae; order Poecilosclerida; family Cladorhizidae; species Cladorhizidae sp. MBARI D1340-BT2. The sequence goes on from JAQNBH010000010.1 coordinate 17,228,110, forward strand.
TTTGGTTCCATTTTTCAGCTTGAAACTATATAGATTTTGAATATGTTGTTAATTATATGTACCATGCAATAATGTAGCTATATACCATTTTTCTTGAAAGGTTATTTTTCTTATTTTTCTTCTTTTTTTCTTCCTGGTTTATCTGGTCTAAATTTGTGCCCAGGAATCTGAGAAACAAGTAATCAAATTGGTATGGCCTAATAAGTAGCATGAGCGCTTCTTGGACACGTACCTAGGCTCACTATCACGCGAAAACTGAAGACAGGATTCAGTTCAGAAATACATACAGTGAGTTGACATTAAGCGATAAACAATAATTAAAGTCAAAGGTTACGGTGGGTTTCTCCAGAGGAGGAATTGTTTCCGGGATTGCAGGAAGATGAAATTCCTTGACGGTTGGTAACAATGGTAACTGTCTGCCGGGCGGGCGCGTTACAGAGTGTGGTTATAAATAGCTATGAGCATGCGCACAATTGCGGTTTACTAGTGGCTATATAAATGCCTAGTCAGCGCACTGCAAATTAATACCCATTTCAACAACTACATAGGAATGGATGAACACTTCACTTGCTCTGCTCAAGACCTCGGTAGAGACAATGCCACTGAGTTCGTGTGGACGCTGCCAGTAGAAGATGAATCACATCGGAAAACTGTGATTTCTGTTGCAGTGATCCAGATCATCCTGTTAGTGGTGGGAATCCCTTTGAATATAGTAGTAATTGCTGCCATCCTGAAGAATAAGCTGCTCTCTAAGCCCACACATTTGCTACTGCTGAATTTGGCAGTTTCAGATGTGTTGGTGTGTGTGTTAGTCATGCCCTTCAACGTGGTCGTCTCTCTTGCTGGCAGGTTCTTCATAGGATCCTCAGATTACGTTCGCTGTCAATTTTGCCACGCTTTTGTAATTGCCACGCTTTTGTAATCACCACCATCATCACCATCTATCTCTCGCTCTTCACCGTGGCTGCCATGTCTGTGGACAGACTAATTTATATCAAGTACCCCCTCAGATATGCCAGTATTGTAACGCGTAAGAGGATGACTGTGGTAATACTAATTGTGTGGTTCCTGTGCATTTTGATTGGCCTTCCTCCTGTATTTGGGTTGGGGGAGATTGGTTACAGCAAGATTGTGGGCACTTGCAGCATCATCTACTCTGCTGAAACAAGAGTAACGCATAGTGTGTACTACTGTGTGCTACTGGTGTGTGTGGCCATCTTGCCCTTCGTCACTACTGTAGTTGCTAATGTGTGGCTCGTCTTCCTCATGCACAGATTCTTATGGGAAAAATGTAATGACACAAAGAGAAAAATGGAATTCTGCCGTTCTAATTCTCAATTGCAACAAATAAAATCTCTGGATAACATTGAGTCCAGATATAATGAGCAGCAGATTTTCCTGGCCAAAGTGTTTGGAGCTATATTTGTGGTGAACATTGTCACGTGGATTCCAACTGTGTGCATCACTATAGTATGTGGTATAGTTGGAGCAGATAAAGTGCCACCTGAAATGTTCCCCTTCATCTTTCTTGCCTTCCTCAGCCAGCCTGCCATTCACCCCATATTGGAAACCTTTCTCGTGACCAAAATCAGAAACAGTTTGTGGAAATGGACTTGTTGCCGGCACCATGAAAAGACTCAAGAAGTACTTGTCTAAGTCATATGTTCATGTATGTGTTTAGCATGCCCAGCATGGCAGCACTGTCTGATGTGGCACACATCTACATTTATGTCTTACTCTAACATCACTTGGTTGCATATGGTGCATCATGAATTGAAGAGCACCACCCCAATAACATAATTATTATCTGTCACATTCATCTCTGCATTATATGGGCGTGCAAATCTCATAATAAGAGTAACAGTTGCTGTGATTGTTCTGAAGATCTTCTAGCATAGACCTGGTAGCCATGAAGCACATCACCAAATTCAAAGGACATATATATATTTATTTAGGATTACGGAATTGTTTGTCGTTAATATATTTACACGAGAATAAAGGGACACTGCCTGTTGTTGCAATGTTATATGCTTTAAAGCACCCATGGTTTCACAGTCATCTGCAGAGTGCAAGGCATTTCTCTAAGCTTAATTACTACTAAGCTCTATAGTATATACTATTCTGCCTATAAAAGGCAACCCACCAACAACTTGTGGTAGTTGGTGGGTGCTTGTCAGGCCTCTGGCTTCAGAGCAGACCTGTAAATATAAGCTACAATTCATGATCTCAGACTATCAATACATAAGACAATCATGGTGTCATTTCACACTCTTAGATAAGTCCTGTAGGGACAAGCACAACTCTCACACTGTTATCAACACCATAAGCTGTGAAAGCCTGGCTGCAAGGGTATTTAAACCCCTCTGCAGTCCAGGCTTAGGCAGTCTCATCCTCTCCTGCTACTCAACTGTTGTTTTAATACAAGTTACTTAAGATTTGTCAAGCTTGGAGTTTAGCTAGAAGAAGTTAGGGAGAGACTCTGGTGGCAACGAATTACCAAAGTTGGTATCTGTTAGGCCTCTTCTTGTGGCTGGAGACTCTAATAGTGCTGATCTAAATTAAATTATAGTTTTGGTTGAGAACCAGAGTGCCTGTAACAGTACCATATTCCAGAGAACGGGCACATAGCCTCCGTGACATGGCTATTCCCTCACAGCTATACTATATACTACTACTCTGCCTGAAGGATCTATCGTGTTCACTAGTCCAGTTGCAGCCATTCTCTTCCAGGTTGGCTGGTATGCTTGCATTGCATACTTAATCTCCAATACAATTAAGTCTTTGGATCTTTGGCATCTGAAACTGCTTGTGAGGTCCATAATGTATTATAAACATACTCAAGGATCGCCTTGTATCTGGCACCTCCCAAGTCAGATGTCAAAACAAATATAGTCCTATGGACATTTAGTGACTTTTGGTAGTCTTCCGACAAGTCATACAACTGGTTGATAAAAACTGTGATGGTGATTTCTTGCATTAAGAGCTTTCCTCTGAGGGCTGCAAATGCAACTATTACTTCCTTCTTTGAATCCCAAGTAAGCTCTCCCTATTTCAACCTCATGAACCACTTCAAGCTGGGAGTTTGTCCTAGCTGATGTTAGGCATCCCCACCACTGGGCTGGTTTAACATCAGGAAGCAATTTAAGCTGGGCTGATGTCAGGCATCCCACCATGGGCTGATTTAACATCAGGAAGCAATTTAAGCTAGGCTGATGTCAGGCATTCCACCACTGGGATGATTTAACATCAGGAAGCAATTTAAGCTGAGCTGATGTCAGGCATTCCTGCACTGGGCTGATTTATCAAGAAACAATTTATGCTGGGCTGGTGTCAGACATTCCACCAGCTGATTTAACATGAGATGATTTAACATGAGCATAAGGAAGCACTTCAAGCTGGTGGTTTGTCCTGGCTGATGTAAGGCATCCTCACACTGGGGCTGATTCAACCTCAGGCAGCTCTTTCACTGCCACTCTCCCTACTTTTACAAGGAAATTCTTCAGTACGCTCAGATTCAAACAAGCCAATTATGCCACTGATCTTTAGTTCAGACTCCATAAGGTACTTCACTGACACAAACTAGCAAGACTACTCTTACTGCTAGATGTAACCAAACCTTTCATCACATATGACACTTAACTCATCCACCAAATTTAAATCTGATATTCCAAAGTGGGTGAAACCAATCTACCAAAGCAGTAGTAGAAGCATACCTTGAATTGAACTAATTCACAAATCATTGTAGGCCACCACATCTCCAAATGCACCCACTGAAATTTTATGCATGTTATTGAGTGAACTGAGAACAGGGAAAGTGTTCTTCAAAGAGATGATTTATGTAAATAACAGGACATATAATTACTCTGCCACTTCTTTTTGTAATTTGAAGTTTACATTTGTGGTTTCGTTTTCCTTGTATTTTGGGTGGATATTATTATGCCCTATTTAGGATAGAAGCTCTAGTCCAATGCAGATTCTTCCTATGTCAAATTGTGGTCCACAGGTTTACCACATAAGGAGAGCTACTGATTGATTGGAGGAAGTCCATGGCGATTTATCTGGTGAGCTAATTGTTCAAGAACTTAGAAGGAAGTTTTACTAGGAATCCAAGTGGATTTTGTGTATTACTATTAAACACTAACTGTTGAAGCTGTCCCCTTCATCTACACTTTCAATTGCACTAGCCGTAGGTAAAGAACGTCCTTTGTGAAACTAATCTTGCACTCTTAATAGTAGACTGGTCAATGGCTTCTTATCGGAGGAAAAGGAAGAGCATGGAAGGACAAACTAGTCTCAATGACTGGAAAAGAGAGAGTAAGTCTATAACAACAAACAGAAACTTTACAAGTTTAGTTCCATCTCAGTTAGCTGGGCTAGATCCTAATAAAGAATACCACAGTTATATAAGGTGTATTTATTTATATTTATCCTACATATAGTTGTACCGACTGCTATTGCTGGCACTAGCACTCTTGACCAAGATAATAGTACGCCATCATTTTCAGCCTCGATTGACAATGCTGGCACCACTGAACAGAATACACCATCATCTTCAGCTGCTCACAATCACACCATGGCCACTGATACCACACCATCACTCTCCGGTAGTGCTACTGCCCCCCATTTCCCTAATGAATATTCTACCCACTCAAGCAGACATAGAAATGTTGCTGCATCAAGGCCACAATTTTGTGCGTGGGTTGCCTGATGATAAAAAAATGAAAAAGTACGCTTCATTTCTGGCCATATTAATTATCCCACTACATTCATGAATGGGTGAACATTTAGGACTTGGTGGGTGCAAAACCACCCATGGCTAATCTATAGTCCAAGTGAAGATGGTGTCTATTGCAGGGCATGTGCTCCTGATACAGCAGGCCATCAGAGACTAGGGATACTTGTAACTGAGCCATTCCGTCTGTGGACTTCACAATCTTCTGTCTTTCTTCGTCATGAAAAGAATGCATAGCACCTGGATTCTATGTCTAAAATGTCTGAGTTTAAACGAATTCATTCTAACTTTCATCAAGTGTTGGAAGTTGGAACGAGAAGAAAGAATGAAGCACAACTCTGAGGTAATTAAATCATTAATAGAGTGTGCCCTGTTTTGCGGACTACAAGGCCTTTCCTTGATGGAGTCTAATTGTCATAATAGAGGGAACTTTATTGAGATTGTACATTTCATAGCAAGAACAGAACCAAAACATTTACAAAGTGCACCTAAGAATGCTATGTACACATCAAACATCATCTAGAATGAATTGATATCTATTATTGGGGGTGCTGTGCATGATGAAATAGTAGAGGAAATTCAATATTCTAAATACTTTTCTATTTGAGCTGATGAAGTTACTGACTGCAGTAATTCAGTCATTTGCAGTAAGGTTTGTGGACAAGGATTTTAATATCAGAGAGGAGTTTCTGGAATTTATTACCGTGGAAGCATATTACAGGAGGTGCACTAGCAACAGCTATTATGACCCACCTTCGGACATGGGAATTGATTTGGCTAACTGTAGAGGGCAAGGCTATGATGGTGCATCCAACATGTCATCTGTGTTCAAGGATTAATCAGAGTGAGTGCTCCGCTTGCATTTTATAGTCATTGTCAATGCCATCAACTTAACCTCTGCATAGTCAAAGCCTGCTCACTCCCACAAATCAGGAATGTAAGTGATACTTTATCTGAGGTATCCAAGTTTTATGGTTACTCACCAAAGCGGAAACGCTAGATGGCAAAAAAAGACTTAAGCTGAAAGATGTTTGTAAAATGCGCTGGGTTCATCGTATAGACGCTTACTCTACTTTCTTTGAATTGTACCCTAAAATAGGGGAAGAAATTTCCTGTCGTAGTGTGAACACTAGGAATGGTCATGGCATTCTGAAACTGTTACAAAGGCAAATGGATTTTTATTATATCAGCTTTCATCTTTCCAGTTTCTTGTATTCATCCATTACCATGAGGTTACTCAGTTACCTTCGTAGTGTGACAGTTAAATTGCAGAAACGATCTACAGATGTCATAACGGCATATGAACAAGTGTCTGCAGTGCTGCATGAATTCCAGCTACTGAAGTTAGACTGCGAGTCTACATTTCATATTTGGTTTGCTGATGCTGATTGACAGCGAGGTTTTTCTATCCTGCGAAAAATCCATGTGGATCAGTATTCAACTTTAAACAATTCATTTCACTCATGATTCTGAAATTTAATAGTGGGGAAGAGTGTTGTTATGACACTTCTCTCAGTGATAGGAATATGAAAGTTACACACAGCTTTATAGGATTTTGGACGAGGCTATTGAGACATACTAGATCACTCTCATCTGCAACAGTTTGCTGCAGGGAAAATTGAAGAAGGGAAAGTTTATCCCCTGAGAAGCCTACAGAGCATTCAGAATACAGCTGGCAGGTTTATACTACTCTCTGTATATATATATATATATATATATATATTATTTTTTTAATAAACCATTAAAATGATATGTACAGAAGGATGAAAGACAAAAATTAGGAATAAGCTTATCAAGAGGACCTTTTATATACAATACTCTTGACTTTGTGACTTTAGCCTCCTCACAAGAAAGAAAATATGCCAACTTGTTGTGCAAGGCATCGATTAATGCCCTGCAGAAGTCTGAAAGATAACACCAAAGGTCGATAAAATTCTGCTCCTTTTACTACTGTGGTAGCAATAATAGCTTGTGTCTAGTGGCAGTGTTTTCATCGTTTATGTTCAGGTAGCCAGGAGACATATATATACAACCAACATCAGCAGCACTACGGCACTGATCTTTGGTCAATTTCTGTAAACCTAACCTTATACCTTTCATTAGTTGTAGGGTCTGACATAAATGCCGTACTCTTACTAAAATCTTAAGACTTTAGAACTAAGAGACTCCTTTAGAATATTGCAATGATTTTGCACTGTGCAAATTTTGGCAGTCGGTATATTGAGAAATCTTGTGTGGACATCTGAATCATGAAGAGACAAGAACTTGGACTTACCTAATAGTGGGGTGTCAAGGCTTTCTTGATAACTGCTGCAGTATTTGTGTGACTACAAGAAATTTGTTTTGGTCACTTCAGAATCTGGAAACATTCAGCAGAATAACCTAGTTGCATGATCATTGTTTTGAAAGAAATGGTTTGTGCAATGCCATAAATTTCGAACAGAGTGACTCTACCTCAATTACTTTCACTTAAGTCTGTTGCCCAAAAAAGGATGACAGTGACCTGATGATGATAACATACTGAACACAAAATAGATCAAGAGTGCATGTTACCTATATAGTACGAAATATTTGCACGGTTTTCTTTTCAATACTCTCTGATACCATCCAGCATGTGCTACCTGTTGACCTCACTCATAGTCTGGAGTTCTTGTCAGCTTCTGTATGGGTCTTTTCTTCAGTACTCTGACAGATCCATCAGCCAGCTAGCTAGTCAAAGGGGAACTACTTCCACGTAATCATAACAAATCCATCCTCCCTCATTCAAATTTCAGGCATCTATTTTTGTTTGCAACCATCTTGCAGGACATGGGATTGTAGTCTTACTAGGTGTGACCTGAGGATGGAGTACATTTGATAATGACCGCCCCCCCCCCCCCCCCCCTCCCCCACAAGCTATACTATATACCATTGGATGAGTGATCAGCAGGTTTTATAGTAATGCTAGGACACTCTTTGAAAGACAATATAAATGGATCAGGAGTGAAAGTTATGGAACCATTTGTCTGAAAAATATAAGCTGTCTCTCTTTTCCTATTTTGTGTTGATCTGTCTATCTCATGTGATACTAGCCCCTCATCTGAGGGTTGAGTGTAATTTAGAAAGACTTTTATCCTGACCTATATAGCCACTATATAGCCACTAGAAATGAATTGGGACACATCTGAGGAGGAGTGTTGATTTAGGAAACATCTGAGGGTTCAACTTAGAGTAGCTAGACTGGGATATTTGTCTTACCGAGTTGTTAGGATGGAGCGCATTTGGGTTAGGAAAATTACTCTGACAACTTGTATCTGAGTTGTAGCTGTACTGTGTATTTCAGTCCGCTGTATGGAATGCAGAATTGAATTATTTTCTGGCGTGCATGCCCTAGTATCTGGTGAGACACCTTTTATCTGGTGCCCCCCCCCCCCCCCCCCCACACACACACACCTTCAATGGATCCTACAAAAAGCCACAGTGACAAATGATACCCTGTAGCATTTCAAGTAAGCATTACATCACATAGTTTTGTTGGTTAGTGAAGTCTCAAAATCCTACACACTTTAAGTGGTACTACTCCTCACAATTGGCCAATTGGCACACTGAATGGCACACTGAATCACGTTCCCAAATGTCGAAAGTATTAAACATCCATACTTCGATCTCGCACTGTACCATACGGTATTCAAGTGCGGTTTATTTTGGAGTTTATGTTTGAAACAAACAAAAATCCAGCGTATCTCCCATTAAAAACTAACATAACCATTATATTCTCTCGACGTTTCGACTAGAGTCACTAGATGCTCTAGCCTTCATCATAAAATTAGTGTTTTATGAATGTACCTCCTGCAACTTGTTGCACGTCTCTTGTCAGTACGCATCATGAAATAGGTCTGACCCAGATTTTTTTCTGCTGCAGTACTTCGACAGCTATCAAATAATGACTCGCAATGACTTCTAGGACTATGTGAACAAGGACATTTTTGCGGAGGAACAGATGAGCCAGCTGACGCTTTACTTGATAATTGTGCCTACCAGTGGCAGTCAGCTTCTTCGACCTTCCAAAGACAAACTACTTCTCCTCAACAGTTTTTAGCTACCCTGCCATCGCATTCATTCAGTCACTTCCCAGTTTTAGCTCCTCCTACTCCAGTTACTGATTTCATGGGTAGCTATAAAGTTATCTTATAACTTGTAAACATTAATATTAATTATTCATTAAGAACTGGCTTTTACAGATTTTTCCAAGTCCAGAGAATATCTACCTGTATTTGGAGATGGGATAAAAATTACCATAAAAACACATTTTAACTTTCAACGAACTCTCAGTTGACACAATTTAGATAAGGACTTTAGCTACCTAAGCTCTAGCAAAACTAACAGCTAGCATTCAATTAGAGCTAGCTACCTAGCTAATGGTCATAACTGTCATGAAAAACAAATAACTTAGGACTCACAATCTGAGCTTCTAGAAGCAATAGTTGAGCAGTTCATAGCCTAGCTTTTAGTTTGATCAGTTGGCTATATATATATACCTCTAACACTGAACAGCTATTCCTCTTGCTCTGCTCTGCATCTAGAGTATATAGGATGCAGCAAGAACATTGTGCTGGTTACCACTCTCTTCTGGGCACTAATTATAAGTTTTGCTAGCAAAAAGGGCTAATATACACTAAGTTGCCTACACACTAGTATTTGGCACTAGCACAGCTTAGATTTGCTGTTCGCTGACAATCCTACCACACACCAATGCTAGGGTAAGCAGTTAAAGCATAGAACCACCGTTGATCTCTGTTCTCTGTTAGTCACTGCCTAGCTAGCAACTTCTTTTCTGTATAGTTAAACTGTTTCTATGGCAAACTTACTTAGTGCTAAAGACTTATAGACATGGTTTTGGGATATGGAAACACTTAGGCTGTCAGATATCCTCTGGAATATGCTGTTACTAGCTGAACCATCCTACCTTCTGTGATCTAGTACAATCTATTATCTTAGCTACATCAGCTCGAGTAAAAGTAATAGCTAGCTATTAGACCTAGCCAGCTAGCTTTATGACCATGATTTGGCATGAAAGGCAAAGTAACTTGGGACTCCCATTCTGGGCTTCTAATAGTCTGGGCAGTAAATAGCCTAGTTTTTACATTTAGTTAGCTATCTAGACACTAGACAGCTAGGTCCTCCTACCTTTTGTGATGGCTCTGCTTCGTAGAAGAGCAAGACAGAACACGAACCTTGTCACCACACCAACCGGGTACTATAGACATTTTGCTGACAAAGAATGGGCGTGACCCTAATAAGCACTACATTGCCTAAAATACTATTTACGGGGAAAAAAACACTTGGAATTGGCACTGACAAAGCTAGATTTCTTGTTCTCTGACTATATATCTAATTGATAAGTTACCACATCGATGCTAAAGTAAGTAACTAAAGCTTAGAAGCAACATTCTATTCCTTTTTTATAGCTAAACTGTTTCCATGGCAAACTTACTTAGTGCTGAAGTATGTAGAGTTGCTTCTGGGCCTTTGGACAATTAGATAGTCAGATCTCCCCTCGAATGTGCCTGTGGTTCATACGCTACATTTTTTACAATTTTCGACCGACGACGGTGATGCAATAATTATGTGCGTGCAGACCATCAAAAAGGGGCAAAAAATGAATCTCGTTTCCGTGTGGCATGGGCACTAGAAATACAATTTTTTTCATTTGAGAATCACGTGAAAGTTAGCCTTTATTTCTAGGATCTGGCAGGCAGAGCACACTGGTATAAGAAGGGTGCAACTAAAAATGGGATGGATGCTCTTTGAACCTCACATTCACTGACATGGCCACCAGTAATTTGAGTGAGTTAGGCTTAACTAAGTGTTACTAACACTTAGCTAAGCACCAAATTTAATCCTGATGAAGGCTAGAGCTTCTAGTTGAAACGTCGAGAGAGTAGATAATGATTATTGGGAAGGTCACTGTAAAACCAATCTGTTATAGCCTTTGGTTAGATTGTGCTTCATCATAGAGCACATGCATTGCTAGTCAATTCACTTCAGTTGTAGCTACCTCTGTTCATTCGTTGAACCATGTTGAAGTCAAGACACTGAGCAGAGAAATAGAATCAGCATGAAAGATGATTCTCTTGACATAGCCAGCTTCAGCACAGAGTGAGAGATGGAGGAGTAGGAGGAGGAGAGAACGAAGAAAACAATAAGACTGGCCAGCAGCCTATATCTGGAATTTAGTGTGTGCATGTGTGTGTGCATGCGTGTGTGCATGTACAAATATTTGTTTGTGTGTCTGTGTGTGTTTTTCAGGTTAGCCAGTTAGAGTAATAATATCAGTCATTTCTCTGGTATGTCTGTCTCCCAGTATGTCTGTCTCCCAGCCATGAAATCTCCCAGTGCAGAACTGTTGATAGCATCCTCCCAATTCTTCATCTGGTGTCGATAATGATATTCATATCTCTGTTGTTTTTTTGGCTAGGCAAGGATCATATTCATTTTCATTATACATACTGAAAATAAGTGTTGCTAGGGGGTTTAGTGATTCCTAAACCTAGTATATAATGATGTACAAAACTACCTTTACAGCTGCAGTCGTAAGCTTTCTAGAATTATCGGAGAAAGAATTAATCTTAGGTCAGCCACCCCACCAAAAGCATCTTCATATGCCCCTGCAGGATGCTAGAGAAGAGATAGATAGATACATAGATGATTCGGGAATTTCAAGTTTTTCCCCACACTTTTCAATGTTTCCTGGTCTGTTATGAACTGGAGGCTAAGCGGGTAGGAGTCAATTCTTTCCAACCCTCCAATGGTGCGAGGCAACATTACAGTAGTGTGAGTGTTTTTCCTTCTTTTTTAATTGTTTTTAGGCAAACAATAAATTTAAACAGTACGTAATTAGGACTTAGGAATAGCCGATGCCATCAAGTGGGGGGGGGGGGGGGAGGATAGGAAGAGGCTGATGGGGACTCTATTTGCCTAAAGAGTAACATTCCCTAAAATAATGTTAGTGTTGTATATAACAGTCTTGAGCTGATGGTATAATAATTTTGCTTAGCCATTACGGCAGTTAGCTAAATCTTTGGATCACAGACATCGTATGAGTTCTCTAGCAAATACTAAAAGGTATGACTTTAAACTTCTTCTCTCGCTTATCATGCCAGTATTTGTTTCAGGATTTTCTACGTGCAAGCATGGTAAGAAGCAAGGTAAGATATGTGTAATAATTGTTCACCACTGAATCACAAATGGAAGCAAGGTAACAGATTAAGGCTGTGTCCTGCGGGACCAGGGAGAGTCTCTTCTGGACTTTGCCACATGCTACACAGGAACCAATTAAGACTTAGCTTGCTGCCATGTAAAAGATGTTCCGATCAAACAGCTTCGGTCAGAGTGAGTAAATATAAGTCAATTATCGAGGGGAAAGCGATTTAATCTGCACTAGTCAACTGAGAGTTCAATGAGATTTTAAGCAGGATGTTCTTGAAAATATGTCTAGCATCCTGTGAAAAATCCATACAAACCTTGAAATTAATCGTCAAAGACGATCTCATTTCTCAAATAAGCCCCCACTAATCATAACGGTTTCATTTATTGCTCTGTTGAGCCTTGAGATAGGCCATTACTAAATACCCAAGAACAATAACAGTTTTTTTAAACTTTACTTACAAAAAACATTGAAATACGTGCTGTGTTTGTCAGAAAGTGTAAAGGCACTTGCAAATTCTCCAGATTTTTTTAAAGAGGCCTGCACATGTCCCCTGCATGATAGAATTAATGCCATACATGTCCCCTATGATAGAATTAATGCCATACATGTCCCCTATGATAGAATTAATGCCACACATGTCCCCTGCATGATAGAATTAACACACATGTCCCCTGTATGATAGAATTTTGGAGGTAAGCTTTGCATTAAATTATTTGTTTTGACTTAATTAGCTACCATGACAATCATTTGACATTAAAGGCATTTGTAGAAGTGGAGCACCATTAAAGGTCAAGGTGATGCTTTATAGTAATAGTCACTAGACCATCTTGGTGCGTTTGTATTTTTAAGAAAATTCCAATGGCCCTGAAACAGATTGTAAGCCAGGCATCTACACAAAGACTATGTACACAAAGTACTCTAGTACGAAATAATGTTCGTCAAAAGTGATGATGGGGTAGATGAAATCTGGAATTTTTTTTAGAATAGCACATTTGGAGCCTATACATTATTTTGCTTACACTCATTGTGGCAAAAAAAAAATAAGGGTTTTTTAATGTGTAGTCTACCCATCAGCATGATGGCATCAGTTTGTTCTTCTCGGTTGACAGACTGAGCACTTACAAATCCGGTTCTTCAACATGCATCTGCTACACCTCTGCCGTATGCTGTGAAACAGACACTATTGGAACTGCCAATGTGAGTGTCTTGGAAGATCTGCTAAACTGCCAGTGCTAGATATGCTAGAGCAAGCCTGACAGTATTATAGTGTCATCATTTTGGAGAGGGACCATCACCTTGGAGAGGGCTATCTCCACACACTAAACCAGACTAGTCAACTAAATCCTAGATAGATGCCATTTTCCCATGTAGTTCAGAAGTTGACCGTTTAATTAAAGAAGCCAAGTAAAGAAGACAGTGTTTGATACATCCTCACAGGTCTCCTGGTCGGATCCCCAAAAAATCGATCTGCTTCCGATTTTCCAGCCTGTGGTTAAAAAAGAAGAAGGAATGTGAAAATGACTAGAAGCACTTTATAGGACTGTACTTTGCCAGAGGCAACGTGGGGAGTGTGTGTAGGGGGGGGGGGGGGGGAAGTCTCCAAGAAATCTAGAGCACCAATCAGAACTCTTCTATCTGACTGATGAAAGCATGTCAAATCATGAAATGATATGTCTAGTTTTGGTGGCAGCTCCTGGAGACAAGATTATTGATTTTGGCCACCATACAGCCTGCTCCTATATCCTCCATAGTCTGGCAAGGTGAACCTTTACTTTCCTTTCTTTGGGGTTTCTTCCCCCACCCCAAACATAAAAGGTAAAGGGTCAACCCCGCCAGACTAGATCCTGAGCATCCAGATATCCTTGTGGGCACACGTGAAAAGCCCACATGGCAAATACAATCGCTGTAGCTATTGTTAGTTCATATGTCGTTGGAAAACCCTGAGAATAAAGAGCGGTTTCACGCATTTAAAGTGCGTCCTCTTTGGGGATGCAGATGAGAATAAAACCTTGGCGTCAGTTGTCTTGACCTTTCCTGGCATCTATATATATACCTACTCCTCGAGATTAACGCTAGCCCTAGTTCTAGCCATGGCTCAATAGTTCTAGCTCTGGGCATAGTCCATCCATTAGCCTACTTGTCCTAGCGTAATCCGAGACTGAGTTGCGTGCACATCAGTTGTATACTGACCCAAATCAGTCCCTTAGTGAGTTAGAATACCTCTCTCATCGAGATCAGTAAGGTTTATATAGCTACAAGCTGACAGCCACAGCAGTTCCTCGCATTTCTCTCAAAACAGTTCCAAGTTACATGCCAGATATAACATGCATGCAAAATGAGAGGGGGTGAGAATGATTCTCAGTAGGGAATCTCTTGTTCCTCCTAGTTACAAAAAATACTAGCATAACATTGTTGAATAGCACCCCTTGCCTTAACCACACTGATGCTCTAATCCCGGATTGATCTATAGAGTATTAATGGTATCATCATTATGATGTAATAACAGGGTTTTGCCATTTGGAGGCAATCTCATTCTGATTCTTGATGGGTTGGATCTAAGGATTTTTTTCCTCATGGGGAGGGGGGAAAGAGGGGAGGGGGGGTTGGGTTATTACAACTGTACAAAGTAGATGCATTTTTTTTAAATTCATTAATGAAATGTCGTTATGTCTGTCAGTCAACAAATAGTAATAATAATTATGCTGTTTGTTTCATGTGTTCTGCATTTTGCTCCTTTCAAATTTTGCTCCTTTCAATAATTAATTAAATAAGTAAACAAACAAACAAACAAACAAATAAATAAACAAAAAATAAACAAACACTACTTGCTCAAACAGTTGTCTGTAGAAATACAGCATGGAAACGCTGCTGCTGTGCTGGGAACATCTTGTGTGCAGGAAACCTCAGACTGCTTTTAGCTTATTATAATTATTGTTTTTATAGTTGTTGTTGTTTCTGTTGTTGTTTCTGTTGTTGGTGTTGGTTTTGTCATTATTGTTGTTATTATTATTGTTGTTATTATTATTATTATTTATTTATTTTTATTGTTGTTATTAATTTATTGTATTAAAAATAATTCACGAGTTAATAGGTGTGAATGGACCCCGTTTATTAATAATTTTTGGTATATAAAATAAATAAATAAATAGATAAATAAATTAATTAATAAATAAAATTAAAAATTAAAATACTGCTATTATAAACAAAGAATGATAAATAACTGAATAAAAAATTATGGTGGGTGTGGCTTCAAGTTCAGGCTCTTGAGAACCACCCAGCAGCTAGGCAAGTCCATTCCATAACCTTGATTGAACTTACTTTTTTCCCCTTCCCATGTCCAGTTGACATGCTGGACATGGGCGCCTGGGTATGGTTTGTATCACGTGGCAGTGTCACATGAGTCTATATAGGCTTCTCATTATTCCTGATGAAGGCAGAGCATCTAGTCGAAACATTGAGAGAGTAAATTTCAAGTTGATTATTCAGGAGGTTCGTTATGTCAAATGAGAGTTTGTTGAGAGTTTACTATTATAGTGCCTGCAACAGTTCAGCTCTCCTTAAATATAGTATGTAGGGGGGCTCCAATGTAAAAGGAAGGGGGAGGGGGGCGAGTGGAGAGTAATAAAAGTGCATTATTATTATTGTTGTTGTTGTTGTTATTATTATTATTATTATATATTATTATTGGTACTATTATTGTTATTGTTGTTGTTGTTATTATTATTATTTTATTATTATTATTAGTAGTAGTAGTAGTAGTAGTAGTAGTAGTAGTAGTAGTAGTAGTAGCAGCAGCAGTAGTAGTAGTATTGTTTTAATTTATTATATTAATAATTTTTAAATAAATATATATATATTAGATTCATTTAAAAAAACATAATAGAATCATTATCATTATATAATTTTTGTTGTTGTTATCATCATTATTACTATTATTATATTTATTCCTATCCTATATATTTATTTTTTAAATGGCCTGTGGGGATGCGTGGCGGGTAGCTTGTGACACTGGGAACACCCAGGTAGATCTAATGCTGTAACCGGCTGTCAAGGCTCTAACTGTGCTGTTCTACTCCACAGGGACTGCAGGCTGTCTGCTTCACAGAATGTCAGCTGGCGTCACCCAGGGGGAGGTGGCCCTTCTATGTTAACCTAATTTAAACGCTAGTTTAAATAGCACATAATGATGTTTGGAAAAGCAAGAACCAAGTTCTAAAAGGAGATCTTTACTTCGCTTTTGCCATTTTCTCAGTTTGCTTCCTAATGATTCAGAACTTGGAAGATCCTCCTCCCAGTAGAGAAGCTCACCAAAGTGCTCCAAGAGTTGTGCACTGGAACTCTTAGTTAGCAGCACTGATGGGTCGGCACAGAAGTATGTGGCAAAGTCTTTCGTCACTTTCATAAATAAGGGAATCGAGCAAAGGAATCATAATTGTAGTGTTCTTGAGGAGATTGACTTGGAGTGTTGCTATGGATCACCCCATACCAAAAATTATCAATGGTCCTGAGGGTCTTCACTCCATTGATGACCTCATGTACAATCATGTACACATTGTAGATGTTTTGGCATTTCTCAGGCTTTGCAGCGGGTCTTAGCTTCATTAATTAATGTGACAACAAAAATGGCTCAAGTCTGAGATGAGGAAGTGCAGTTTTCAATCTCTGTGCCTTTGCCTTGTTTTCACTATCCCAATTTCAGAAGAGGCCATGTTCGGACACTCAGAAGGAGACAAGATGGCAGCTAAGAAAGTAACAGGAGCTCCAGAAAGAGTTCAAAGCAAGTGTGCCTCTCTACCAATCATGCCTTGATTCCCACTATTAGATAATCTTCTAAAAGGCAGAACTTGTTTTGTCAAAAATTCAACTACTAAGACAATCTGCTATAGGATGTATTTGTTCTCATCCACTTGCTGACCTCTCACCTTCGTCAGTCTCTCATCTACCCTCCCACTAGGGCTATTGAGAAAAAGGTCTGCTCTAACACTTGCATGGCATCAAAGATTGCTCATATGCAAGACACCATCCTTGACAAGTGATTTGGAGCATGGCTGGCTTCTGGTATAATCTCTATTACCAACTCCAAATCACTACTTCTGGCTGGCTATTCTGGGAGAAGGATGCAATACCTGCGAATACCAATGAAAGCATAGCACTCTGAGAGAGATATGGAAATTGTTCTAACCATCTCTGTTGGAAAGAAATATTCCAGGTTTTACCTAGTTTTGTGGCTTGATGAGAATGAGAAAAAAACAGGTTTGAAATGGAGTGTAAGATATTGCTTTTTCCGATCTTCGGTAACTTCATATACCAATGCCCTCAGGAGCCACATGTAGCCTGTAGTTGAGTTCCTAGGTCAATTGGCCCATCTGAATTGGGAGTAGCAGTGGGTGGTTAATTAGTGTTACATACCATTTCGGCAATTGGTGACATAGAAGTAGCAGTGGAAGCGTCACTACCATTGAGGAAGGAGTTGGTGATGTAGGTAATGTAGCATTAACAATAGTGAATTGGCTGCTGCTGATGTACTTGGAGAGTCAGTAAAAGCCAATGCTGAACTAAGACCTTTGCTATTGACTCATTCCTGTTTTTGCATGATAATAGTTTTAGGATGACAATTGACATGACTGTATTTAGTTTTAACTTTTCAAGAAAGAAAGAAGTGAGCTGCATGCAGTCTCCAGATCGCTTTCCTCAGCCCCTGATTTCTGTTGACATGATCCTTTTTGATGCATGCGATTACACATTATCAGCTTCCTAGCACACAACTAGGACTTGCACTGTGAATTGCTGTGCATCATGATGAGTGTCAGTGGCTACTCTGAACAACACGATTAAACAACTTGTAGCTATACAAAAATAAACATTCCAGTTATTTTTTTAATATATATTTCACATTTATTAAGACAAGATATATATTGGTTATCTAATTATTGAACAAGTCCAGTCTGGCCCGGCTCCCCACTGACCCCACCACAGATGCTGCGTTCCCTCTCTAGACAGCACTCTGAAGAAGGTGCTCTCTCCTCACCTCCCCAGTACATTGCCTCACTCTGTTGCCTAGCTCCTTTAAAAAGGCCAGTGTCCTCTTCCCAATAGCCTACAAAGTCTCAATAGCCACAGGTGTGAAGGAATAGCCAGGCCCTAAGGTTATACTTAGCTGATTTCCTCTCAGCAAGGTCAGTCACTACTCCAGCACTATTGGTGGCATAGCATTAGTGGACTGTCAAAGGTGTCCGGGAAAGTCACGTCCCATTCTAGTGGTTTGCCATCCTTCCATGGGATCGTCACTGCCCCATCCAGTCACCTGCCATCTGTGCGGTTCAGATCTAATGGTTCTAACCTTGAAGGGTTGTGTACTGGGGTCAGCAGAGCTCTGTGTATAATGTTATTAATGACCCCATGATGACCCTTCACTTTTCTTACAACTGAGTCCATGGGTGGCCATCCCCAGCAGTAACTCGCACGGTGTTGTCATCCATTCTCAGACCCAAGCTGGAAATATGGAGAGCTTGGAGCCAAGCACCGGACTCATTGGTGGACACTGCCGGCTCTCACCATGTCATCCAGGACAATTTTCAGGAGAGATTTTGCTGTGGTTGTCACTACTACAAAAGTGTCCCAGATGTTCTAACTGAAGGCTGCAGCAACAGTGGGAGAGGGACTGTCATGGCCCTGAGACCACAATGAAACAGCATCATCCAAGTGTGGCATTGGTAGAGACTGCAAGCAAGCTGGTAGAATGTGGCTGATGAGACTAGAGGAGGCAGCAGCTGAAGCCAGGTAAGCAGAAGGAGCAAAGTGCACTGCACTCTGTAATCCAAGACCACCATATCGAGTTGTTTGTAACCACACTGGATCTTTATTACCAAAACAAAATGATCAAATTATTCACTATGGACTTGAGCATGACATCATAGGCAATTACATCATAAGCAATGAAAACGGGGAAGTTCTGAGGGTGGTGTACAAGAATTTGGGGGTGGCAAAGGAGTTCTGTAGCAGGAGAATACCATCATGGGCTGTGAATTGCTGCAATCTGCTAAGTTTATTGGCTATAATTATCTAAATATGCACTCAGGGGTGGATCCAGGATTTAAAGTGGGGGGCGGGGGTAATATGCAACACATTGTCCGGAAAGTTGCCACATCTGCCAAATAATGATTGCAAAATAAGATGCATGCCAAAGCTTGACAGGTTTCAGAATATTATGAAGGTAAAGTACAAAAATTATTGAGTTACAGCAAAATGCGTCGAGGATGACATCGAGCAAATTCCTCGACAACTTCTTCATGAAGGTCTATATCCTGATGATGGCAGAGCATTGCTAACCCATTCAGTCTTTCTTGCCTCATGGTGCTATGGAGTGGTGTGCTAATAGATCATTCACATTTGCAGCTGGTAACAGGAAGTGAGGCCATGATGTCCAGACGTTCTAAATGTTAGGGGGGAAATCCTTGTCTGTATGTTGTAGGGCTTTTTGGGGGGTATCTAGCTCAGAGGCCAGCTGAGTCTGACATTCACACTTATTTCCACATGTCAAACTCAAAATCAAAAGCTGATCGAAGTGCTAAATCATCTTCATAGAACCCCAAAAGAGAATCAAATGAGTGTGTCACTGTGGATGCTCCACTAGTGTTTACTGAAGGCAATAATAGCATGAACTCAGCAATATGAGATGAAGCTTCATCAAACCTGGTGTCAAGCACAGTGATCAGGTGGTCCACCAATGGAATTGTGAGATTTAGACAGAAATAATCACTGCAATTCTGTGTCTGGATATTTGGACGATGTTGCTGTCTATTAGCTAGACTTGGTCTGTACTCCTCCACACCAACACTTCCAGCCATTTTAAGAGCTCTTGTGTAGATTCGACTATGAAATGAATTCACATTTGACCTTGACCCATGAAGAACACCCTTTACATTCTTTACTTCACAATAGGCATATAGATCCACATAAGGCCCCTGAAGCTTCACACTCAGCCCTCGAGTATAAGCTAAAATGCTTCCAAAG
Source organism: Cladorhizidae sp. MBARI D1340-BT2 (assembly GCA_028752905.1). NCBI lineage: Eukaryota > Metazoa > Porifera > Demospongiae > Poecilosclerida > Cladorhizidae > Cladorhizidae sp. MBARI D1340-BT2. Next base: position 17,248,044 of record JAQNBH010000010.1, read on the forward strand.
CAACAATAAAAGAAATCTGAGCCAGACAGTTGGAGTGATTGAGCATCAGATCGGGAATCTTGATTCTAAACTGTTAGCAAAAGCCTCTAGACAACTGACTACTGGCAATAGCAAGTCAGAAATTTTTTGGAAGGCTTCATGATGCTCTATCCATCTGGTTCGGCGCATCTCTTTCCATTGTTTCTCACCATCCATGATGTCATCAATCCATGCTTAAGTTCTAGCTGTTTCTTTGCATCGTATTATTTACTGCTTGAACATGGCAACATTTTACTACACAAAGATTCAATCTGTGTGAGCACAAAGGCCTTTGGATATTGTTTGGTGATATGTGCAGCTGCTCCTTTTGACCTCCCTGCCGTAGCACCTGCTCCATCATAAGCTTGGCCTCGAAGAAATTTTGGCTCCAACTGCCATGTAAGTCAGCTACGCAGCAGATCACTAGCTATAGCCTCACCTGTGACACCAGACGTACACTCATATAAACCAAGGAACTCTTCTTGTGGAGTGTAACCATCAACAAATCGAAAACTTATGGAGAGCTCATCATTGGTTGAATCAGATACCTCATTAGCTATAACACAATAGAACTTAGCTTCTCTGATTTTTGGTATAATTTATTGCGAATAATATTCGCACAAATTTGAATCATTTGATTTAGATTTTGTATTTCTTTACTGGTGTACATTGCATATTTCTGGAAGTAAGCCAGAAACATTACTAGCCTTCCCATTCCTAAGCTTCTCAACTGCATTTATAATTTCCTCCTCTGATGGTAACTCTTGCTCTTGCTATTACAGGCCTTAATGGTCTTTGACTCTTCTTGTCATCAAACTCACTCTGGAGATTTATCACCTTGGTGAAATGTCTCCTCCATCTCTTCTGCCTTGACTTGGACGTGGTCCACAGGTTTCCATCATCTTAGTCATTGGAACCAGCCTTCTCCATCCATGTTGGATGTCTCTGACGGAACACTGCACTACCTTCCCCTAATGTCTTCCTCTCTCTGCCTCCAGGGCTTTGTGCTATGTGGTATGGAATATCAGGATATTGCTAGATGTGGAGGGCTCTATTTAGACTGCAAGACATAGTTGTAATGTGTCTATTATTGAAAGGAAGTAGATAAATAGGGACAACTCCCATTTGTGTATCTACGATTAAATGCTCATAGACCATAAATGATAGTATTCGACATAACAGGTAAGGGGTCCTTATACTATAGTATACCACATTATTCTCTATCTCCCCCAAGTCTTTGCTAAATCTTGTCTGGAGATTTGGCAATGACTGAAATGAAGTAGCAATCACGTGTCATTCATCAAGGAGCAATCGAATGTTGTTGCATCAGTGGTTGGCGTATAGGACATGTCGTAGTCCCCAGTAGTCTGCCATGCGGGTGGTTTGCTTTCATGTGTAGAGCGTCTAAGTAAGGTTTCCAGGGGCGGCAAATGGTGTAGTGATGCAAGAGAAGGTGGAGGTAGCTGGGGTACTGGTTTTGGCAGTGGGTGGGTCTGTGATGGTGGGGTGTTCTCGTCAAAGATAGGTTGGGGGGAACCTAGCATTGAGTGTGGGTCTTCCCGTAGTGGGGGGCAGCAGGCCAGGTGATATATAGGATGGTGACGGGCATTGGTGACATGGTGGGGGGTGTCACAGGAGGTGTTGGCATCTTGTGTTGTCCGTGTGCAGGCTGGGGGGGGGGAGACTTAATGACGTGGCTGAGTCTGAGGGCACTGTTGCTGAGGTCATCGCTGATGGTTATTCTCAGTTTCTGTGCATGGACTGGGACATATTTCCGCAGGAATTTCCTGTTGTGCCAGAGCTATCAACCTTCACGACATATTGGTCAAATTGGCGGACCTCTATGACTGAGCCAGTCTTGTCCCATTTTGTGGGGTTGTGGCCAGTTTGGTTCTGGATCCTCACTTGGTCTCCAATGACGAGAGGTGGCAGTCACTTTGTGTGCTCTGACCATCTTTCGTTAGCTAGCATGTGTCGGTTCCTCAGGACCTAATTAATGTAGCATGCCAAGTGTCATGCGGGTGATATTTTCCTGGGAGTATGGGGATGAAGTCTTTGATTGGGCGGCCGAACACGTACATGGCTGGGGACAGTTTAGTGTCCTTGTCTGGGGTGTTGCGGTATTGTATGGCATGCTGGAAGGTGTCTGTCTCGAGCTCACCATTTGGTCCGGTGTTGTTGGTGATGAGTCTTTTCACTGTCTTCACCACAACTTCAGCACAACAGTTGCTATGACCAAAGGCGACAGAGGAAAGGCGGTGGTGGACACACCAGTTCTTCAGGGATTCACGGGTCTGTGCAGCGGTGAATTCAGGACTACCATCAGACGATATTTCATCTGCTATCCCATATGTCACAAATGACCTTCGTAGGCTGTCCGGTAGCACCGCCTGAGGTCCTTTCAACAATCGGCCAGTTGGAATATATGTCAACGATTACTAGGTAGTTGACATCTTTGTAGTTGAAGAAGTCTGAGCAGATGCATTTGAAAGGGGATCCCTTACCTGTTTTGTCATTCAGTATTGAATACTATCATTTATGGTCTGTGAGTATTTAATCGTAGATACACAAATGGGAGTTGTCCCTATTTATGTATGATAGTATTCATAGTATATCACATTAGTCTATTATTCTCTAGGAAGGTAGTAAGTGATTGCTAGATGAGGAGGGCTCTACTTAGACTGCAAGACATATTTGTAATGTGTCTATTTGGTTGTGAGCGATTGCTAGATGAGGAGGGCTCTACTTAGACTGCAAGACATATTTGTAATGTGTCTATTTGGTTGTGAGCGATTGCTAGATGAGGAGGGCTCTACTTAGACTGCAAGACATATTTGTAATCTGTCTATTGAAAGGAAGGTTGTGAGTGAGCTGGGTAGGGATAAGGTAGCAGTGGCTGCTCTGCGTGAAATGGTTTGCAAGTGATGCTTCATAGGTAGGAGATAATATGATGCTAGCACCTGTTAGGGAGGTGGGCAAGCTGATGTCAGACAGAGAGGGTGAAGATGTGTTTCTGGACTGGTTGTGCATGCTTAGAAGTCGTATCCTCTGGAAAGCATGGAGTTCTATATTAGTCTCTGGTTCTTTTAACGTTGGAAATAAAATGTTGTGATCGCCTATATACATTTGTCACTCTTTCTAGAGGAAAGGACGCCTTCTTTGATTGCCTTCTGCAAGCTCTCTCACAAGTCTATATCAGCCGAGTCCTTCCTTTGTAATGTCTAACCAAGGAATGCAAAACTGCAGGACTCAGCTTTAGCCAGTTATCACAAGCATTAGCAACTGCCCAGGGGTCACTATTGGAAGGTGCTGATTAATATAGTTACTGACCCTGGCATGGTTCTTCAGCTCAAAACAATTCCAGAGGATCGAATTGCTGACCCTTTGTCCGACTTCTTGGTAGGTAAAGATTGTCGTACTGAGAAACCTTTGTGAAATTTTCTGTGGGATACATCTCATAACACACATGCACACTTTAGGATACATCTCATAACACACACGCACACTTTAGGATACATCTCATATCACATGCGGACACTTTAGGATACATCTCATAACACACACGCACACTTTAGGATACATCTCATATCACACACGCACACTTTAGAATACATCTCATAACACACACGCACACTTTAGGATACATCTCATAACACATATGCACACTTTAGGATACATCTCATAACACACACATACACTTTAGGATACATCTCATAACACACACGCACACTTTAGGATACATCTCATATCACATGCGCATACTTTAGGATACATCTCATAACACACACGCACACTTTAGGATACATCTCATATCACACACGCACACTTTAGAATACATCTCATAACACACACGCACACTTTAGGATACATCTCATAACACATATGCACACTTTAGGATACATCTCATATCACACGCGCACACTTTAGGATACATCTCATATCACACACGCACACTTTAGGATACATCTCATAACACACACACACTTGAGGATAATCTCATAACACATATGCACACTTTAGGATAATCTCATAACACACACGCACACTTTAGGATACATCTCATAACACACACGTACACTTTAGGATACATCTCATAACACACACGCACACTTTAGGATACATCTCATATCACACACGCACACTTTAGAATACATCTCATAACACACACGCACACTTTAGGATACATCTCATAACACATATGCACACTTTAGGATACATCTCATAACACACACATACACTTTAGGATACATCTCATAACACACACGCACACTTTAATTAAGAAAGCACAAAATGAACTGCGTGTAATGTTGGCGCCTTTTAGAAGGCAGAGGAAACCTGAACCTTTTTGGAGCTCATGTGAGTCAGGCTACACACACGCAAGAAGAAGGAGTCGGCATCTTTCAAATGATCGGTTTAAAATGTGTACATACAAAATTCAAGTTGCCCAAAACAATATCTCTGCTCTCACCATATCCAGTCGTTTGTCAATTAATTATATATACATAATATATATGTTTGTATACATTATCGTCATTTTTTTAAACACTTACGAGAGTACAGGGGCAGCACAAAATCCACAGTAAAAGGTGCAGGTGCGAGTTAAAAGGGACTCTGCACGCATGGACCAGTAAGCCTGAGGCACCAGGACTCGACGGTGCAATGTACGGGGGAGGGGGGCACTCCAGAGCCACGCTCTGGTAAGGAGGTAGACAACACTCGTAGCTTGAATTCTGGTCTGGAGGAATATGAATGCAATGGAGGGTACACATATGCTCCATCGGATCTGTGCATACTATTACATAATGGGGCATGATCCCCCATCCAAGATGGCCAAGGATTTTTTTTTTTTTGCGTGTACGAAAATGGGGTGGGCGAGATGGAGGCATTTCACTGGATGGACAGATCGGTCGCAGCGCATGTGTCCCTCCATCATGTTTATAATCCTCGAGACCCAAATCAAAGCCACAAGTGCCACCTATTTCCTCGATTGTAGCAAGGCTCTGGAGTACCTTTACGTCAGCATGCCCTTTCTCACTTTATTGATAAGGCCTGGAGGCTGATTCTCACTGCCTGCAGTATTGGCTGGGCCCCACAATGATGGAGGCTGGCTCTCACTGCCTGCAGTATTGGCTGGGCCCCACAATGTGGAGGCCTCTTGTACTTGTAATGTGATGATGGACTCCTTTGATGATTATCAGGTTGGCTGTGGGGGGTAATGAGGAATGCATAAATGGCATCAGGGTGCCATTTTTCCTGCCTCGCAGACTGCTTCCCTTAAACCTAGGAAGAAAATTCCCACCCCAGCTTCCATAGTTATCCTGCAGATATTTTCCATTGTAACTATAGAGAGGCCTGACTTCCACCCTGGATGTCACTATTGCTTCCACCCTCATCAGATGAGGCTACTTCCTCTCAAGGCTATGCTTCGTCTGTATGGCTGACCATAAGGGAGCTTCTCGCTATGCTGCTTGCCAAGAAGTTTGCCTGTTGACTTAATTATTCCTCATGTGGCTGAATCACTTAGTGGCCGGCTGTCCCTACTTTTGGCTGCCTCCAGGTTCATGGACTAGGCACCTATCCTTGGCTATTCGCCACCTCTTTCACAGACTGTCTGTTTACCTTTGGAGAAATAATGCTCTGCGGCTAGGCTTAGCTACTTTGACCTTTCTTGCTTTCGCCTAATTAGTATTTGCTGTTGTTGAACCGCACCCTAAATTAAAATTGCACGCATACATGCGCGCGCGGAATGCAGTATATAACACACAACTAACTAATTTGCAGCGACCTCTCAAGTCATGGCGAAGTGTTATATTTGGGAGCTATTGGCTGTACTTGGCGCTTTCTCTGGAGTCTTCGAGCGAGGATCCTGCAAAGGTAAGGCCTATACCGAGTTCCTCTAGTTTTACCCCTACACCCAGAGCTAGTTAGCTGTAGCTACCGTATTGCTTCAATTTTTTGTGACAGTCGGCCTTGGCGTTTAAATTATGTAGCATCACTTCTTTGGGCATGTAGCATAGTAACTGGGTAAGATAGAGCTCCTCTCGCATAGTTAGACACATAGACGTTCCACCTGCAAATTGCATAACCCAGCTGTGGTAAAACCATGTTTATTTTCCATGGTAACAGTATATATAGGCTGCTGGAGTTTCAAGTATTTTGTGGACTACACTCCTGCAAGTTAATTTTGATTAATGATAGTGGTTTCTTGACATCCTCTCTCAGTCTACAGGTGATAATTTCTAATGGGGAGGTTGTTTGCATGAGGTTGTTGTCAATGTCATTGTCACTAAGAGTGAGTGAGTAAGGTTTTAAAGAGAGTAAGGGAAAGAAAGGGAATGGAGGAATATGTGAAGCACAAATAGATCTACAAAGGACCATGATGTTGCCAGCTATGCATGTGCTCTCTCCTTGCACCTCACTTTCTCTCGCCCGCCTATCTAGATCTTTCCACTTAAGTTTTCCTGCAAGTTTTCCTGCTCTCTCCAGACATGGCCATTTTTGTCTCTTCCAGTCTCCATCTTCTGGTCCATGCAGCTCAGGGGATACTATTAATAGCTTAGAAATTCATTGTCACCATCTCTCCTCGCATGTTACTCGCTACACACTTGTTGTAGAGTCCTCAAGACTTTCTTCGCCCACCTTGTCCTCATAATTCGGAAAGCTTCCTACTCTTAAGTCTAGACACTGCCTTTGTTCCCATTGCTTACTCATATTTCCAACAGTCTGACACTATTAAGCTGACTCCTCCAGCTTTGGAATTCACAGCTGAGGTGTGAATATTATTGGGCATGTTGAGCTAAATGTTCTGGATGCTTTGTTGTGGGCAAGGGGTTTATTCCTGCCATTATTAGCCTTTGCAGACTTGAAGACCACTGACACGTAGGTGGATAAATTTGTAGGTAACCAAAGCGATTCCCATTGTGTAGATATTCACTAAACACTAGCCAGAGCAAGGGAAACGCTGGTATACTGTGAGGCCATGTTGTGAGCAGTCATAGCCACTTGTCACCTGATGTATAAGGCCAAGACAGGCAACCCCCCCCCCCCTCCCCCTTCGCCACCATTTGGGTAAGTGGAGAGGAGGAGGTTGGAGACATGTCCAGTACTGCAGCAAACCTTTCTTGAGACATGCCTGGAGATTGCCAAGTCCATCCCAGGTTGTTCCAAGTGTGGGTGACTGTTTCTATGGCATTGATGCACGAGTACTTGTAGCATGAGGTATTAGTTCTAGGCTCTGGAATACCCCTAGCCCTAGAATACCCTTAGCCCTAGAATACCCCTAGCCCTAGAATACCCCCAGCCCTAGAATACCCCTAGCCCTAGAATACCCTAGCCCTAGAATACCCCATCCCTAGAATATGCCTAGCCCTAGAATACCCCTAGCCCTAGAATAACCCTCGCCCTAGAATACCCCTAACCCTAGAATACCCCCAGGCCTAGAATACCGCTAGCCCTAGAATACCCTAGCCCTAGAATACCCCATCCCTAGAATATGCCTAGCCCTAGAATACCCCTAGCCCTAGAATACCCCTAGCCCTAGAATAACCCTCGCCCTAGAATACCCCTAGCCCCAGCCCTAGAATACTCCTAGCCCTAGAATACCCCTAGCCCTAGAATACCCCCAGCCCTAGAATATCCCTAGCCCCAGCCCTAGAATACACCTAGCCCTAGAATACCCCTAGCCCTAGAATACCCCTAGCCCTAGAATACCCCTAGCCCTAGAATACCCCCAGCCCTAGAATATCCCTAGCCCCAGTCCTAGAATACACCTAGCCCTAGAATACACCTAGCCCTAGAATACCCCTAGCCCTAGAATACCCCTAGCCCTAGAATACCCCTAGCCCTAGAATACCCCCAGCCCTAGAATATCCCTAGCCCCAGCCCTAGAATACACCTAGCCCTAGAATACACCTAGCCCTAGAATACCCCCAGCCCTAGAATACCCCTAGCCCTAGAATACCCCTAGCCCTAGAATACCCCCAGCCCTAGAATATCCCTAGCCCCAGCCCTAGAATACACCTAGCCCTAGAATACCCCTAGCCCTAGAATACCCCTAGCCCTAGAATACCCCCAGCCCTAGAATATCCCTAGCCCCAGCCCTAGAATACACCTAGCCCTAGAATACACCTAGCCCTAGAATACCCCTAGCCCTAGAATACCCCTAGCCCTAGAATACCCCTAGCCCTAGAATACCCCCAGCCCTAGAATATCCCTAGCCCCAGCCCTAGAATACACCTAGCCCTAGAATACACCTAGCCCTAGAATACCCCCAGCCCTAGAATACCCCTAGCCCTAGAATACCCCTAGCCCTAGAATACCCCCAGCCCTAGAATATCCCTAGCCCCAGCCCTAGAATATACCTAGCCCTAGAATACACCTAGCCCTAGAATACCCCTAGCCCTAGAATACCCCTAGCCCTAGAATACCCCTAGCCCTAGAATACCCCTAGCCCTAGAATACCCCCAGCCCTAGAATACCCCTAGCCTGTGTAATTGGTACCTGGACTGCTGTCATTATGTCCCAGTGATTAAAGGGGCTAGCTATCACACACAAGGTAACTATCTACTATGTATACTTAATGTTGTCTTGAAAGTTAGTTGATGTGCATGGTGGAGGTATGGACGAACTTTGATAACCCCCCCCCCCCAACAGCTAAACACACTTCACTTTATGCCAGTTGAACTCCATTAACCATTAAGGGTTAGTCAGATAAGGGAGATTCCATGTAGTCATTTACATGGGTCTCTCTGGGTGTAGCTAGAGCTTGATGGGTCTCATTCCAGCACTTCCTGTGCAGTAGAGCAGATACCTGTATGTCTTAACTACACTAAGTCAAACATTAATAAGCTTACTTTGTGGGGGACTGCCTGTACAGAGATTATGGCTGTTTTTAACACCTGCACTGGTAGAGCTTCCAAGCAACAACTATACCTCTCAGTTATGGCTTATTTTTTGTTGTTAAAATGATGGATGGGCAATACCCATGTCAGTGACTCATTCAGAGGTTGGTAACATCCTTCCGTAACAGAATTTCCCCCCCCCCCCCCCCCCCCTCCAAGACGTGAAATTAATATTGCAAGTGGGCACAGACTAAGGGAATAAATGTAAGCGCTTCGAACCCGTGCTATCCCACAAGAAGAATGGCATTGTCAGTGACAAAGAAGTTATCTGTTGAGCAAACTTGCTTGGTTTTGGTGTGGTGATTTGGACATGACTTCATCTTTGCCACAGAAAGCCTCCACCCAATGTCCGCCTTGTGATGGTTGGTGTGCCAGTAGTGTCGCAAACTGTGTTTGTTTGATTTACATTGTTACGTCATCATGATTGCATCACCAGAGAGATATCACGAGATCGTGATTGTTCAAGTTGTGTAATAAAGTTTCTTCTGTCTTTGCTATCCTCCACATTGGTGACCCCGACGGTCAAATCGCACATTTGACTACAAACAAAGCTAAACCATGGCAGAGAATGCAGTTGCAGTGAAATTTCCCACTTTCTGGACCTCCCAGCCAGCAGTCTAGTTTGCCCAAGCAGAAGCCCAGTTTGCGATTAGAAACATCGTAACAGATGACACAAAGTTTTACTATGTGGTGGCAGCTTTGGATCACGATACTGCCCAAAGAATTTTGGACCTACTTCAGAGCCCACCTGTTGAAAACAAGTATCAAGGCATCAAGGAAAGTACTGACTGGCACATTTGGCCTGTCCCGCCATGAGAGAACAGCAAGAATTTGGAACATGGATGGATTAGGTGACAGGAACCCATCACAGCTAATGGACGAAATGGTGGCACTTGCTGATGGCCACCATTCCTGCTTCCTTTTCGAGTTTGCATTTCTAGAACAGCTACCGGAAGACCTTCGCAAACAGTTAGCCAACGACAGGTTCGAGGATCCGAGGGCTCTGGCAAGGAAAGCTGATGCCCTTTGGGTGGCCAAGCAGCACGCACATACATCTGTTACAACTATGCCTACAATCCATAAAGTTGTCCAGAAAGCAAGCAAGCAAACCTCCCCTCTGTTTCTACCACAAGAAATTTGGAAATAAGGCAAACAAGTGCCCATGTGCATATCAGGGAAACAGACAAGCCGGCCGACAGTAAACACTGCTTCGGCCGGCGATAAAAGCAACCTATTTTTTCTCATCGAACAAAAATCAGGACAGCAGTATCTGGTGGACACGGGAGCTCAAATAAGCGTAATCCCGGCATCGCATTTTGATCGCCTCAATCACATGCTAACTCACTTCCTTGTGGCTGCCAATCAATGGGCCAATCAATGGCACCAACATCAACACTTATGGAACCCGCATGGTTGCTCTCAGCTTCAAACAAAGAAACTTTCAATGGAGTTTTCACAATCGCGGATGTCGATCACCCACTGCTGGGTGCAGATTTTCTCCAGGCTCACAGCCTGCTGGTGGATCTCAAGGGTAAGAGATTGGTGGATGCTGAGACGTTTTCAAGGACCATCTCGACGGTCACTGCACCTGAACTGGGATCAATTGCAACAAGCACCAACAAGTACCATAAACTTCTGGCGCAGTACCCTCAGATTTCCAGACCAGAATTTCCAACCCCCACGGTGAAACATGGTGTAGAGCATTACATCACTACTAAGGGACCACCCACTCACGCAAGGGCACGTCATCTGGCACCAGACAAGCTCAGAATTGCAAAAGATGAGTTCAGAAAGATGGAGGATATGGGAATCGTCAGAAAGTCATCCAGCCCATGGTCTTCCCCATTACACATGGTCCCCCAAGCTCCAGCTGGCTGGAGACCTTGTGGTGACTACCGTTGTCTCAATGATGCCACAACACCTGACAGATATCCGGTTCCGCATATTCAGGATTTTTCGGCTCACCTCTCAGGTTGCAAGATCTTTTCGAAAATTGACCTAGTCCAGGGATACAACCAAATACCTGTTTCGAAAGAGGACATCCCCAAAACTGCGGTCATCACATCATTCAGCCTTTATGAATTCCTCCGAATGCCTTTTGGGTTAAAAAATGCTGCGCAAGCATTTCAGTGCCTTATGGACATAGGGATGTGGTACCCAATGCATGAGTGCATACTAGCTGCTAATTCATACTCTAGTTCTTCCCAATCTGAAAATAACTCTAATGTTGATCTTTCTGCAGACCCTCCTGATGCCTTCACTCACCCCTGCTGCATAAGGAATTACTGCCATAGGATCCTTCTCTTCAGACCCCTGATTTCCTTCCTTGGCATGCAGAGGCCTCAATTTTCTCTTTGTATATTTGGATGATATCCTGGCGGCAAGCAACAACTCCCCGTCAAAGTGGATGCCATTAGCAACTTTGCTCAACCAACAACAGTCAAAGGGCTGCAAGAATTCGTGGGAATGATAAATTTTTACAATCGTTTCATCCCGGCAGCTGCACAGATCATGCGACCCCTTTATCAAGCCTTGGCAGGTCAACCAGGAACCCTAACTTGGAGGGCAGGCATGATCCAGGCTTTTCAGGGGTCCAGGCTTTTCAGGGGGGGAAACAGGGACTGGCAAGGGCAGTCCTCCTCCATCATCCCACAGAGAGGGCACCAGTGGCACTCACTGTTGATGCATCGGCCATCGCTGTGGGAGTAGCATTGGAACAGTGGTCAGAAGGTACCTGGAAGCCAATAGCATTTTTCAGTAAACAGTTGAGGGCACCTGAACTCAAATACAGTGCTTTTGACAGAGCTGCTCTCTATTTGGTCACGGCATTTCCATTACTTTCTTGAGGGAAGACCATTTGTCGCCTTTACTGACCACAAGCCATTAACATTCGCTTTTGCCAAGGCCACAGATTCTTGGTCTTCCAGGCAGCAACGCCATCTGGCCTATATTTCAGAGATTACAACAGATATCAGACACACAGAAGGGAAACAAAACAAGGTTGCAGATGCACTTTCGAGGACAACTGTGACCTCCATCGATGCAGTACTACCTCTCATAGACTACTTCGAAATTGCTAAGGCACAAGCTCAGGACATTGAAACCAAAGCATACAGGACAGCTATTACGGGCCTTAAGCTAGAAGACATAGCTCTGGGACCATCAAAAACCACTCTGTTGTGCGATACGTCCACTGGCAAGGCACAGCCTATTTTTCCCCAAGCCTGGCGCAGAAAGATTTTTGAGCTGTCCATGGCCTCTCACACCTTCTATACCTACCATACGTCGCATCATCAGGCACCGCTTTGTGTGGCATGGCATCAGTAAACACATCACATCCTGGGCAAGGCTTGTCAGGCCTCCAGGATCCAACAGCATATCCGATCACCTCTAGCAAATTTCAAAGTTCCAGACAGGAGATTTGACCACATCAATGTCGACATTGGCAGTCCCTTACCCTTATCGCAAGCATAAGGTGGTCTGAGGTGATCCCAATGGCTAATTCCACTGCTATAACCTGTGCTAGAGCTCTCATCTCTAATTGGATCGCAAGATTTGGATTACCAACTGACATTACATCGGATAGGGGCCCTCAGTTTACATCAAAGCTGAGGTCAGCTATTGCACAACTACATGGCACCCAAATTCATCGCACAACTGCATATCACCCGCAGGCCAATGGCCGAGTAGAATGATTTCATAGACACATGAAGTCATCTCTGAAGGCTAAACTTAAGGGACCAAACTGGGTAGATGAACTATCATGGGTACTGCTGGGTATCAGAACGGCTCCCAAGGAGGACCTGAATTGCTCCACCGCTGAGTTAGTTTATGGTACTCCTCTCACATTGCCTGGAGAATTCATTATCCATCTCAGACAAGGGCTTTCCATATGCCACAGCACATCAGAGACGCAGTACAGAAGCTGGTACCTCATACCACATCTTGCCATGCCAAGATAACACATCACTCACCAGACAGTCTGCAGTCAGCCAAGTTTGATTTTGTCCGCAGGGATGCACATCGTCCACCTTTGATTCGCCCTTATGAAGGACCCTACAAGCTGCTTGAAGCCGGCCCCAAGACATTTGTGTTGGACAAAAATGGCAAAGAAGGAGCATGTGTCTATAGACCGGCTGAAGCAGGCACATGAGGACTATGAGCAGCCGTTAGAGCTACAGGTGCCATGGCCAGGAGGAGGACCAAAGAAGAAAAAGGATTTCTCTCCAATCTGCAAGACTCACAACCCTACTGCTAATGAGCGAAGAAGGATTACAACCAAAGGTCGTCTCATCAAGACTCCCCAAAGGCTAATTTGTGACTAACTACATCCACAGTTCTGTGGGGGGTTATGTGCCGGTAGTGTCGCGAACTGTTTGTTTGATTTACATTGTTACGTCATCATGATTGCGTCACCAGAGAGATATCACGAGATCTTTGTTTTGGTGATTGTTCAAGTTGTGTAATAAAGTTTCTTCTCTCTTTGCTAACCTCCACAGTGGAGTCTGGAAATATCTGATAGTCAGTCCCATCTAATCTAGTCCTATATACTGTGCGTACACAGGGATTTTAACACAGATCGTAACTCTGTTTTAGTTGCATGTAAACACTCAAGTCCAGATTAATAGTTCAGTCATGCTGAAAGGTGGATCGCAATCTTGGTTAAATTGAAGTGGGTTGAAAAATGCTGTGCATGTAACTATATATTCCTGAACACACACTGGACCACCCCACACTGGGTTGAGGCAGGTTGAAGTAGCTCTATGGGGGACACACACTGGACCACCCCACACTGGGTTGAGGCAGGTTGAAGTAGCTCTATGGAGGACACACACTGGACCAACACCACACTGGGTTGAGGCAGGTTGAAGTAGGTTGACAATAGCTCTATGGGGACACACACTGGACCAACACCACACTGGGTTGAGGCAGGTTGGAGTAGGTTGACAATAGCTCTATGGGGACACACACTGGACCAACACCACACTGGGTTGAGGCAGGTTGAAGTAGGTTGACAATAGCTCTATGGGGACACACACTGGACCAACGCCACACTGGGTTGAGGCAGGTTGAAGTAGGTTGACAATAGCTCTATGGGGACACACACTGGACCAACACCACACTGGGTGGAGGCAGGTTGAAGTAGGTTGACAATAGCTCTATGGGGACACACACTGGACCAACACCACACTGGGTGGAGGTAGGTTGAAGTAGGCTGAGCTATGACAGTGCTATTGAGACACATGGACATTAGCAAAGCAAGACATCCCTTGTTCTCATTTCTTTGGACAGCATGTGTTTTCCCTAAATTTATTATGTCAAGAATATTCATAACTTCCCTCATCCCCTCCTGGTCATCTCAGCATAGTGGATTTCCTCTATGGTTATCTAAGCACACCCTGCAGCCTCTGTAGCAGCCATGAACTAGCCTATAACTTTGTAACCTGGCACCAATCATTGAGCCATGTCTGGCGCTATGTGTTGATGAGCTTATTATGGTTTCCCAGTCATCTGATACACCAAGGTGCAGATTTTATCTCTTAATTAGGTCCGATTTACACCATGTTTTATTAATTAGGACAATTATAGACAATGTTATACTGAGAAGGATAGTTTATCAGTTGTCTGTCTGTATGTAACTTAACTTAATTAAGTCCTGTGCGCACTGCACCTGAACTGATGTGCATTAATGTGGATTGGGTCCTGGGGATAACTCTTCAAGTCCATGTGCATTCATCGTGTCCACATTAGCACCAAAATAAACCGTACGAATCAAAAATAATCAGCCTATGAAAGTCAGTCAAAATCATACACTGTATCTGTAGTTGAGATGGAGTTTGTTTTTGCATCCTTTTCTTGCTGATCAGCTACCTACAGATGCGCAGGAAACATTTTCTGCAGAGAAGAAAGAGGAGAGAGCTGAGGAAAGACAGAACCAATGAATGTTGCATCTGCACAAACTTCAGAAGTGCAACAGTCCTCTAGCTATGTAGTTGGCTACTCTAGCTAGCTAGTTTGAATGCAGCCACAGATAGTATTCAGCTAGCTCCAACTGCAGCATCACGAAGACGCGAGTGAATGAAATTCTTTTCAACACACATTGACGTAGTTATTTGAATGCTTTAATCTGATGCTCTGATTCGACTCAAACCACTTCTCAAGGTGGACCAGAATAATGCGCATTATTCTAATTCGGTATGGACGCTACCACTGTGCATTAATGTGCATTGGCTTGTGCAGTATGGACCGGCCTGAAAAACCCATAGGATTCCCATAAGGTGCGAAATTATATTACCAGACATTCTCTATCAGGAACCACGGTTACTTCCATCCAATCTACCTGCCATTACTATTGGAAGGACGGTTGCTATTAGATTGATTGATTGCATTTGTGAAGGAGTTGTTTGGAGGATTTCTAATTGTTTGCTTTCCTGTGGGCTCAATAGGTTGAGTAGCCCAGCAGCCAAGATCGAGGGTTCAAGCCCTGCTGGGGACCAGAATTTTCCCCCTGAATCGCCCCCCCCCCCCTCCCCCATGTCTTCAGTTCTCAGTTAATAAGTCTAATGAGCAATTATTTGGGTGTGTGCTATTTGCCTCCGTAGTTAACGGTTATGGTTGGAAGGGTGGTTACTATTACCAATTAGACCTATGATACGCAGGTTACAATTGGAGGGACAGTTACCATGACATTAATTTCTGTGGCCACCCCCACCCCCCTCCCACCCCCACCTCCCCCCCCCCTCCCCCTTCCTCTCGTCCTTTAAATTTCTGGTCACCTTGATAGTGGTAGCGCTCACTAGTGTTAACCAATCCTATGTATGTGATTTATGGCAGAGTGCTTGGTACTTATATAATTTGTGGTTGGCTAATTTGTGTTAATTAGCAAGTCTTGCTGTGTATAACTAATTAATGGCAACCGACTTACTGATATTCATAACATGCTAAAAATGTTTGTTAATAATTAGACTTGGCAGCAAGTCTCTTGCCATTTAATTAGTTATTACACGAAACTTGCTAATTAACACAACATTTTTTTGTTAATATATTATTCTATTACAGTAGGAAGTCTAACACTACTGATCTGAATACAACAACAAGCCACACCCATGGCAATGGTGGCCATGGAAATGCTGGCTACATTCAGTGTACATATTTATTTCTATAATGCAACAGCAGTTATGTTACTAGTGTATAGGGACTATAATACAACAGCAGTTATGTTACAAGTGTATAGGGACTATAATACAACAGCAGTTATGTTACTAGTGTATAGGGACTATAATACAACAGCAGTTATGTTACTAGTGTATAGGGACTATAATACAACAGCAGTTATGTTACTAGTGTATAGGGACTATAATACAACAGCAGTTATGTTACTAGTGTATAGGGACTATAATACAACAGCAGTTATGTTACTAGTGTATAGGGACTATAATACGACAGCAGTTATGTTACTAGTGTATAGAGACTATAATACAACAGCAGTTATGTTACTAGTGTATAGGGACTATAATACAACAGCAGTTATGTTACTAGTGTATAGGGACTATAATACAACAGCAGTTATGTTACTAGTGTATAGGGACTATAATACGACAGCAGTTATGTTACTAGTGTATAGGGACTATAATACAACAGCAGTTATGTTACTAGTGTATAGGGACTATAATACAACAGCAGTTATGTTACTAGTGTATAGGGACTATAATACGACAGCAGTTATGTTACTAGTGTATAGAGACTATAATACAACAGCAGTTATGTTACTAGTGTATAGGGACTATAATACAACAGCAGTTATGTTACTAGTGTATAGAGACTATAATACAACAGCAGTTATGTTACTAGTGTATAGGGACTATAATACGACAGCAGTTATGTTACTAGTGTATAGAGACTATAATACAACAGCAGTTATGTTACTAGTGTATAGGGACTATAATACAACAGCAGTTATGTTACTAGTGTATAGGGACTATAATACAACAGCAGTTATGTTACTAGTGTATAGGGACTATAATACAACAGCAGTTATGTTACTAGTGTATAGGGACTATAATACAACAGCAGTTATGTTACTAGTGTATAGGGACTATAATACAACAGCAGTTATGTTACTAGTGTATAGGGACTATAATACGACAGCAGTTATGTTACTAGTGTATAGGGACTATAATACAGCAGCAGTTATGTTACTAGTGTATAGGGACTCTAATACAACAGCAGTTATGTTACTAGTGTATAGAGACTATAATACAACAGCAGTTATGTTACTAGTATATAGGGACTATAATACAGCAGCAGTTATGTTACTAGTGTATAGGGACTCTAATACAACAGCAGTTATGTTACTAGTGTATAGGGACTATAATACAACAGCAGTTATGTTACTAGTGAATAGAGACTATAATACAACAGCAGTTATGTTACTAGTGTATAGGGACTATAATACAACAGCAGTTATGTTACTAGTGTATAGGGACTATAATACAACAGCAGTTATGTTACTAGTGTATAGAGACTATAATACAACAGCAGTTATGTTACTAGTGTATAGGGACTATAATACAACAGCAGTTATGTTACTAGTGTATAGAGACTATAATACAACAGCAGTTATGTTACTAGTGTATAGGGACTATAATACAACAGCAGTTATGTTACTAGTGTATAGGGACTATAATACAACAGCAGTTATGTTACTAGTGTATAGAGACTATAATACAACAGCAGTTATGTTACTAGTGTATAGGGACTATAATACAACAGCAGTTATGTTACTAGTGTATAGAGACTATAATACAACAGCAGTTATGTTACGAGTGTATCGGGACTATAATATCGGGACTATAATACAACAGCAGTTATGTTACTAGTGTATAGGGACTATAATACAACAGCAGTTATGTTACTAGTGTATAGGGACTATAATATATAATACAACAGCAGTTATGTTACTAGTGTATAGGGACTATAATACAACAGCAGTTATGTTACTAGTGTATAGAGACTATAATACAACAGCAGTTATGTTACTAGTGTATAGGGACTATAATACAACAGCAGTTATGTTACTAGTGTATAGAGACTATAATACAGCAGCAGTTATGTTACAAGTGTATAGGGACTATAATACAACAGCAGTTATGTTACTAGTGTATAGGGACTATAATACAACAGCAGTTATGTTACTAGTGTATAGGGACTATAATACAACAGCAGTTATGTTACTTGTGTATAGAGACTATAATACAACAGCAGTTATGTTACTAGTGTATAGGGACTATAATACAACAGCAGTTATGTTACTAGTATATAGGGACTATAATACAACAGCAGTTATGTTACTAGTGTATGGGACTATAATACAACAGCAGTTATGTTACTAGTGTATAGAGACTATAATACAACAGCAGTTATGTTACTAGTGTATAGGGACTATAATACAACAGCAGTTATGTTACTAGTGTATAGGGACTATAATACAACAGCAGTTATGTTACTAGTGTATAGGGACTATAATACAACAGCAGTTATGTTACTAGTGTATAGGGACTATAATACAACAGCAGTTATGTTACTAGTGTATAGAGACTATAATACAACAGCAGTTATGTTACTAGTGTATAGGGACTATAATACAACAGCAGTTATGTTACTAGTGTATAGGGACTATAATACAACAGCAGTTATGTTACTAGTGTATAGGGACTATAATACAACAGCAGTTATGTTACTAGTGTATAGGGACTATAATACAACAGCAGTTATGTTACTAGTGTATAGAGACTATAATACAGCAGCAGTTATGTTACAAGTGTATAGGGACTATAATACAACAGCAGTTATGTTACTAGTGTATAGGGACTATAATACAACAGCAGTTATGTTACTAGTGTATAGGGACTATAATACAACAGCAGTTATGTTACTAGTGTATAGGGACTATAATACAACAGCAGTTATGTTACGAGTGTATCGGGACTATAATACAACAGCAGTTATGTTACTAGTGTATAGGGACTATAATACAACAGCAGTTATGTTACTAGTGTATAGGGACTATAATACAACAGCAGTTATGTTACTAGTGTATAGGGACTATAATACAACAGCAGTTATGTTACTAGTGTATAGGGACTATAATACAACAGCAGTTATGTTACTAGTGTATAGATACTATAATACAACAGCAGTTATGTTACTAGTGTATAGGGACTATAATACAACAGCAGTTATGTTACTAGTGTATAGAGACTATAATACAACAGCAGTTATGTTACTAGTGTATAGGGACTATAATACAACAGCAGTTATGTTACTAGTGTATAGAGACTATAATACAACAGCAGTTATGTTACTAGTGTATAGAGACTATAATACAGCAGCAGTTATGTTACTAGTGTATAGGGACTATAATACAACAGCAGTTATGTTACTAGTGGGGGACTATAATACAACAGCAGTTATGCTACTAGTGTATAGGGACTATAATACAACAGCAGTTATGTTACTAGTGTATAGGGACTATAATACAACAGCAGTTATGTTACTAGTGTATAGAGACTATAATACAACAGCAGTTATGTTACTAGTGTATAGGGACTATAATACAACAGCAGTTATGTTACTAGTGTATAGGGACTATAATACAACAGCAGTTATGCTACTAGTGTATAGGGACTATAATACAACAGCAGTTATGTTACTAGTGTATAGAGACTATAATACAACAGCAGTTATGTTACTAGTGTATAGGGACTATAATACTACAGCAGTTATGTTACTAGTGTATAGAGACTATAATACAACAGCAGTTATGTTACTAGTGTATAGGGACTATAATACAACAGCAGTTATGTTACTAGTGTATAGGGACTATAATACAACAGCAGTTAGGAACAGCAGTTATGTTATTAGGGAATGGGTCACACACACAACAAGACTGCTTAATTAACACCAACTTTATTTGTGGTTTGCTGTAATAATTAAAAATTAATGAACCTCTCACACACTATTCAAATGCAAATGTAATGAGGGATAAGTATTGGGGCTCATTGTATTGGCTCCATTGAAGTAAGCCCACAAAAGCCTCGCAGCGCTACTTCGCTATATACCTACAACAAACTTACAGCAAGAAATCCCTCCAGGAGCATCTCCTTAGGAATTCAGAGTGATTCCAGGTAAGCACAGGTGCCAGTGCAGCTCTCCACTGGGCAAGAAACAGTGTTAAGTGCCAGTAAGAGGTTGTTCTCATGAAGGCAGTTGCGATCGTCAGCCATTACTTTGTTTCTTCTCGTTTGCCTGGTCCAACTGGAAGTAAAGTTTTTGTAACCTTATAAAAGGGTCTATTGTGGCAAACACATAGTGAGAATGAGCACGTAATTCAAGTTCTCCTAATTTCCCCCCCGACGATGTCCTAGTTTGCGCCATATGGGGCTAACCAGTGGACTGCTGTAAGTGCCTACAGGCACAAATTTGGACATATGTAATCACAATATGGGAGGTGGAGGATTTAATGACGTCAAATACCAGAATTTTTTTAACGTGGGCATGCCCAGTAGATTTCTGAAGCATTATGAAATAGTTGCTTCTAGTTTCACGGGGCCAGCAAGAAAATCTAATGAATGACTGGCAACTGTAAGTGCCATCATGAATAGTCTCTTCCTGGCCTTTACTGCTGCTTCTGAATGCCTTTCTTCGGAGGTGAGCTGCACTGGCACCTGTGCTTACCTGGAATCACTCTGAATTCCTAAGGAGGTCGCTCCTGGAGGGATATCTTTGCTGTAAGTTATTCTGTAGATATACTGGGATACGGAAACACAATGTCTGTATTTTTCTACCTCATTAGTCTACCTCATTAGAGCTGGTTCTTATATAAAGTGCATCTTCTTGTGTTGGCATTGCAATGTTTACAACAAGCTCCAGCCTCGTGCCAGCGGTTGCTCGGTTAAGGTGCGATGTTGAGGCAGGAAGAGGAAAAAATCAACAATAGCAACCTATCAAAGATACCGCCCTTGTGCGAGTTTATAGACTCGTGTCCGAGCAACATAGTGCAGTACTGGTACCCCCCACGTGCAATACTGGTGCCCCCCAAATGCAATACTGGTACCCCCACGTGCAATACTGGTACCCCCCACATGCAATATTGGAACCCCACGTGCAATACTGGTACCCCCACATGCAATATTGGTGCCCCCACGTGCAGTACTGGTGCCCCCTACGTGCAATACTGGTGCCCCCCACGTACAATACTGGTACCCCCCACGTGCAATACTGGGGATCCCCACGTGCAATACTAGTGCCCCCACATGCCAATGTACTGGTGCCCCCCACGTGCAACACTGGTGCCCCCCACGTGCAATACTGGTACCCCCACGTGCCAATGTACTGGTGCCCCCCACGTGCAATACTGGTGCCCCCCACGTGCAATACTGGTGCCCCCCGCATGCAATACTTGTACCCCCCACGTGCAGTACTGGGTACCCCCCACGTGCAATACTGGTGCCCCCCACGTGCAATACTGGGTACCCCCCACATGCCAATGTTGGGTGTGGTGAGGGCCAAGGTGTGGCTGCGGACTGTAATAGTACGCGAGCCACATTCTTGTGCGACATGCAATAGCTCGTGTTATATATACCTCCTTGCTTTCCTCATGTCACGGCATGCTCTAATTACAGGGCAAATACACCGTTTTGGGGGTTAAATCTGGCGTAAATTCACAATTGTTGGGGTTAAATTGTCATTGATGGAGTTCATTCATGGTTACTGCAAGGGTTAATTCATGGCTGAATATTCACATATGTAATCCACACTTATGAGGATAAAGTTCGCAGTTGTTTGAGAGTTCAATTTACAGTCATTAAGGTTAAGTTCATTGCTGTGTATTTAAATCCAGTGTTAAACTCGTGGCTATGTATGTTCAAATCCAGGGTTAAATTCACAGTTATATGGACCAACGTGTTGTTAAACCTGCAGAATAAGGGTTAAATCAGGGTTAAATCCACAGTTACAAGGGTTAAATCTACGGTTACAATCCACGGTTACAAGGGTTAAATCCACGGGTACATGGGTTAAATCCACGGTTACAAGGGTCTAATCCACGATTATATAGGTTAAATTCACGGTTAAAAGGATTAAATCCACGGTTATATGGGTTAAATCCAAGGGTTAAATCCACGGTTAAATCCACGGTTACAAGGGTTAAGTCCACAGTTACATGGGTGAAGTCCACAGTTACAAGGGTTAAATCCATGGTTACAAAGGTTAAGTCCACAGTTACAAGGATTAAATTCACAACTACTAGGGTTAAATTTACAGTAGGTGAGAAGGTATTGTGCAAGACTTGGCAAATTATCTCCCACACACATTGACCCCATAAAGCTTCCTAAACACCTTCTCCCCAAGGTTGCGCAACCTTCTGTTCTAGGCGACCCATTTCATAGGCAAGAATTTTACTGGTGCATGTATGAGCACGTCTTTATTAGCTTCCATTGTCTAGAGGTGTTTGTAATATCCCGACGAGCTTCTGGCTGCTTATTTGCAGGGGACTATAGGTCCTTTTCCCAATCTTCTAGTAGCGCAGGTAACTCCTCCTACAACCTGTGAAGTTCCAAAACACTTTCCAACCTACCCGACGATTGTGCTTCTTGCTTGTGAAGGATGCCACTAGCGAGCTTGTCGCAAGAATTGCTCTCTTCATGGGCTAAAAGGAGCTTTTCTCCATGTAGGATGTCCAAGTAGTTCTGTAGTGTACCTGTTTCCAAGGGAAGAAAAGTCAAACGGTTGAATAGTTCCTTCTTAGTTGGCCTCGAGAGACCTGCCCCTTCGACTGCCTCGAGAGACTTGGTCTTCTTTAGTCTAGTTCGAGAAATTAGCTCCTTCTTTGCAAGATCAGATCCTCAGTTCTCCGTCTAAAAAAATTATGTGAAGTAATTATTCTGTGAGTGTGCGTTATTTAGCACTAGTGTTTAGTGAGCGCCTCTTCTCGCTTAAGTGTCCGTTTTCTTGCAGGTTGAGGGTAGAAGTGGGCGCCAAGCAACCAGAGGTTACCCTGTGCGCACGTGTGTGTATGTATGTGTGTGTGTATGTCTGTATGCATGTAGGCTTGTGTGTATGTGTGTGTGTAAGTGTGACTTGCTTGTTGATGCTGCTGTAATACCTCACACCTGCAGTGCTAAATCACTTCATCCGTCATTACGAGCCTCTTCATTATGACAGGGACTCCCTCATGTGGCACCACAATAGAGTGAGGCGGAGTCTGATGGGACCCCGGCACCTTGAGCTCCACTTCACTGCCTTTGACAGGTAAGAAGCATATGCCATAGCTCTCCCCCCCTCCTCTTCTTTTAGGGTGAAAAGTGGTGGTTTGTTTGGGGTGTGTGTGTGTGGTGGGGGGGGGGGGGGGGGCAGAGTGTTGAGGGTGGAGGTGAAGAGTGCTGGGGTGTTTATTATGGGGGGTGGAGTGTCAGGGTGTGTGGGGTGAGGGAGTATCAGGTGTTTATTGGTGAGAATGGTATGCTGGGGGTGTTTATTGTTTATTGGGGGAATGGAATGTTCAAGTGTTTATTTGGGGGAGTGGAGGTCGCTGGTGTTTGGGAATGGAGTGTTGGTGTTCATGGAATGGAGTAGAATGTCTGGGGTGTTTATCAAAATGGCAGAATGGACTATTGGGTTATTTAGAGATAAGGGGGGTTAAATGCAAAGGTGTTTTGGTGGCGGAGGTGCATGGAACTAAGACCAGTATCACAGATCGTTCATGATTGATAAAGCAAGCAACACTGAATTATCATCAGTAATGACCAATCTATAGCTTGATGGTTATTAGATGTAATTAGCACAATTGCACTTGCCAAGAAGTGGCTGTCTGTGGTACATACATATGAAGTGATGGTCTCTGCTGTGTACATGCTTATCCATTGGTGAAGTTCCATGCACCTCTGGGCAACTCATCTAATGGGTAGGTGAGGGGAGGGGTATCTTGCATTTGTGGCTTCATGGTGAGATCTAATAAAGGTTTGTACGCTATTACAAAAGTGGTAGACAATTGCAATCGGCAGACAGAAGAAAGCATCCATTTATGGTGTGTGTGTACATGACCATTGTTTAGCCACACACAAACACACACATGTGCTTCATGATGAAATAACTTGCAAGTTCAGAGTGAGTTATGGGCACTTTCAAAGTTACGGGACACCTCTTGCTCCCGCACTGCACGGATGAGCGAAGTTCCATTGTAGAACATGTCTATTATAAAGGCAGGTGGTTAGCAGGTCTCGAATGGACCATCAACTTCAAATTAATTTGTGTTTTTTTTAAATTTATCTGTAGCTAATTTATCTGTAGCTATAATTTTTTTCAATAGATGATCTATTAGAATGCAAATAATAATAAGCTTAATTAAGTGGACATGTATTTTTGAAGTTCACTTCAAACGCCAATTTTAGATACCGTAATCCTGGAAAGAGCATCAAATTTGCCGACTATTTGCTAGTTCTAGTGCTAGTGATTTGCACGCTCATTTTCAAGCTGCCATCAGCAAATATTCTGCGGACTTCTCACTTCTTGTTGCTGTTTTTGTAAAAGCTAAACGCTTATTGGAAGTGAAATCTACTGAAACTGAACGGTTTTGATGATCTCGAAAAAGTGACCAGCAAATAAGCTTGGACGTGACGCTCGTTTTGGCAACAGGTGGTGGTATGTTTCACCTCGTGAAGGCCAACCGTGGTGCAGAAGAGACCAGTGCCTTCCTTTGGCGAGACCTGAAACGTAGAACCATTGTTATTGTTGTTGCTGTTATATTTGGGGGGAGGGGGGGGGGGGGGAATCCTTTGGCCACTGACGGTGGGACAGAGCATATGGCAGGTGTGGTGTGAAGCAGAGAATTGTCTGCTCTCCTTCTCCATGCAATAAAAAGGCCCGTCAGGTTTGTGGAAATGGACCTTAGCTAAGGATCAG